>VZSE01006750.1:0-44601 GCA_013398275.1 Promerops cafer
CACCACACTATTTGGTGTGTTGGACGGGAAATTTGAATTGACGAACCTAAACCACTACACATGGAAAAAGACACCTTCCACTAGACCAATTTGCTCAAAGCCCCATCCAACCTGGCCTTGAACACACCAGGGATGGGACAGCCACAATTTCTCTGGGAACACATTTCTCATCAACTCTATGGTCAAGAATTTATTAGTGATATCTAATCTGAACCTCTTCTGGGAGTAGGTTTAAAAAAATTTAAACCAAAAATGGTTTAGAATAATTCTTTCTTGTCACTATATGCCCTTGCAAAAGATCTCTCCCCATCTTTCCTGTAAGTTCCCTTCTGGAATTTCGTCACCCTGAAGCCATCTCTTCTCTAGGCTGAACGATCTCTATTCACTCAGTCTTTCCTCATAGCAGAAGTGCTCCATGCCTCTAATCATCTTCCTGGCCCTCCTCTGGAGTCATTCAAACAAGTCAATGTCCTTCCTCTGCTGGCACCCCAGAGCTGAACACAGCACTCCAGAAGGAGTCTCACCAGAGCAGAGCAGAGCAGAGCAGAGCAGAGCAGAGCAGAGCAGAGGGGCAGAANACTATATGCCCTTGCAAAAGATCTCTCCCCATCTTTCCTGTAAGTTCCCTTCTGGAATTTCGTCACCCTGAAGCCATCTCTTCTCTAGGCTGAACGATCTCTATTCACTCAGTCTTTCCTCATAGCAGAAGTGCTCCATGCCTCTAATCATCTTCCTGGCCCTCCTCTGGAGTCATTCAAACAAGTCAATGTCCTTCCTCTGCTGGCACCCCAGAGCTGAACACAGCGCTCCAGAAGGAGTCTCACCAGAGCAGAGCAGAGCAGAGCAGAGCAGAGCAGAGCAGAGCAGAGGGGCAGAATCCCCTCCCTCACCCTGCTGCCCACGCTGCTTTGGATGCAGGCCAGGACAGGTTTGGCTTTCTGGACTGAATGCACATGGCCGGGTCATGTCCAGCCTCTCATCCACCAGCACCCCCAAGTCCTTCTCAACAGGACGGTACTTTGCACTTGGCCTTGTTAAACCACATGAAGTTCCCATGGACCCACTTCTTTTCCAGGTCCCTCTGGATGACATATTTTCCTTCACGAGTGCTGAAGGAACCACTCAGCTTGTCATCTGCAAATTTGCTGAGAGTGCATTTGATCCCTTCATCTATGTCGTTGATGAAAATGTTTAGTAATGCTGGTGCCAGTACAGACCTCTGAGGGCACCACTTGCCACTGAAGTCCACTGGGACTCTGAAACATTGACCACTGCCCTCTGGAGGTGACTCTATCCAAGTCTCCCAGTGTATCCCATTGACTGTCTCTGTGAACAGATGGAAGTTTGCTTTTCTAAAGGTCAGGGACATGTCTTTACTTGACCTGTAAGCTTGAGGACTGCAAATTTGACCTGTCATCACTGCAGGCCAGGCTGTCTCCAATCTTGATGTCCCCAATTAGCTCATTTACACTGCTGACCAACAGATCTAGAAATTCATCCTTTCTGCTAGGGCTGTGTACTCTGTGACCTAAGAAGATATCCTCCATGACTTCCAGGAGTTTCCTGGATTGCCTAGACCTTGCCATGGTAATGTCTCAGTACCTTGTGTAAAACTAACTGCATTATGCTGTGCAAAGGGAGCTGCTGTATTGAAGAGCTCACAGCCTTGTGGGTATGCCATTGAATCGAATAAGAGAATTAGTGTTACATGGAGAAGGAAGGAGCTGAGAAAAAAGGAGATTAAATGACTCTCAGAAAGAAATCTGTAATACAATTGTTTAAACTGGAGCAAAATCTTCCTAAATAAGGCAATCTCACAGCCCAAATATGCTTCAAAGTGTTTTGCCTTAGAAAAAGGAACCAGATACTTGTTGGCTATAGGTTGCCCTTTTAACCACTTGATATAACAAATGCTTCTGGATAATGCCCTGGCAGATTCATGCAGATGACTCCTTTTTTGCAAGGTGCATAAGGTATACTGTACTAATTTACTAGCATGGAGTAAATTAGATAGAAATACCTTTGTGCACTGATCATTTTTGAACTCATCTTCAGGTTCAATGAATTACATATTTGTTTGTTTTGGTGGCTTGAGAAATCCATCTATTCTTTTTCATATCGGCAATGGTTCATACTAAAGCTTTCATAATACCCTTCAGTTTCTGTGTTAAATTGATGTTTAAATTGGAATGAAAGTAGGAATCTTGGCAGTTTAGATAATTTACTTCATCTGGTGGCCAGCTATGTTAACAATCACATCCTATGCCAGCATTTGCACTAGATGAAAGAAGTCCCTGGGGCTGCGTTTTAGGAGAGTGAAAATACAGTTATGGTCTTTGTTTCATCGTTTCATTCTGTAAAATGGAAAATTATTTTAACTGGAAATTTTAAGTGTTAAAAGTGTAATGTAAAGGTTATGTTGAGGGCTAATTTGGGTGTATTTGCCTTGGAAGCTGAATGACAATTGATCAGTATTCTGGACAGGAAGTGTTCAGCACAATGTCAGCAAATTATGTCTTTTTATTCTGATATATCAAGCACTTGGAAGAAATGGTATATTGTTAGCATATGAATAACATCAAAGCCCCACATTGCAAGATGTATTTCAGTCTTCTGGAATAAAATGCATGACCTCCCCTTTATTTATTTAAGTGCCTCCCCTTGTAATATAGTGCATGCTTGAACCCGAAAGCTATTTCTTGTCAAACATGGACAAACTGAATTTCAGGATTCAATTACTGGTGCATGACTGAACATTCCATCACTTGGCAAAAAAATTTGTAGTATCAAATTGGCCTTCTGCTTGGAGAGTAAAATGTTTGATTAAAAATAAGGTTCTTGTGGGAAAACTGTCTGTGGTGTTTTTTTGGTTGTTTTTTATTTTTATTTTTTAGGAGCAATTCTCAAAGAATGCATTTACGTCATCTATATTTCCTTGATACTAGTAGTGATTATAACTACCCTGCATGAAAAGTATTCATTTAAACAGTACATTACATCTGAGGTTATTCTGCTTTTGCCTTTGCTATTGTCTCCTGTGATTACATTTCTTAAATCAAACCAAATTAAGAAAATAACCAAAAGTAAATCCTTGAGATTTGCTGTACTGCTGTTCTTAAGAAATATGCTTGTCCTTCTTTTATTGTCCTCTAATAAAGACAAGCAAGCACTCTTTTACCTTACCGTGCACCAGAAGAAATTCTTCTAACTTGAAAATCTCACCTATAATGTGACTGTGGGATGAGTGCTTGTTTGACAGTCTTTCACAGACAAAAACTTAAACTATTTAGTCCATAGTTTAAAAGCTATAGGTAAGAAAGTTTGTTTACAGTAACCATCAACTACTCATTTACAGATATGTTATGTTTGGTTTGTGAAAATTTCCCTGATTTTCCATAGTAACTTTGTTTACTGGCAGCATAGAAAACCCCTTGCAACTGAGGGTCAGTATAAATTAAATTAAAAACATTTAACACTAGTATGAGACTGGTAGAAATTGGAGGTTCCTCACTGATTAGGAAATTTTTGGTATTCTGAATCTATTCCAGTTCACATGAATGATATGTCTTGCTCTGATAACTTTGTGTCTCAAACTGGTTTTGGCTTCTCTGCTTTTTAACATTGGTTACTACAAATTTCCTCTTATTTTAATTACACTTTTTAAAATAGCAACATGAAGTATTTCACAATTCCCTTTGCACTCAAACTTATTGTTAAAAAGTTCAAAAACCATTGCACCTGAAAAAGCTATATCACTACTATGCAACATTTCCAGCACTAGAGGCTCCGCTAGGTTCTGCTTTGCTGCCCTTGCTCAGCAGTGCTCTGATCCACCAGAAACACTTGAGTATGTTTCACTTTGGGTCCATGAAGAATAGCACTGTTCAAGTCAAGGAGGCTGCAAATGTTTAAGTGCTTTGATGGACAGGGGAGAATGGTGTCCTTCTCTTAAAATGACCATGCAGATGAAAGAACAGGGGCATTGACATTTTGTAACATGGTTACTAAACATGGTATTGCATACTCTATCACCTAATTACCAATTTGAAACACCACTCAGATACTTAGGAAATACTTATTAAATGAATATTTTGAAAGAAAGTATAGGTTTACTTTCCTGCAACGGTTACTGCATGACGCATATCTTAAGCTTACAACTAGACAATTGTAAAACTAAACAAATGATGTTGTCTCACATGAAATGTATAGTTCTTGTTTCATGCAAGGCAAAGAGAGTGAAAGAAAATTAAATATGGAAAATCCATCAATTTGCTGTCCACACATGCCTTGCTTTAAAATAAAGTTTTAATAGGCACTTTTGTTTTCCCAAGTATTTCTCCATCACTTAACTGATGAAGATATAATAAACCACTTCTATTTTTTTTAAAAGGGCATTTGGGAAAAATAGTTCCTTGAAATTAATATATAATTTTAAAGGGTGCATCAGCCAATACTGTGATGACTGCATATTTGGGATTATTTCTGGTCTTGCTGCAGTTAAACATGTGCTGAAGATTTAAAGACATCCCAGGTGGTCTAAAACTCTTACCACCCAGACTGACTTTGGTTTTAGTATACTATAAATAAGTGTCAGAAACCACACATTGTTATTAAGCAGTGCTGCAGTAACTCTTAGAACTGGCACTAACTGAATAAGTCAGTGGAAATGGTGTGTTAAAATGAATGAAAATAAGACTAATAGACTTACGCTTTTAACAGAATAACTCCCCATCACAGAAGCCCAGCTCTACATCTATACATCATTTATTTAGGAAAGGTGTGATTAAAGATTATGCTAACTGACTGTCAAGTGTATATGAAAGCAACAAATGAAAATACACAAGATAAAGTCCTCTTTAGAATTAGAAACATATAATATTATTTGCATTGACTTCCAAATCATCAGATTTGTGGCAAAGGCCCCTGCAAGAAATGTACAGGTATTTTGAAGACGATCTTCAAAAATGTTAGAGACAGTTTTGGCATTAAAAAGATTATAAGCTGTTAAATAGTTACTTTTCCTAACAGATCCCAGTCCCAGAAACACCTGCGCTAAAGAGATTTGTGCTGATCTCCTGTGAGAATTGGCAGAACACTCCAACATTTGCTGAATAAAATAGGGATGAAAATCTTTCCAATTAATTCTTAAGACAATTTCTTTGAGGTATAATGCAACAATTCTACCCTCATTGCATTTACTAAGTGGAAACAGAAAAAATACTGCAATTGAGTTACTGATAAAGTGAATGAAGTAAGATGGAAAGGGAACTAAGGACTTTACTTGCCTGCAGAAGAAATGCAAATAACTGTGCAGATTCCTTATGCATGTTTAGTATATGTCAAAGATGACTGAAGGAAGAGTTAAGGATTAGAAAAGGTACATAGGGTTACTGAGAGCATGTATACTTTGTTGATGGAAATGCTTATTTGTACTAAAACTTTACAGAAGAAAAGGAGATGAAAATATTTTCACTGAGTTTGGAGACCAGTTTCTGTTTACCATTTGTTTAAACCCCAAAGTGCCAAGCTGGAGGGAGGGGGAAATAGGAGCAGACAACCAACATAAGGATGAATTCATACTACCTCAGTTTGTGTAACCGCATTCTAGACTCCTACTCTCTCAGTGCTCGCTTGTTCACTCAGAGGGAAAAGAATTTTCCTTAAATTCTGTTGAGAATGTGAAAAACCTGAAGGAGACTGCAACCACGTTAAGCTTCTTGCTGTGGAGTACCTAACAATCACCCCAAGGATTCTGTATTTGTTGCAGTTATTCATAAGATCTTTGAACTATTCTTTCTATTAGTTGCTGTTATTTGAACCAGCAGGAGACTGAAAAGGACAAGACTATAACTTACTGATGTGTTCAGAGGGCTACAGTTTTGTGAATTCTGTTTCCTGCTGACATGAAGAATAGGAAGAGAAGGGCAGAGCAGCAGTACAATATATCATGATGGTATCAAACCTCTGTACTCTAGATGGTTTGTTTGATCACCTTTTAAAGAATCTGTAATTTTAACCTTATTGTGACTCTTTCTGTAGGTCAGTGGAAGAGGACTTCTGTCCTTGCTCCTGCCCTTCTTATCCTTCACTTATCCAAAGGCAAAATATTTTTGGGGGGAGTGAAGCTAATGAAAGCAAAGCTCTAACAGGGAAAGAAGTAGTGAGAAGTTGGGAAGAAAATAAATTAGAAAAAACTACACTCTGAAACATAAAACTACTCAAAGGTTGCTTCCCTGCCATTATATTACAGTCAAAAGTTGTATTACTTGTTATGAAAGATCTGAGTAAGCTTGCAGCCTTTCCAACTACATAGGCCTAGGCAAAAAAAAAAAAACACAGACTTTTTTACAGTGTCACAATAATTTAATCTGAAATTATTCTTTACAGTAAAGTGCATCAAAGTTGGTACTCATTAATAGAGCTTCCTTTAGATCCCAAGTATGGGATTCATTACTTTAATTTGACTGTATTCACATCAATAACCTAAACAAGGGGTCATGAAGAAAAGCAACACTGAATCACTATCTCACTTCATAATTCTTGGCAGTGTACTGTTGTCTCACGTGTATTGTAATCTTGGGTCTCAGCCTTGCACAGAAAGCATACATATTTCTCTATATAATCTTCAGGTGCATGAGATAGTTCAGGGCAGGGGAATTTAATTCCCAAATTGTGGATGTTTCCTTATGGTCACCAAGTCACTATGACAGACAAGGTCAAGTATATAGAAAAAAGATTCAATACTGTAAAATTGTAATTATTCTGAAGACTGTTTTTAGCTTTACTGTATGTACTTATGAATAAAAATAATACTCAGGGAACTTTAGACTCATTGTACCTCTGCTGAACTTTGCTTATCGCAAAGCATAACTGGATGGTGGCCATATCAAGAAATATTTCAAGTTTTGTGATGGTCATAAGGTATCTGTTCTTTGTACAGCATTTCATTAAAGCATTTACCTGGGTTAGTTCTGGGGAAACATTTAGTTGGAGAAGTTCTTCCTGTGGTTCTTACTTGCGTGCTTGCACAACTATTTCTCAGTGAAAAAGGTTAGATATGTGACAGAATTCTGAATTTTAACTTATATACTCTATCTGCAAATCATGTTTGATTGAATGGAATTTAGTTGCTGCATTTTTAACTACTGTCTACATTTTATTTCTGCTACTGATGTGTAAACTACAGGTTTTCTATTAGAATCAATCAGTAATGAGACAAATGGGAGTAAAATATATGTTGTGATCTTTCCCCTGTCAGTCAGTCCTGTATACTAGGAATATGACGTTTGTTGGTGCATATAATTTGCAATTCTCATGTGACCTTTTATAAGCTTATTGGAAATATTCAGGTAAGTTGATTTCTAGAAAGCCTTTTAAAAGGAGGTCATATTTGCTTTGAAGGTAATTGAACTGGTGTCATAATTTACCTTTTTATTCTCTTTGAACTTTTCAGTTGATATTTATTTCTCACATGCAACAGTAGGAGTGATGGTGTGCTATCTTGTAGAATTAAAAAGGGTTGCTTTTTTTCCTGAAGAGAAAGTGGAAATAATTTTCCTCAGATATCAGGCATTTTAGTGCTAACTACAGTCTAAGGAGTAATGACTTGTTTCTTTTTCTACCAGTTTTCTTTAATGGAGTTTGCTATTGATAGCTAATAGTGGTTTTTTTGTTTGTTTGGAAGTTTTTTGTAGGCTTTTTTGTTGTTAGTGTGGTTTGGCTTCTTGTTGTCGTTGTTTTGTTTTTTTTCTTTTAGTTTTTGCTGGACTAAATTACTGCCTTACTAAATCCCTAAGGCTAGGTCTTGTAGCCATGAACTTACTGATTTGTGTGTGTGTTAACAAACAGAAAATGCTAATCAATTACAGAAATTGATTTGATGACCTTTTGGTTGCTTCTCTGATAAATGACTTTCAGAAGGACGATTTTGACCACTGGAAAATATGGCAGATATATTTTGATACATCTTCTTTTAAATCTGCTTAAAAAATTTGAGGGAAGTGACTCAGTGACTGTAAATTTTGGAAGAAGTAAGAAGAAGTGTTGCCGAAATAACAAGAAAAGACCTATGTGAGTCAGGTGACTCACATCACTATGTATGATGAAGTAGCTGAGCACTGGATTTTATTGCATGCAGTATTCTATGAAAAGTGCACTAGTAAAAGAGAGCCCTACTCTGTCAGTTAAGGTATATATTTCACTACTGGTAACACATACAAAATGCAGGAGCTCAAATATTACAACGTGGAAATTAATATGTATTGGTGATCTTCAGACAATGGTGGTACTGTGTCTACAAAAGTCTGGAGTTTCTGCTGTGAGCTTCCATAAAGCTTGTTGGCCTTTCATGCAGCGTGTCCATAAATCAGTGAGGTTTAAATAGCGCTGCCCTCTTGAACACCTGCTTATTTGCCTTGAGAAAATTCTGTAGCATTTTAAAGTCACTTTATGACACTGTAAGTAATGCCTGCTCTAGAAACACTTGGAAGAGCCATTAAAGTTAAGGGTCTATCAGCATTTCATTATAAAGCTTGATTTCAAGGGGTTTATAACTCAGCCATTTGAAAATGCCTTTGACTGAAACTTGTTATGTGACTTACTGTGTTGTTTTAGTGTTGAACAAATTATTTCAGGTGGTCTTTTTACTTGTGGGAGGAAGAGTGGGCAAAGATTGTAGGTAGAAGTAATTTTTCTTACAGAAGAGTATTTTGCTTACAGAAAACAACCTTTAAATATAGATATTTTATTTCCATCCAAAATGTCTTTCTGATTATGTAGTTTGAAAGACCTTCTCCTGTCATGTGAGCTTGCAGGTATCATACTCTGTATGTGCATCCTTAATGAATATGAAACTTCTTTTCAAAAAGAATTTTAGGAGTCCTTATTTCTTGCTTTTGGTTTCAGCAAATGGTATTTGATGCTTTGTGTAATGGAACACTAGACTGAACTTCTAAGTTAGGGCTTATAATTATTTTATTTATAAATACTACTGTTGTTTAAAAAAAAATCTATTGAGCAACATCCTTATTGGATGCCAAGTACCTCGGTGTTGTACTTTGTTCACTACACATCTGATTCTTGATAGGAGATTGAAGGGTGACATTTGAAACACACAGGCTGACTTTTTTGAGGACAACAGATCAAAAATAACTTTCTGAAGAAATTGGTTAACAGAGTTTTATGAAATCAAACAAAAAGGAATTAAACTTTTCTTACTGCTGTTTTATAGAGTTTGTATAAAGGTATATACATAACTTTTTGGGAAGGTGTGCAAAATGGAATAGCAGAAGAAACAGCTTTGTTGTGAGGTGATGGTAAACATTCTAAACTTTAGACGTTAAACAGCACTTGAAATTCACCAGTAAACTTACTGAGAGTGGTTGTTAGTCCAAGATATAAGTACAAAACACTTCAGCAGAAAACACTTTTAGGTGAGTAGTCAATACACTATATGCCATTTTCAGTGTCAAAATTATCTGGAAATCTGTTGAAGGGTAGTACAAAAAGTCATGATATGGGGATTCCTCACCTGAAACGTAAAGAAAATTTTTCTTTTTAATAAGATATTTAGTTGTACTGTTACTTATGACTTTATGTTCTTTAATATATGTTGACAAATGACCCTGAAGCCATCTTTTTTTTTAGTTTGGTGAAAGCTGATTTAGAAGTTGTTTAGTATTGACTCTCTCTTTTCAATTGCTCTTTAAACTTAAAATCTGTGTAATTGGAACTCAAAGCAGATGTTTGATCTTTATGCCTGAAAGTGAAATACTTAAAGGATAATATCAGGATTTTGCATTCCGTAATGGGGACAAAAGGAAGGTGAAGGGGAAGTGGTGACTTAAGTTGATCTGAATTTGTGTTTGAATTCAGTCAGCTGGCTGCAGAGCTGTAATTCAATCAGTAACATTTTGCCTTGTTTTGGCTTCCATAGAACACATCCACATCTTACAAAATCAAAGATCAGGGAGAAGCTTCAGTACATCTTATGTCTAGTATCAGTATTTCTAGGAAGTTTTTGGTAAACAGGAACATAGGCAGTCTGCAGATCAGCTGGGAACCCATTCTGGATTTTCTCCTTTGTGCAGGAGAATTCATCAGAAGATAAAGTTCCAGCACAAAATGATACAGATGTGTGGATGGATGCATGTGTAGATGTTTATATGTATTTCTAAGCAGTATAGAGCTAAATTATGTATAGTGTAAATATGTCTTGTTTGTATAACACAAGTTTTTGAGTATCTTAGCTCCTTTCTTGCTGACCTGTTTTTATAGATGACTCTGACCATTCATCCAGATTTAACTTTGCAGTCAGCACCCAAAGAGGTTGAAAATAGAAGTAATTCATTACAGGTTAGAGATTACTTGTGTTTTTCTGTACTGTTCTTATATTTTTGGCAGCCCAACTGGAATCAACTTGTGTTTTCTCATTCACCTGTTGTATCTAGCTGTTGTATTGTTGTATTATACATTGATTATAGAGATTATCAAGGCTAGAGAACAATGGCACCAGTACTTGCCCCCTATACCCCAGAGTCCTGTCCATTCATAGACAGGCATTCAGACAGGCACACCTCAGCTGAGCTTGAACACAAAATGTGTCATTGCTTCTTGATTAGGAAGATGCTCTAAATGACCTCCAGAAAGCTGTTTAGTCCTTTATCCCTGTGAACTCATTGTTTGCCTGTGAAGGGTGTACATAAAGTGAGTCAGTAGGAACCAGATCAAAGTAAAGGATGTTGAAAACACAGTTATTTCCATATTGACCTGCAGTGCTACAGGGCCTTTCACATATCCAGAAACAGAGCTGTGTACCTCAGTTGCCAAGTGAGCGAAATATACATTTTTTTTATTTATTTAAAGACAATCTCTTACTGTAAATCATATTTTAATCCAGATCATGACAGCCAATGTATGAATGACCTCATGCAAATGCCACAATTAACATTTAAGTGATGCTGGGTTAATATCCAGACTGAAGCTAATACTACTGTTGGGTATAAGGCTAGCAATAAATTTGTGGGAGGGGGACCTTAGAATTTCATGAGTTTATGACCAATGCAGTTGTAGTTTTGGAATGCATTTTCTGATCTAGAGATTCTGTTGCATTGATCACCTTTGCTACCATTTTCTGAGTAATCCCAGAATCATAGAATATGCCTGTGCAAAAGTAATGAAAACATGTAACAGATAACTAGTGATTTATCCTAGCAAAGATTTAACTGGTTGCTACTAGCAAGCATACTTAAAACTGGTATTACAGGCTTAGCAAAAGCATGAATACATAGCTAAATATATATCAGCTGCTTAGTGTTTATGACTGTGATATTGCCACTAGCATTACAGCGGTGTCCCAGACAGAAAATGTTATAAATTCCCCATTACACTAAATGTAAAGGGGTCTTTAGTGTGGACAGTGATTGCCCTTACATACACTTTCTTCATAGCTCTTCCTCCTTTAGTAGGAGGGAAAAGATGTAAAAAATGCTAATTCAGCAGTCTGTTGTTGGTTATATAGCATTATAGTTGTTCTCATTCTTACCCAGTGAGATTTTCCTCCCAGTATTCAGGAAAGGCAAATATAATATATTTGATGCCTACCCTTTTAAATTCCTTCTAAAGCCTTACTCCTAAATCATCTTAGTTAATGATTTTCTGTTCAGTCATCAGGCACTGAAATATCTTGGGCTAAGATTGTCCATTTTCTACTGTGGGTCTGGAAATGAAGTCATGCTCATCTACCATGGGCTCCAGACTGGAGTGTCTGCTGCCACTGCAGCTCCCTCAGTGCAAGACCACAGTACAATCTGGCTGTATTTTTTTCCTGAAAAAGGCAAAGGGGAGTGGAAAGCTAACCAGTTTCTGTGTAGTGGTGGCTAAGATTGACATGGTTTCTGATCAGGAAATGTATAGAGATGAAATACAGATTTAGGTGTCTGAAGTTATAATTCTTGTCTTTGTGCCACAGAATGCAAGATGAACAGAAATAATAATGATAAATGCTCTGTCATTGTCTTGCCATTGACTTATCCTCTGTAACACTGGAAGGGAAAAGACACATCACTAATTGCCAATTAGGCTGACACAAGGGTGAAAATTTCCAATGGCCAATGGCATATTCTTATCTATTCTGCTTTCCTTGGCAGTCTTAATTCATATTTAGAAGCTCTTAGTATGAAGATTCATTTTTGAAAGCTGTACATATGAGCCAGTGCTTGGTCTTCAGCACCATTTACTCCCTCTGCAAATATCAAATTCCATTGACATGGAAGCTAAATTCCCTGTGGCAAAGACTCATTGTAGTTCCTGTTTTCCAGTACCTATAATTTTGCTGCCAGCTGTTTTTATCTGATCCTTAATTATAAGGTGAGTGTTTACACTCCGAAATGGAGCAAGTCAATTATTATCTAACTCAAATCACTGAACAGCTTTCACTGACATGCAAAACTGATCCATTTTTCATAAACCTTTTTCCTGATATTGGAGTGTAAAAAATGCCTTCAATATCCATCTGAGTGAAGTGTCTGACTACTCTGGGGAAGTTCCTCCCTTTCTGTCATAAAAAATCATCTGACTTCAGTTGAGACATTTATTTGTCAGCTAACAGTTATGCCCCATTTTCAGAAACATTAAGAACAGTCACAAATGGAAGTCTGAGGAGGCTATAGAAAGATGAGGAACTGTATTTATATTTTTCCTGTCCAGCATAAAATTGGAAATGCTTCAAGTCAGCACTTTAAACAAAAACCCTCTTTGGAATGGTGATGTGCTCAGCAGCAGCTCAGGAAAGGTGCAAATGAAAATGTACCAGATGGCAGAAGTTGCTGAATACTGAATTCTGAATTTACTTCATTGTATGCATATGTATTCACAGGTCATTCTATCGTTTTATAAATAATGGAGGAAATTACTTATGTTTCCTTACATAACACACCAAGAACATGGAATAGTCATTACATCATCTGACTTTCTGAGTGCAAAGTACTTTATAAAAACAAATGTGCCCGTGGGAGACTCCCACTTTATATAGGCCCTTTTAAAGTGTTTTCCAGTTGCTTTCACAGAAATGTATTTGGGGGTTTTTTAAAGAAAACTGTAATTTATTAAAAAAAAAGAGAAAGGACAAGCAGAGGCAGTAAAGGTAGGAACGGAAGACTCAGTTCTCACTGTTAAGGATAAGACATACACAGAATAATGCGAAATGGATAAAGCATGCATGACTTGATGGTAAGAAGATACAGATACATTAATGTGATATGTATGCAAAAAGTGTAAAGTCTTATGTGTCATCTGTACATACTTTACTCTCTCATTCAATTAATACTTCTAATTTTTTGGATCCAGAGGACTTATCCCTACTGTTTTTCTTGCCAAGTGAAATACTCAAAAAATGGCCCAGATAAGCCCTGGTAAGGGGCATTGTCTGTGCTGGAGAGGAAGACAAAAAAACCTCAGGGACATAATGTACTAAAATGCCCAAATTTCTTTTCATCTTACTCATCTTAGGTGGCATATCAGGAAGGTGGACAAAGCTCTGCTCCACATCAGGTACTTGCCCCGTTTTCTGCTTTGCACACCCTGCTGAACCCTGAGACTGCTCCCTCCTATGACACTGCAGCTCCCAGGGGAGTAGAGGGAAACAAGAAGGAGGCCTCCCCCTGACTTCTCCATCCTGGAGCTCTCAAGATAACATTTGTGCAGTAGGGACAAGCAGAAACCCCAAAGAAAATGAGTTCAGACATTTATTTGGCATCATCATTGCAGCTTTGTGCAAGGTGGCAGTTGGCAAAGGGAATGACCTGTCTCCTTTTGGCTTTTCTTTCCAAGGACCAAGGTGTCAGCTGGCCCATGCCATGGTCTGTTGCTTGAAGTGCTGTACTCAAGTGTAGCAGCCCTCCTCTGCCAAAGGTGCTGGCTGCCCTCCCTGCAGAAGCCACAGACATTGCTTGGGAAGGTGACCCTGCAGAAGCGTGAGTCTGGACAGGGTTACCAGTGACAAGCTCTGGGACAGCACGAGTGACAGTGTGCAGGTGAGAGCTTTATGTTTGCTCCAAGATGCACCAAATCCAGTGGGGGGCATTTAAAGTGCTTGCACACTATCGCCCACAGCATGAGGAATAAACAAGAGGAACTGGAAGTTTTGGCTCAGTCCCAGACCTACAATGCTGGCTTAAGTGAGACTTGGTGGGAAGAGTCCTGTGGCTGCAGTGCTGGGTTGGGCAGTTTTTGACCCTTCAGGAGAGACAGGCAGGGCAGGCAGGGTGGAGGGGTTGGACTGTACAGTGTTTGCAGCTGGGAGTGACATGGTTGAGAACCGTTGGGTAAGGATTAAAGGAAAAACAAATAAAGCAGATGTTGTTGTGGGAGTTTACTATAGATCAGCCAGCCAGGATGTTGGCACTGATTTACTAGTCTATCAGGACTTAAACCCCCACTCTAAATCAGTTGTCTTTGTTCTGCCACTACAGACCTTAATTAAATTCTCTCTCCTTTCTTCTTATGAGCCCCTTATAAGTTTTTAAAGGTCACAATTAGGTCTTCCAGGAACCTTCTCTTCTCTAGGCTGAACAACTCCAATTCTCAGCGTTTCCTCCTCACTATAATCATAGTCCTGGCTGTGCTCTGGACTCACTCCAACAGGTCCACGTCCTTCCTGTGCTGGGGACCCTAGAGCTGGACACAGCACTCTGGGTGGGGTCTCACCAGAGCAGAGCAGAGCAGAGCAGAGCAGAGCAGAGCAGAGCAGAGCAGAGCAGAGAAGAGGGGCAGAATCCCCTCCCTCACCGTGCTGCCCAATGCTACTTTTGATGCAGCCCAGGACATGTTTGGCTTTCTGGGCTATGAGCACATTGCCAGTCATGTTTAATCTTTCATTCACTGGTATCCCCAATTTCTTTTCCTCCTCTGGTCTCAAAGCCTTCATCCACAGCCTGTACTTAGACTGGGGGTTGCCCGGGCCAGGCAAAGGATGTTGAACTTGTTCTTGCTGTCATTCAGAAAGTTTGCATGGGCCCAGTCCTCCTGTCCAGGTCCAGAAGAAGTCCATATAGAAGATAACTTCTGATAAATGTGCTAAGCATACTGAATAAGGAAAGTGCACTCCTAGGTCTGTTGTTTCTAGCTGGAGGTGATCTCATGGGTTAAGGGGAACTTGGTGGCTGTCTTGGCCACAGTAACTATGAAGCTGTTAAGTTTAAGATAGTTGGCACTATGAAAAAACTGTCAGCAGAGATGCTATTAAGAGTAGGCTTTTGGCTGATCAAGGAACTACTTAGTAGGGTATCTGCTTTCAAGGGTTTCTGAGTCCATAAATACTGGGGACTTTTTAAGAGCCACCTTTTAAAAGAGCCCAGGAGAAGGAAATTCCCATGTTTTGGAAATCAAGAATGTGCAGCAGAAGGCTTGGTAGGTTAAATAGACAACTGAACACTGAACTCTGGGTACTGATTCTGAATATTTAGGTGGAAAAGAAATTGCATGGACTATAAAAGCATGGTAAGGCTACACAGGAGGATTACAGAGGCGCTATTTGTCACTACGGAGAAAATTTGTATTATGAAAGCTCAGTTGCAATTGAAGTGAGTAAAAAAAAAAAAAAAGTAAAAAAAAAGGCTTTTTAAGGCATGTTGATAGTATAAGGAGGGTGTGGTGGTTTTGCGAACCTAAACCACTACAGAAGGCTAAATAAAAGATTGGTTCATTACCTGATGATGTTGGTTTTCACCTCACAAACAGGGGGGAATAAAGATAAAACTGAAGTATTTCATGCCACCTTTGCCTCTATCCTTTATCATCAACAATGGGTCCTGGAACCACAGGAACTGTGGGTCTGAGCACTACAACTGGGAGAGGGATAGACTCCCAGCTATTTATGCTGCTGCAACCAATTGTACTATGGGGCCCAATTGGATTCATCCCAGGGTACCAAAAGAACTGGACATTGTCATCGCAAAACCTCTCTCAGTTATCAATTTTTAGAATCTGAGGAGGTCCTCTCCCTGTTGAGTCAGAGATAGCAATTTTCAAGAAGGGCTAGAAAGATGACCCTTGTAATTCTAGGCTTGTCACTCTCACTCCAGTGCCTGAAGAAGATTATTATGGGAGCTGCTGAAAAACACTTGAAAGACAATACAGTCAGCAGTCAAAGGCAACAATAAGTTCATGAAAGGAAATTCATGCCTTACTAACTTGGTATTCTTTGATAAAGTTTTCTGCCTAGTGGAAAAAGGGAAGACAGTGGAAGTGGGTTATTTGGTTGTTGGTTTTTTTGCATTTCATTATTTTATTTTATTTTATTTTATTTTATTTTATTTTATTTTATTTTATTTTATTTTATTTTATTTTATTTTATTTTATTTTATTTTATTTTATTTTATTTTGGTTTTTGATACTGTCTCACAGAATCCTTCTGTATAAAATTTCCAGCATTCAGCTGGACTTACACATACTATGATGGGTGAACAGCTGACTGACAGACTGGGCTCAAAGAGCTGTAGTATTTGGGATAACATCTAGCTGATGGCCTATCAGTAGTAGAGTTCCCCTCAATTTTAGGTTTAATTTTGGGGCCAGTTCTATTTGGTAGTTTCATTAATGACCTGGACACACGAGTTGTATGCAGAGTAAGTAGTTGCAGACAATATTAAACTAGGAGGAACCATTGATACCCTCAAGGGTACAGGGACCTTAGAGATAGATCTTGATAGGTTAGAATTCTAGAGAGTCACCATCTGTGTGAATTTTGGCAAAAACAAATGTCATATTCTGCACCTGGGATGGTGTAATCCTCTATGTACATATAGTTTGGGAGACAGGCAGCTATAGCCTTGCAGAAAGGGACGGGGGATTTTTGGCTGGTGGTTATCTCAGTATGAGTCAACGATGTGCCCTGGGGGTCAAAAGGGCCAGCCATATCCTTGGCTACATTGCGTATGTTATAGCTAACCGCTCAAAGTGATTGTTTTGCTCTATTCAACATTGATGTGGTCTCACTTTTGATACTACGTGCAGTTTGGGGCCCACAATGTAAGGATATAAAAGTACTACAATATGTCCAAAGAAAGACAACAGATATGGTACAAGGTCTAAAGGGCATGACTTATGAGGTGTGGCTGAGGAGACCAGGTTTGTTCAGCTGGGACAAGAGGAGGCTGACAGGTTCACATTTCAGTTACAACTTCCTTGTGAGGACATGTGGAAGAGGGGTGCTTACCTCTTCTCTCTGGTGTTCAGTGGTAAATTTCAAGGGAATGGCTTAAAGATACTTCACCGGAAGTTCAGATCAGATATTGGTTCTTCAGATTGGAAAGGTGCTTAACTGAGGTGGTGGCCAAGCACTAGAACAAGCTCCCTAAAGAATTAAGTGGTCATGTCTGCAAGTCTGTTGGTGTCCAAGGAGTGGATGGACAATGCTCTGAGAGATATGGCTTAATTTTTAAGTTGCCCTGTGTGGAGTTAGGAGTTGGACTCAGTGATCCTCATAAGTCCCTTCTAACTCATGATATTGTAAGTACCTCCACTGCACTGCCTGATTTGTAATTGAGATTTGTGGACACAAAAAATGCATTTTCCTTTTCTGCTTGCACCTGTGTGACAAAATCTGCCTTTATTTTGTTTTCGTTGAAGTCACTTAACTCCAGGATTGCATTCTTATTCTCTAGGGTTATGCATTCTTACTCAACCATTCTTTTCAGTTTGCAAGCCAAGCTTTGAAATGTTAATATGTCAGTAATTTCTGTTCCTTTGTGGCAGAACACTACTAAACAAGTGGCTTAACTTGCTCAAAATTATCTTAAAAAAAGCACCTTATTCCTTAAAGCCGACTTTGGGTTAGAGTTTGTCAATGAAACCATACATTCCTCATGCTTTCTGAGGTTTTGTTTGCCGAGTCTGCTGGGAAAAATTGAGAAACTTCAGTGGCTCATATGGGTAGAGTGTTGGTTTTGGTGTTTTGAGGAGGAGTTTGTATGTTCACATGTTCTTGTGTATGTGGATGCAGATGTTCAGCTCTATACTTCTGGGTTTTCATATTAGGAAGTAGTGTATTTAAAATTTTGATTAAAAGGAAGACACTGATGCTTGGGTTTGATTTGGCTTTTTTTGTCAAATGCGGATTTATTTATACCACATAGATTCAGATTTGAACTAGGACACTTGAGGACTTTTTATATGGAAAGACATCTGGGAACACCAAAATAGGACTTCTGAGTCCTGGTAAACCTACTTATTGATTATAGTGGGATAAACCAGGCCTGGAGGTAGTTTAACAGAGTCTGTTAGGTGCAATCTCTGTAGGTGCAATATGTCTCCTACATTATGGAATAGACTTTGACAGGTCTCTGTGGGAGAGGCAGTCTTCTAAATACTCTTTTTAGCTTCTCTCTACACCAAGAATATGACAGTTGATGGCTAATTTTTAACATTCTAATTTAAACTGTTATATGCTCAATAGGTGTTGTGTACTTAGCTATGGCTACCAACCAGTGATTTTAGGATAAGAGAGATTGAACAATATGGCTACCAGTCCTTTGTTTTCATTCATCAGTGCATTTGAAAAGTAATTCTTTATTATTCCACAATCTTAAATATAATTATAAGAAGTTTAAAAATCTAACCAGCCCCCTTTTTTTTTTTCTAAATGTGAAAGATGATTGGCATGTTGCTGAGGGGTAGGTGATGCATGTGATGCATTCAGCATCAGAGAGCATAGCTTCCAAATCAGGACCAAGTATGTTCTTTCATTTCTTGTGTTTGCTTTCTAGAATTGAAAGTGCAATTATAGAAAGATGTCTGATACCATGTTGCAGCTTTAGGTCATATCTTGTCCACATTCTAAAACAACACCAGGACACATCTGACTTTAACCATACCAGTCACACATTCATGTCAAATCCACTGGAACTGTTGTGCTATCATGTGCTGAGAAGCACAGAAATGAAAACCATGGAAGAAGCAGTTTCTCCCATTTACTTATTTTTTTTAAAGGAACTAACTTGATTTAAAAAATAATTGGATAGTATGAGTTGTACACAAATTATTTTAGGCACTGGATAGTAATATTTTATTTTTCTTTTAGATTTCTTTTATATAGATTTGGAAGAGTAATTCTTACTTTCAATCTATTACTTCATAGTCTGACCTACCTCCCAAGCCTGGGGAATTTAAAGTGGATCAGAGCAGCTCTTTGTGAGAAGAAATTTCAGCAGGAGACAGTAATTCTGAATCTGTTTTTGTTCTGTTTGTTGAGATGTTCTCCTTGCAGCTTCCACAGTCTCTAGGTGCACTGTGAAAGGGAGGATCATGCATGCTGGTATCTTGTACCTGTTTTTCTCGGACAAGCGCTTAAAGGCTTGGGTTCACATCGGGCTATCAAAAATGTAGTGAATAACTGTTGGAGGGGACTGAGTGGAAGAGTTTTCAGTGTATGACTTTCTTTAGGTCTTAATTCAGTGATATTCATCTTTATCCGGCAGAATAAATTACCAAGGTTTTTCTTCCTGGTTGTGTTAAAATTCAGTGCAAACATAGTTTCTGATAATGAAACCACTTCCTTATGTGTCAGAGGCTGATGTCAATGAGGTGGAAAAATGACACCTCTGGTCTAAGAATTATTTTGTGCTTATCTCTGACTTTCCTAATTTTTTTTACACTTTTAACATGCTGACATAAGAGGTGTACGTATCAGTGTACTACATAAGCCTAGAAGATCCTTCTCTTGTAAGTTTTGCTGAGCTTTTAAGAGCTTGTTGGTCAAGATAAGTATTTTTCTAAAGTATTATAATATTTCTGAGAGTTTCAAAATTTCCAAATATTTGAAGGAGTTTACTAATCCATCTTCTCACGTTCTGGTAAATATAGAACTTCCAAGTGTTACTGCTTAAATTACATCTGTCAGATTATCAAATCATACAAGTCTGGACACAATGGAGACATTTTATGCATATTCAATTGGTAATATGCCAGCCAGTTATCATGAGCTTTTAACACTGTAGTGCACTTCTTCCCAGAAACGAAATTTGATCCACATAGCCTAGTATTTCTTGCAAATTATTATATCTGGTATTCTCTCTCTGTGTGTGTGTGTGTGTGTGTGTGTGTGTGTGTGTGTGTGTGTAACATTCATACTTTTTGCCTTCCTGAGGGAATTAGGATTTAAAAGATTACTTTCCCACATATTACACAAAAACACACATAATTCTTGTGTAAGGAAACCTTTTGTGTTCAAAAGCTTTATTAATCACAAACATCTCTCAGCAATTTTAAAACTGAAGGATTTATGGGAGTCATTCTTTAAGAATGGTTGGAAACTATTAACTCATGTTGATCTGAAATAACCTGGTATTTCCCTGGTTTTGTTTACTTAAAAGTTTAATGGACTTTTTTGTAGAAAGTCTGGATCTGCTGTGCTAAAAATATGACTCTAATCTGTCAACTCTTGTTCATGTGAAAAAATCTTGTTGAGGTGATGAGGCTCTGTAAAATAATAACTGTTTGTGGGAGCAGAGGTTGCCATATCATGTCTGATCTGATCTGGGCTGCAGCATTTTTTTCCTTCCAGCTATGTGCTTTGTTGAAAGATCAAACGAAGCCATGAAAATGATGGTAAGATACTGTAAAGAAGAGTATGTCTCAATATTTCTATCATCTTGTATCATGTGCAAAGGAGACAGCTGTTTTCTCTCCTACTATGAAGACACAGATGCATATTAAACTGTGGTTTCTGGCTGCCTTTCAGAACAATAAGAAACTACACACCTGTCAGCTCTTGGCAAGGAGGAATGGTAAAATTACTAACTTTGTTTCCACAGCATTCTCTCACTGACAAACACACCATTGGCTTCATTTTTCTCTCCATCACTTCTCAAAAGGCTTAGATTTCTCCCCAGAGGCACAGAAGAATTAAGCAGTTTTACTACTGCTCCTCATAAATGGCTTACTTTTTAGAACGCATAGGTTTTCATGCTAGGCTTGTTTTATTACAGCTTTTCTTCTGGAACAATTTTTTTTTTCCAATCAGTGTTTTGCATCTGTAAACCTTTGTGCTGTATAGCTCCTTTCCTAAGGCAATCCAAAAACCCTGCAAGCTAATGGCTCATTTAGTGATCAATTTGTCAAATAATATTCACAGATGTTTTTCTTGTAGCACAGTGCAGGTAATACCCATGTGAATGATTTCTTCACGTAAGTGGCTGGGTAGTGGATTTGTTTTGTACAGTGCAGTGTGGAGTTCTCCAGCAGCCAAGTTTTCCCTTTGCCTATCAAACTTTAAAATAAAGTCCTATTTAAAATATAGAAATATGAATGAACATTGGATAAAATTTCTGTCCTTAAGAAAAGATCCTTAAGCACAGGACCTTAACGAGCTGCAACTGATTTCTTAAGTGGAGTCAATCATGGACTTTCAATCTTGGCTCTTCATTGCTAACTTTTGTTATCTTGGCTACATTTTGAAAGTAATAAGAAAACTGGTAGTCTTTTTATTGTTTGTTTGGGTTTTGTTTGTTTGTTTTGTTTGTTGTTCCCTCCCCCTTCCCCCTGCCCACCCACATCACCAAGGTTGCTCAAGACACTTTAAAAAATTATTAAGATGGTTCAAGACACTTTGAGAAATGATTGAAAACTTCCCTAGGATATTCCTGTCCCTTCTTCTGTTCTCTTCCCAGTTCTTACAGCTCCTTCACACTGCCCCCACACAGTTAAAACCACAAAACAGGAATCCCTCAGAAAGTCTTTTACAAGGCATGTTGAAAACTTTGAAGACATTAATCTGAAATGATCTGTCAAAGATCCAGGGGAATGGAATCTAACTGAACTTTAACTACTTTATCCTACTTAAGCCGGAACAGAACTGCTGAGCTGAGCAATTTAAGATTCCCACAGCTGCACTAGCAATGTTTTCGTTCATGGTACTAAATTGTTTCCATTAGCCTGAAAAGGGTTATAAAACCTACAATCAATTTACTTTCTGGGGCATTGTGTTTTGAATACCGTTTAATAGGGTGTGACAAAAACACATAATTTCTCCACATGTTCTTACATTGCAAGCAGATTTTGCTTGGTACTAGGCAGTGAACCAAATGTTCTGGACAGACAAATATTCAGCAGAGAATGCACTGGAATTGGAAATAAAGGAACAGTATCAGACAGCTAGGATGCCCAGGGCATGACAAGAATCTTAAGTGGAAGAGATGAGCACAAAGGAATAATAGGAATTTTTATCATCCATTTGCTCATCAGCTCCACATTTGCTATGGATAGGAATCATTAGATTTGTTTAACGTAGGGGAAAAGAATAGATTCAAAAACTGGAAACATGAGTGAACCCAATTGGACAGGAGTATATTTAATACTAATATGAATAACCAGAGATGGCTAAATATGATGAACAGCTGCAGGCAGGCGGAGGATTCTCACTTTCTTCCAATGAACTCAGTGACTTGGATTGATTTCTCAGCCTAATGCACCCACAGCATTTTTGTTACATGAATAACCACATTTATTTTAAAAAGACTTCTTGATAGGGGAGGACAGATTGATTTACTTACCTTTACTAAAACTCCTAATCTGTTTATATAATGTATTTCTTTTCACTGCAAGCGCTTCAGCTTGTATTCTGTATACACAGTATCTTAAATCAGTTTATTGAGCAGGAAAATAAGACTTTTAATGAGGAACTGTGAATAAACATATTCAAGCAAGTTATATGATAAAACATTTCTTAATAGTGATATGGAAAAACCTCCACATTGTTCCATGACAACGTCTCTAAAAATGTATTTTGATGGTTCTGTAATTGTGTAATTGCGTGCTGAGGTACACTGTAAAACATGTGAATGCTGACCATCAAAAAGGCACTTCATTCTATTTCTGACAGCAAATGAAGTTAATTGTCCTTACTAGGTGTTTCATTGTCTTTTAACTTAAACAGCTGTTTTTAAGAAAGTGTGAAAGAAATCTGGCAGTTTGCACTTTGAGTCTAGAAATTATTGCAATGTTAGCAAGCCAGCTCCTTGGTAAGGAACAAAGCAATAATCAGGGCAAAACTGAATTTCAGCACTTTTGTCAAGGTGTGGTTTATTTGTTTTTGTAAGGACTTTTAAGAGATCCTTTTACGGATCTTCAAAATTTGGTGTGAACTTTTTCAGATTGAGTTTTTAAGCAGAGAAAATTAGCTGCTGTTCATAGAAATTTTTAAGCTGCTTCTCCATAGCCTGTATTCTGGTTATTTAAGTGGTAAATGACAATATATGTTTTCACTATTATTTTGTCGGATGATGATAATAAAAGCCAAATTTGCTTTATTTGATGTATAAAAGTAGCAAGCACAAAACCATATGGAGAACTGCTACCTAATTATTTAACGAACAATATTTAAGATCCCAAAACTTTTGGTTCCAGTGTTCAGCTCAGTGGCCTAACAAACTAGCTGTTGTGAAGCAGAGAGAAATAGGAATCTACTGCTTGAATGGGGTTAGAGAAGCTGTGCACCCCACCTTGTTTTCCCAAAGCTGTACAAAAAGTGCATCACACCTAAGGGTGTCCCTTCTCTTGTTCTTACATGTTTCCAAGTGCAGAAACATAGCAACCATATCCATTTATTCCAGTTTTCCTCTGTGCTTTCCACTGGACATGCTTTCTTCATAACTCACCTAATCTCCTCTACTACCATCCAACCCTACACTTTGTCTCAAACTTGGCAAAGTTCTTTGCAATTGCATTTTGCGAAAGAGAGTTACATCAAATCTCTTCTACTCTTTTCTCTCACAACAGTCATCCCCATTGTTTTTGTTTCTTAATCATGCTTTAGAATCAATGAACCATTCAAGTCGGAAAAATCCCTCAAGATCATCAAGCCTAACCACTGGTATAACACAACCAAGTCCAACATTAATTGATGCCCCTGTGCACCATATTTAAGTTTTTAAAATACCTCCAGGGATGGTATCTCCACTGCTTTCCTGGACAGCCTGTGTGTTGCTTGACAACCCATTTGGAGAAGATTTTTTCATAATACGCAACCTAAACCTCCATTGGCACAATCTGAGGACATTTCCTCTTGTCCTGTCACTTGTTTCTTGGGAGAAGAGACCAAGCCCCTCCTGGCTACACCCTCCTTTCAGACAGTTGGAGAGGCTGATAAGGTTGCCCCTGAGCCTTCTTTCCTCCAGCCTAAACACTCTAACTTCCTCAGCTGCTCCTCACAGGACTTGTGCTCCAGACCTTTCACTGCCCTTTTCTGGACACATTCCAGAGTATCAATGTCTTTTATGAAGAGAGGGCCCAAAACACAGGACTCAAGGCATGGCTTCACTGCCCTGGTCCTGCTGGTCCTCTATTGCTGACAGAGGACAGGAAGACCACCTGGGCACATGCTGGCTCATGTTCAGTGCTGTCAACCAGCATGCTGGGACAATTTTCAGGCACTCTGTCTCAGTCTGCAGCACTGCCTGAGCTTGTTAAGGCCTAAAGGCAGAGCCTGAGGCCCAAAGGCCTTCTTGATCCTCATCCGCACAGCCTCAGCCCATCCTGTCCTGACTCCTCTGTAGAGCTTTCCTGTCTTCCAGCAGATCAGCATTTCCACCCAACTTGGCATTGACATTTTCTATTTTTTTTTTTTTTTTTGTCATTTCTGTGTTTTCCTTTCATCTGAGCACATCTTACAGGTCAGAATGATTTTCTAGAGCTCTCTTCAGGGGAAAGGGTTCTTTTTAATGTTAGTCATAAAAATCTCATAGACACCTGATTTTGTTTGCTACTATTTTTTTCTTCCATACTTCCTATCCCCTACTGTCGCTTGCTTTCTACCTGAAATGTACTTTATTTTTAAGGAGCATACAAATTTGTGATGCATTTTCCTCCCACAGGCTGTAATCTACTGCTTGTCTGAAATTTCCTTCACCAAAATGAGTTGTTATTATTTTGCTACTTTCCTCTCATAAAAATGACTGGGATTAAACAGTGTTACGTACTCCTAGTAACCATCTGCTTTCAAATACTAAAATTCCTTTGAAAAGACCAATAAACATCATGTCTAACTTTGTTTTTCAGGCTTGCTTTCTGTGAAAGTGTTTTTGGAACAAAACAGCTCATCCATTTTTGTGGGCAGGTTTTCAGGCTTAGTAATACTCTATAAACTATTTTGTGATCTTTCTAGCATTGGGATTGACCTGACAAAGTAAATAGAGACATGGATGTGTGGATGTAGTATGATCACTTCTGCCACATACAAAGTGTAAACATCAGCATTTTAAGTCATCATAACTGTGTCATGCATCAATACAATTTTTTGAGCAAACTATGCAACAGAGATAAGAGGTAGTAGAGATGAAGATCCTATAAAAGTGTATGACTTTGGAAATGCAATGAAACAAAAGAGGTAATTTCAGCTTGGGTCTATTTAGAATGCAGGGAGGCTCTTTTTAGGAAAGAAATTTTTTAAGTTTTAAAAATTGCCTAGTCATTTTTTAGCATGATTGAGGATGGAACTTTGTATACAAAAAGGCTGGAAAAGAATATAACTACTGTTGAAGTGCTGAGGAGAAAAACAGGTGACTTCACTGAAATGTGTTGGGTGACATTGCTTCTAAACTGCTATAAAATTCAGTTGCTACTAAATCAGTAGAAAAATTTTGAGAAATGTTTCTAATTTTTTTAATCTTCTACCCTAAGCCCCCTAATGACTGCAGAAAACTTTAAATTTTGACTGGAATATAATTGAACATTGAAGCATGAGTGCTTTGTATAAAAATAAATCACTTTTTGACTCCATAGTAATGAAGTCATCTTAAATAAGATCTGATACTGGTCTAATGATATCCAAAACAGCTGAATTTGTTGTAATAACTGCTGCAGATACTAGGAAACTGTGACAACTTAATGTAAACCCTGAAGGGTCAAGAAGGAGATGACACTTGTAAAGATTATTTCTATCATATGAAAGAGAGACAGAAAAGAAGTGACCATTGTCCCAAATGCAAATTATGTGGGAATCCAAATAAATTGAAGTATGAATATTTTGTAGGTGAGTGTAATGAAAGGAACTGGCAGCATGGAACTCTACATGGCAGCAAAGCCATGTAGAGCCCTCCTGACCAGTTCTAGAGCTTTTCAGCGCTGTAGCAGTCCATTCTGAAGAACCTGCAATATTCTGAATCTAGTAGCAGTAGTTTAACTGTAAAAAAAGTCCTTTTGTTAGACAAGACCCATGACAGTTGGGAAAATGTTAAATTCGTGGTGAGGAAAGATTTGTTCTGGTGTGCAGTGGTGACTGAAATGGGGCCTATTTAGCATCGCAAGAATGGAGACAGAGCAAGACCCTCTAGCAAAAAGACAGTAGTGGACATCATAGGAGTGTGTGAGCCTCTAAGCTGTCATTTCTGCTTGGTGGCTGAAAGTGAGCAAAAACCTTACAAAATACACTTAAAATTCCAATTAACACATTTTCTGAGAAAGTTGACTAAAGCTGGCACCAGAAACTTATGATGATATGGTGTGGTGGAATTTGGGTCTGATTTTTGCAGGTTTCAAAGGTGCTATATTCATGTGATTCTGAGTATGCAGGTCTCATCTGAGTTATGCATGCCTATTAAACTTATGAACAAGCACCTAGTCATATTTATGAAAGAATCCTTTTAGAGAAACTTGACAGTAATATATATTAAGTCAGTTCTACCTCAACTAAAACAACTGACTTTTTTTTCCAGGAAAAAGTGTTTGCGTGTGGGAGATTTTCAAGACTGTGTTCATTGTTTTCAGTTGACATTTTCCTCTGTGTTTTGGCTAGTGTTTTTTCCTTTTCCATAGTGAGAAGCGGTACAGCAGTATATTGCACTCAAATTATTTCAATTAATGGGTCAACTTCAAGCATTCTTTCTCAAGTTGTCTGCTATCATTGTTTGTGATATCCTCCAGTGGGTTTAGACTGCATAATACGAAGCATGGTATACCTGACTTTTAGTGTTTGAAAACCAGAGTTCTGTAAATAATGCAGTCAGTACATGTGAAACATCTGTATTAAATAGTGATTTGCAGAAGTCAGGCTCTGAGTATGACTTCATTAAACTGCAAATGGCTTGCAATTAAGTTATTGATCATCTTTTGCAGGGTCTTAAGATTCTGCAGATGAGATTGAATCCTTAAATGTGCCTCAAGAGACATCCATTTATGGTAGCATTTTGCCAATTAATGATAGTAGGAAACAATACTGGAAGAACATGTAAATTCATTTGGCTGTGAGTGTAGCATGGGTACTTCAGGAACCTAAAATTTCACCAAAAACTTGAAAGCTAAAAATTATGGCCCTCTGTATCCCACTTCCTAGACTTTGTTGCTCTGCTCCTCATTCTTTTGGTACTTCACTCACTATTACTGAACCAAGAGAAATTATAATTTCTTCACCATTGCTAGTTTCCATTGTTTTTTGTAAATAAGATGTATCTGAGACAATGGAGACCCTGCTGTCATATTGGTTCTCGTTCAAAGAGAACACATGGTGTCTCGGTTTGAGAGGAAGTGAGGTTTTGGGAAGTTATAGTCAAACCAATCAGTGGTCAGATTTGAATATTGACACCTGGTGTGACCACTGAAGACATGAATTGCCTCTGAGAACACAGAGGGTTAAAAGCAGAGAATTCCCAAAGTTCGCTCTCTTTTGTCCCTGCCACAGGAGAGTGCACATCTCCTTCCCTGCCTAGCCACAGGCTGGGTGGGGAAGGGGAAGCCATGGAGGCCCAGGCTGAGGTAGGCCAGAGCCCCGAGGAGAGAGAGAGAGAAGGTGGAAGGGAATGGAACCGGGCCAGCCCCTGCAGGACGGAGGGGTGGAGAGACACTGAGATGTTTATTGTTCTCCCCCCCAGAGGAAGAGAGAGAGAGAGACAGAGAGAGAGAGAGAGAGACAGAGAGAGAGCCTGTGCTGGCAGAGGAGGTGGCGGGGTCGGGGGGAAGGTGCCCAGTATGTGGGAGTCGCCACCATGAGATTTCAGTCTCCTGAGGGCAGTGGAGCTCGGACTTTTAACCCTTTCTTGGGTGAAGGAAACTTTATGGAACATTAGTCCTCCTGGCTGGTGGTTTGAGAGAGAAAGGAGACAGTCTGGGACCTGAGATGTTAGAGGAAGATGGGAAGGAATCCAAAGTGGGAGGAGATGATGGAGTGGCTTTTGGCTGGACTTTTCTTGTCTAGCCATAGACTGAACCAAGTTACCTGTAATACATGAGACTGCTTTTAGGGAGATGCGATGGCTTGAGCCAAGAGAGTGACCTGCAGTCATGACACCATATAAAGGAGTGCAGTGAACAGAGGAAGATGAAGAGGGTGTGGTGGTGCCTTCTATCTTCAGGGAGAAGAAGAGCTCTGTTCTCGAGACCCTCGGCCCCAAGGGATGAGAAAATGGGGGGGACTGTTGTCCCAAAAATGAGACATGGTTGGTTTTTTGGGGCTTGGCAAAGCATCCTTGAAGAACCCTATGAGCAGTTTCTGTCCATGGACGGTGGTGAGAGCACTGTACATGGAAGGAGCATGTCACGGTGGCAGATTTTCTCCGGGCAGTGCCATGTGTGACATGGAAACGTGTGAGGTTTCAACTGTGTTTTGTGGGGAGGACTGTGGTACAAGAGAGACTCCTCTCTCCCCTGATGGACTGAGAATTATTATCTGAGTGGTGGTAACTTGATCAGGAATCCAAGGTTTTGTCTCACTGTGCTTTGGTGGAAATTGGGTGGGAGGAGGAATGTTTGGAAGGTTTTTGTTCTGTTTCCTGTGTGTTCCTGTTATTTTACTGTAGGTTAATAAAGTCCTTTTCCTCTCTTTCTAAGTTTGAGCCTGTTCTGCTCTGTTCCTGCTCACATCTCACAGCAGTTAGTTGAAGAAAATATATTTTCATGGGGCCACTGGCATTGGGCCAAAACCATGACACATGGTCTGCAGGCCACATATTTGTGAAGTAACTCTTCTGGCTTAATGGATACTACTCATATGACTGGGCAGTGAGATGGTAGGGCAGTGAGAGACACTGAGAGTTTGTGGTTTCTGTTTCTGTCCTCTTACTCTCTTTTCACCATCGGAGTGACTCCACCTCTTGAAATGTAACTTCTGGTGAGGATGCAGAATGGGAAGGTCTCAAGAAGCTCAGAGGTGTGGGAAATATAATTGACAATTCAGAATTTTAAGTGGCTCCTCTTTTTGAAACACATGCCTCCCTACTAAATACTCATTTGATAAAATACATAATCAGGCTTAAAAGACAGTAATGAATTAAGATATATGATTTGATATTCTCAGACACTGTGGGTGTGCAGGCCAAAGTTTCTTCTGACCATGAGTTGATCTCACACTTAAAAAATAGAAGAATAGAGGTCATCAATTTCACGGTGGAGGTAGAATCGGCATCTGTGGAAAGTTCTTCATGAAATATAGTCACAGCAGTCAGCCACTAGGATTAGCTCAGTTAATTAGAGCATGGTGCTTAATAATGACAATGTTTGGGTTCAATCCCTGTGTGAGCCATACACTTAAGAGATGGACTTGATGGTCTTTGCTGGTCCCTTCCAACTCATAATATTCTGTGATTCTGTCTCGGGGATTTATTAAAGTATTACGTGAACCCTACAGGACAAAATTTTAAAAATATTTTTTAATAAAGACAACAGTTAGTTTTAATTCACTTTAAGTTCAATGCATTTACTTTTGTAAAGCATTTTAACCCATCAGAATTTAGTCAATTTTAATAGTGCTGATTGGGATGGTCTGTGATTGAATTGAGAATTTTTTAGTTGATAGATCGTGTCCTTCCTATGGAGATAAAATCATTTTGCAGAACAAGTTAATTGAAATAAATTGCCTAAATTTTACTTCTACAGGGGACATATTTCACTTTTAGCTTTCTTTAAAAAAGTTTTTTTGAAGATCATGTGGACTTTCTAATTGCACCAGCCATGGAAATGTTGAGCAGACGCCACAATACATCAAATATCTCTTTAAAATAGAAAATCTCCTAATGTGTAAACTTTATTTCATTACAGAGATCCTAGACCATTGTGGCATAAGAGGTGAATAGCCTCTTTTCTTGAAGCTTGCTATTTATTAGCTTATTGAAAGAGTGGTCCACTATTTAGATCACTGGATGCTTGCCTGCTCTCAATCAGTCTCCTCATTTATTTGAAAACATATCCATAAAGATGTCTTCCATACTTTAGAAACAGCTTCTAGTCCTTATACTTTGTTATACATATTTTCTAAACACTGGAAATCTTGTCATTAATGGCTTCAAAGGACAGACAGGTTACTTATTTCATTTGTATGATGATATTAATTCCATCTCTTGTAATATAAGTAGTATTCTGTTTGTGTTTTACCCAGTGTAATTTCATTTGATATGGTTTCTTTTTGCTTTTATAGTTTCAAACATATTGAATGCTTTTATTTAATTCTGGTTACATGCATGGGATTCTGGTTACGTGAGATGGATCTTGACTGTGCACTGAGTTATCTGGGGTAGATAAAATGATGTAAAAAGAGAACTTGTCCTTTCACTATAGACACAGGTCTACAGTGGCAAATAGTCTAGAAAGGTAAGAAACAAAAACCTCCTAATTTCTATAAAAGAGAGAAAATAACATCTGAGAGGGAATAGGTATTAATTATAATGGATTAAAAAAAGAGAAAAAGTTAGTTCATCAAAATCGTAAAAAACCCACTACATATCACTAAGTGATAATAACTGTTATTATTCATAAGGTTATTAAATGCACTAATTGTATTTCCAGTGGTACAGCAGATACATCCCTGTGTGTTCATGGGCGCAAATTCTCTTTCTAGAAATGAGACTGTGTTTGCTGTAATGTACCTCTTGCTTCCAGGCCTGCAGTTGAAACCTCACAGTTTACTTTCTCCTGTGGTTAGGTACTTTTCTATGGAGGATGAGACTCCAGTTGTTTTGCTCTTCCCTGGGATCTGACCTAAGAGGTTGAAGTTTTTTTGTGAAGGAAAGTACTAAAGAGCAACTGATCTGTTTCCCTTCATAAATCTCAAAGGTTATTAACTCCAGTGCTTTAACAAAAAGACTCTCAATTGCATCAGAGGTGTAAGAAGTTCAATTAACATGTGTTTATTTGCCCTAATTATTCTGATCTTGATTTTATTATGCTGTAATTTGGATCTGCTGATTCAGGGCAATTTTCTCCTCCAACCAGCTTTCTTAAGCCTATAGACACTCGGGATCTCTTTTCCTTTGTACTTATGTTCTTTCTGCATGCAGTCTCTGTTTTTGCTTGGGAAATTTTTCCCCAAAAGCACTTTGGAAACATCTGCAGCTTTGAGACTGTTCAGGTCAAATATCACCAGAGGCCCTGTTGTGTCCTGGTACAATGTATTTTAAAGGGTAGGGAATATAACCACAAACTGTCCTCTCATCATCAAATCATGGAATGACTTGGGTTCGGATAGACATTAAAGATCATACTGTTCCATCTGTCCTGCCAAGGGTGGGGACACATTTCACTAGATCAGGTTGCTCATAGCTCCATTCAACTTGGCCTTGAAAAGCCTTCGAGGATGGGGCCTCCACAACTTCTCTGGGCAACCTGTTCCAGTGCCTCACCACCACTACAGTAAGGAATTTATTCCTAATATCTACTCTCTTTCAGTTTATAGCCATTCCTCCTTGTCCTGTTACTACATGCCCTTATAAAAAGTCTCTCTGCATTTTTCTTGTAGGCTCCCTTCAGCTACTAGAGTGGCGCAATTAGTTCATTCTGGACCCTTCAGAGTGATCCCAATTCTCATTGCCTTTCAGCAGAGAATATGTGCTCCATTCCTCTAATCAACTTGGTGGCCCTTACTGCCCTTTACCTCACAAACTGTAGCTGCATGAAGGGAATGAAAAGAATAATCTTTGCAGCACTAACTTGTCCCTTGTGAGGCACAGAAGACAAATATTGAAACTGCCAGCATCTTCTACCTGATATTGTATTTGGTCTTTTTTTTTAGAATCCTACCTCTCCAGTCAGGACATTTTTGGAAGATGATCTTTCAGCCTTTAAAAAGGGGGAGGTATTATCAATATTCTTGTTGTAGTTCATGAATCAATCCTTTCCTTCTTTTCAGTTTATACCTGAATTAAACATTTGTTTAGAAGAACTTTTCTTGGTCCCTTAATGATTGAATGAAGTCAGCTAGGAAGTTAAAGCTACTAATGCCTTTCTATCAATTGCCTCAATTAGTCACTTGCTCGTGTTGGACTTCCCTGAAATTGTCTCCTTTGGTCTTTAATACCTGCTTGCACTTTACACTCCTCTGAGCTGTAAAAGCTGTGTCATTTTGATAGTGATGATTCAATGGGGGAAAGGTGACAGATACAAGTCCAATGAGCACCTAGACAATGAACCAAAGCATCAGTGCTTGTGTAATAGGTGGTTGTATTTCTAGAGGTCTGTAAACAATCACTGAGAGTATACTGAAGCCCAATTAATTTTGACAGTGAAGTTTTCATAGGTTAGAAATTTTCAGATAACTTTTATCCAGTGGCAGGTTGTGGATAGCCTTCCAAAATTGTGATGCGATGATCTTGTAATTTGTGGCATAGTGTCATGATGATACAGCAATATTAGGTCTTTCTATCATTTCAGAAGATGTTTCAGTGTTTCCAGTTGTGGATAAATGCATGAAGAGCTGGATTATATTGTAAAAATAATGTCAGGCAGATATGTCTGAAAAAGCAAAGCTGTTGAACTATTGTTTTCTAGTCAGGCTCTTAAAGCTAATAGCAATTACAACTAAAAGCATTATGTTGATTCTTCCCTGACAAGGTGACAAGTCTTTCAAAATTGCTCTCTGACAAAACAAAATAAATGCATACTGAAGTATAGTGCTTGTGTCATTGTTGTGTTTGTCTAAAACTAAAGTGAGGAAAAAGATGGGAATTTGTTAAACTGAGTAATGCAATTGGAAAAACAGAAAATCCATCACATATTTAAAGGAGATTACATTCTCCAAACTTCAGAAAAACACTAGATGTTGTCCTAGGATGTTTAGGGAACACATACTTTCATTTACAAGAACACGTTTTTTTCTTTAAAAGAGGCATATCTTACTTTGTGAATAAGGAGAGATTATTTAAGTGAGAATGCCAGGATTTCTTTCTTTGTGTTGCAGAATGTACACTTACACAAATGAATATTGTTCTTCCTGAAGAAAGCATATGAAATTGCTGGATGAAGAATGATAATCTGTCTAATTTATTTTCTGAGAATGTAGCATACTTGCTGACTAACCTTATTGGCATTCTTGCTTCCACTTGCAAGGTATAGCTCTGGAAAGGCATTAAGAGAGAGACAAAGCTTTAATTTTTGGAGAAAATGCTCATTCTGATTTTTACATTGGAAAGCAGAGATAAGCAGTACAATTCATTTGTTGGGGTGCTTATGTGTGAATGTGAGCAGCATATCTATATGCATATGCTTGATATCTAAAATCTTTAGGAACTGTGCGTCAGGAGAGATGGATGTGACAGAATGAGGAGCTCCTGATAGGAATGTGTCATAAACTCACAGAAAGGACTGTCAGTCTGACTATGGATGACAGCATCTCCAGATTGCAGACCACACAGCTGGGATTTGTACATGTGTTTGTTTAAATATAGAACAAAATAGGGTGGCCTAGAGAAAATGTGAGCAATGACCAGTCTCTGTAACCTATATGGCTTTCCGATATTTTGTGCAACAAAATACCTATTGAAATCTAGGCATGAAAAGCATGTAGTTGGTTTAATAATGACAAGCAATGTCAGCATAGTGTAATTAACAGGTGGTGGTATAATTTGTAAGGAATGTTCTGTGCAGCTTAACACCAACACAGGAAGAAGGGAAGGAGGGAAAGAATTGTTCATCTGCAAAATCAAAATGTCTCTCCTTTTGAGGTAAACATTTTATTTTCAAATGCTCATTACATTTTTGTCACTAACGAAAGGCCTCTGTCATTATGAGTTAACACAGTGGCAAGCAAGAGTGAGTCATGAAGATGACCTCTGTCCTTTTGCCTCCATATTAATCTGAAAGGGAAAGTCTCAGCAGACTGTTTTTACTGTACATAATTAAGCAATTCTGAATGCTCAGTGAAACTTGAATGGTATGGCATAAAACCTGGTAATATGACAGATAATGAGATGAGACTTAAACTTATTCAGCCTTTATAATAATAAGTGAAAGCTTTTGCCTTCAGATAGAGGGCAGACATATCCTGAAATTTTCATTAAAAAAGCTAAAACCAGCAGCAAGGGCACTGTTCTATGTGTCTTTGTTTTATAACTCTCTCCAAGAAAGAGGAAACTAAATGAAATTATTTCTAATTATACATATTAAATATCTAAACAAACTGTGACATTTGCATTTATGGTGGAGAAATCTAATGAGGGAAACATTCAAGACAGTGCTAACAATACAGGGAGTGATCTTTGTTACTGTATCTTTCTTTAGAGCCCAAAGTATTCAGGCTGGCTGAAGCTACATAATTAATTTCACTTCCTGTCTCTAATAAGAAGAAAGTTGCTTTGGAAATACCTTTTTTGTCTTTTTCTCTGCTGTATTTCCACATTCATATAATAAATAATTTAGCTTTGTGTAAGCCTTCTACTTGTCGTTGCTGATTCTTGTGTGTTAGCAGCATGATGTTCTTTGCAGTCATGTATAATACATACTTGGGGAGCAGGCTTTCTGATGAATCATCCAACTTAGCTGATATTGATTAAATGTATTACCTGAATTTTTAAAATTGCCTAGGTTAATGCTGGTAAGCAAATATAGATTGTGTATTAAAAAACCAAATAAAACCAACAAAAAAGAGACTGTGAATGATTTTCTGAATGTTTATTTCTATATTTATAATACTAGAAACCCATAGGTTTCTAGCTAGCTTGGTCATGCAGCTTTGGCGGCAATCACAGAATTCCAGACATTTTCCCAGAGAAGGACAGTGACCATGTCCACATCTAAAAATGTAACCAAGGTCAGAGCCCTAAGCTTTAACCCAGTGAGCCTACTGAGACAGTGCTGTTGTGTTCAAATTAGGGCTTTGTTCTTAGACTGAAGGAGGCAGCTGGGTTATATTCTTCTCCACGTTGGTCTATTCCCCTGGTGCCTTAAACTAACTCCTTTGATTTTTCTCTTAACCTGTTTATACTTCATGAGCATTTACTCATTCTCTTCTCCAGTTTTGCTAGTTCAGCTCCAATTGGACAGATTCTGAAATGCTGCATGGTGACTACGCAGCCCCAAGATGACAGTCTAACTGCTGAAATATGTTGTGGTTAAGGACATAATCCTAGACTTGGTCTCAGGGGTACATTCACTACCAGTGTACTGTATTGTTCAGTAATTCAGAGGAATTTTTGATGTATTGTATTTTGTATTGTATTGAAATTTTGATGTATTGTATTTTGATGTATTGGAGCACATGAGCTTACTGTCCCTGCATTTTTAGTTTGTTTTGTGTTTTTTTTTAAGAAGAAACAAATTAAAGCCAACCTATTTCAAGTGTTTTAAGCTCTAAAGAGATACTGGTTAATAGGTGACTCATAAGTTACACAGAGATTATTCTATCGGATGCAGTCATCTCCTGATCATGTAATGGCAGGACAAGGGCAAATGGCTTCAAACTGAAAATGAATAGCTTTAGGTTAAATATTAAGAAGAAATTTACTGTGAGGGGGTGGTGAGCAGGTTTCCCAGAGAAGCTGTGGATACCCTATTCCTAGAAGGCTGGATGGCTTTGAGCAACCTGGTCTGGTAGCATGTGCCCCCGCCCATGGCAGGGGAGTTGGAACAAAGTGGTCTTTAAGGTCTTTTCCAACCCAAGACATCCTATGTTTCTATGATTTTATAATCAGTGGTTCATACAAAACTCTTTTTGTCAATTGTTCCCAAAGGAGATTTTTGGAATGGAAACTCTGACACACTGAGATTTTTTCTGCTCCATATTTTTATTAAATTGAATAGTACTTTTGCAAAAACACCAGGAGCAAATATACCTAAGAAGTACTTTTTTTGACTTTCAGAATTGTATTAGTTGAGAGTTTTGTTTAACATTCAAATTTATAATAAAAAATATTTGTTTTATTACACAAAAATGAAATGAAAATATAACAAATGCAGGACACATATAAAATATCTGTAAGTCTCATGATTATTCTGTAGCAGAGGGTTGTAATTCAGAGTGAGAGCACTCTGAGACATCGGGCTTGAGACCAGGAAAGTGGAACTTGAAGCAAGGCTCCTGATGATAACCACACAAGCCTTGCCTGGGAAAGGCACTAGGGGTGTTACAGTATTTGTTTTTCACTGATGCTTGGTGTATACGTCAGAAGAGAAAAATGCGCTTTCCTGTTGATTTATTTTTTCCCCATTGATTATTATAAATGCTGCAAACGGCAAGTAAATTTGTGGAGGAGGGGAACTGAGAACATTTTGTAGTTCTTGAAAGGTTAATTGCACTATTTATAGACCTAACTGCAAAGGGAAAAATCTCTCAGTATGACCCAGCAAGGTCAGTGTGGTAATAGCAACCTAAATGGAGCTCTGACCAGTCATGAATTACTGTCCGTGATACTGGGAATGCTGACAGTTCAATCACAGCACTGTTTCAATAGAGAACTCCATATATTTAAAGCGCTGATACTGTTTTCCCTCTAAATGACAGGCTTGACAGATGGGCCGAAAGCACTGCAGACGTTTGAACAAGGAAATAGAGAGGGAGCCTGCTGGAAGCAGGGCTTCACGCAGCCAGCCGCGGATGATGAATAGAGTGTGATTGTGTCTGACAGGTAGTAATATAACTATTCATTCACCACAGAACACCTGGAGCACACTATATTAAATGGTACAAGATGGAGAGATTCTGTGACAGGAATGGGAAGTGTGAATCCCATGCTGAGTTTAGGTACAGCAATATAAAAGGTCAGGAGTCGTGCAATATAAACTCCCTGAGAAAAGGATGTAATTAAATTATTTGCTTACTAAAGTCTTTCTAATGTTTTGCTAACATGTTGCCAGGATCATTATTTCAGCATGTCTGTGCAGCTGAGAGGAAAATAGCAAATGGTGCTTGCTGACTACTGTGCTCCCACTCTGTGTTCAGAGGCTTGCTAATCAAAGTGCCATCATTATTGTACAAAGCTGCATTGCAGGGTGAGGATGGCAATGGGCAGAAATGCCTAATTGTGGCATATATATGTGGCACAGTCCTAGAAGCAGTGTGCTGTGTTTTGTCTTACATTTTGAAGCTTGTAGTTGACCTTGTTTTAGGGCATTTGGGGCCAAAAATCTGCAGTGTTCAGCAGGCGCATGGAGAATTAAAAGATACTGCACTTGTGGATAATGTGGCCTGTGGAGCTGTGTAGCATCACAAATCTGTTTTGTCAGGGCTGAAAGAAGCTGCCATTTTCACCCTGCTTTGACAGAATTGTAATTCAAAGCCAGAGACACTTCATTTTGCTAATATTTGCTTTGTTCTGTTTCTGTACTGAGAAGCAGATCAGGCTTAAAGTCTAGAATTGTTCTTTATATATAGAAAATGAGGCCCTGAGATTAGGTCCAATGTTAGTATGAGTTGGAACTGAGCTGCAGGAAGTTGACTTATTATATTACTGAATGTCTTCCACACAGGAGCTACTGAAAACCTTTGGAACACTTAACTTTTTTTGGAGTAGACCCGAGATAATTAGAGACCTTTTGGAAGATTTCAGTGAGAACTTTCGTGTGAGAATATGTGCTACCAATAAATAACATCCAAAAGGAAATCTTCCTAGCATTCATATGCAAATGAATATTTTTACCACAGTTCATGTCTTGCTAGGCAGGAGTGTTAACCAATTTGTTTCTATATACTTGTCACTGATAACTCTTAAAATACGATGACAAAGTGCAGTGTCCTTTTGAAAATATAGACAGCTAATGCACACATAGTCCCTTCTCTTGCGTGTGCAAATCAGGGGTTTACTTCTGCAAGCATAGGTGAAAGAACAGAAAAAAAGACAAACAAGCAGGCAGGTTTAAATTTTACTTACTTATTTATTATTTCTTTACAGGGAATAAAGCATATTGTGTAATTAGAAATGTTACTGTGTCATGTGTTTTATTGCTGTCCTTTGACCTTACATTATTGACAAATGTTGAATAGAAAGGTTTACATTAAAAATGTATTACTTTTGTAAAAATTCAGTGTCTAGAGAAGGTGTTGATAATTTTTTGTAAATTCAAAAAAGGGTAGGCTATCTAAAAGCACTCTGCTTTTTGCCATTTGAAACATCTACTTTTATGTTAGGAACTTGAGAGATATAATCTAATTTTATGCCACACAATCCATACATTATTTGACATGATGTAGATAAATTGTTTCATATTAAAAATATATCTTTTCAAAGCAACAGAATGTCTAGTATGAATTATTTATTTCCTGATTTTTTTTCCTTTCATTTTATAATTATAAGTAGTTTTTAATACTGATTTGGGATAAAAGTCAGAGTTACATTGTGCCATAGACTGGATATTCCAGTTTCCTTTTTCTATGTAAAATAGCTGGTGATGTGAACCTTGTATTCAACGTAGCTGAACTCTTCGATCTCTGAATCCACTCAATTTTTTGCCTCTACTTTGACTCCATATCTTGTTATAGCAATGCTGATATATTTCAAATTGTTTTGAAATCGTTGTGGAAAATATTGATTCTGATTGGTTTTGTCAAACAGTATGGTTGCGTGATTTTCTTTAGCATTTCTTCTACTTAGACAATCACAGAGATTCAGATATCTCATGCAGCATAATTAAGAGAGCTATATTTCTAAATATATGCAGTGACATGACTGTTGACTTGTCTTGGGAAGTCCTTGTGAAATGAAGTATTTGGTTGTCAATTTTCCGTAGGAAGTTATTCAGCAGCTTTCATCTCAAATTAATTTTGCTTGTCACTTTCTTTATTTGCTGAATTCTCTGGCTAGGTCAGTTACTCTCTGAGTGTTTACTAAGTGGTCTTTCCTGAAAGCACAAGGCATACCAGGGACTCTTTTCCTCTGTCTCCTTCCACTGCCAAATCTGGCAACATAAGTAGTAGTTAAAGGATAGCAGTGAATAACCAAACATAATTTAAAAAAGAAAAGTAAAAGCCACCACTTTTTAATCCATGTTCTTTCCTGTGGATTCAGTATCCTTTTTCACGAAAATAAAATACAAAAAAAAAAAAAGTTCTGCATGCTCAGAAAATTAATGAAACTGCTCTTGAACCTCCTGCTGAGAAACTTTTTAGACTTGATATACTTGGACTCTGTCAGGTAGTGACCAAATGCATTGCAGCTCTTAGGACTTGCCTGTTTTACCAGGAGGATTCATCACAGTTGGATACATATTGGACTGTTTTCCTGAAAAAAATCTACAATGTCAGGTTTTCTGGCGCTTATTAATTTCCTGTTCTGTCTCAAACCCTGTTGCAGGCTGAATTCTAATTCTGTTGGATCGGCTGAAATAGATAATGAAGTCAACACTTTATAGGCAAACAAATTTATTTCTTTATGTATGTATGTATGTATGTATGTATGTATGTATGTATGTATGTATTTATTTATTGCTTCTTTGTTTATTTTTAGCAAAATGAGCAGTATTCCAGGCTTTTGTCCTCCGTCAGTCTGGGAGTATTATCTCAGCGTATTTGTAAGTCTACACTGAGGCTGCACCTTCCTTGAAGGCTTTTTTAAGGTGTGGGGTCTCTTTATTATTTATTTTAACAAATAATTTATCACAGTCTAAAATAAATTATTATAAATATCTGTCTCTTACATTAATTTTCTTGCTTTCCTTAATAAGGAAAGGGACATCTGGTTATTTGTTGTATCAGGAACACAGGTAATACACAGAAGAGTGTCACTGAGCATGAGAGACCTGCAAAGATGACTGCTGAGGGAATTGAGGGCAACTGTAGCCTTTTGTTAACAGAATATTAATTACCAAATAACAGTGTTTTGCCAGGAGCAGAGATGGATTTTTGTCCCTCTCAGTGTTCAAAAATTTCTTTCTGTATTAAAGGTGTTTGCAGATATGGCTGAAGACACTATATCTGATTATTCCATAGTCTCTTTTGGACACTTAAAAACTCTCTGCCAGGAAGAGAAACCCTGAATTTTGTGATATCATTAATATAATGTTTTGCAGTAGAATGATATGACAAGAGAAGAAAAAAAATGGATCTTTTATACTAAGATTCTTACATTAATTTTGCTTTTCAATGTCTATAAGAAGTTACGGGCTTATGGTCACCAAAACAAGGACCTTATGCAAGTTTTATGAGGACTCTAGGCTATATTCTATGTTGTGACTATAGAAAATTAAAAAGTAAGCTATAAAATTTAGGTGTCCTCCCCATCATCAAGAGAGTTTTCCCTTAGGCAGAAAAATGTACTCAGCTTCCATTCCAGTCAGTTCTTCCCTGTATGGTGGAAAAAGTTAAGTCAACTTTCTCCATTTCCTGGAGCAGATCTGCACAGTACAAACAAAAATTTTGCTCTCACTATGTTTGTGCATCTGTCAATATCACCCTGTATCCACACCAAAGGATCTCTTAATACTACTTTGGTGCTTCCCTACAAAAATACGAAAAGTGAGAAAAGATTAAAAGTATGTCACCAATATCTCTTGTTCTGTGGACGTGTATATTTTGTAAAGGACAGCAACAATTAAAAATAATTTCCTTGTCTTCTCATTTTAACTGTCTGATTAGATACCTGATGACTTTGACAGCAACATTCAATGCTGATGTTGCTGATGTTTCAATTTGATGCTTGAAATTTGAATACGTTTATTTTTCAAAATCTCCATGTGTACAGAATTTCTTTGAATTTCTTTGTGTTTGCTGCTAAATTGGATGTTGGGATGCCTGTGGCATGTGCTCAACATTTTAGGTCAAGAAGAATATTAGCACCTACTGAGTAGAGCAATGGGTAGTTATTCAGAAGATCTGTGATTTCCATTAGCCTACCAACTGCCCACAAGGGTCGTTGGACCATATGCTTTGTTCCCATCAATATTTAAAACTGTGAGGAACTTCTTGGCCGTGATTGTTCTTTCTTCAGATGTCTGCCCAACTGAGCATTTTAACTGTAAAGATCTTCTTGGCATGGTCAGAACCACATAAAATATTTTTTGCTTCTTCATAAAAGGTTTTTCTAACTAGTCTTCTTTTGGTATGGAGATGTTCTGTATTGAACAGTTTCCTAATTACCTTCCATCTGTGTTAATAACAGAAAATTATTTAATGTGTTCCAGACCTGGCAGTTAGAAATAAGCCTGCCTCTGGTCCATCTTCCTCTCTTCCAGACATCCATTACATCCAAGTGTGCAGTTGTGCTCTAACAAACTTTATTTATGCAACATAGCAATACTGCATATATCCATGGACTTCAGCTCTGATGAGTCTTTTAACTGATTCTTGCTTCTAATAATCATTTTCAGAGTTCATCTACTCAGAATTCAGAAATCATTCTAAACCTGGGTTCTGGCTGTTTGCTTTATTGGCAGATATAAGCTTCTGTACAGACAAAAACTGGCTGCAGTTTGTCAAAACGTCTCAGGCACCAAGAATGGAAATAAGACAACTGGAAATATAAAAGTGGTTTCAAAACTATGACAAAATAAAGTTTTTTGTCCAAAGCAAAAATCTTGGATTCTGTGAAGAAAAAAAAAAAATCAAGCTGGATAATTTTGTGAAAAGCTTTGCATCTTATCATGGTTTGAGAACAGAAACTGTGAGCCAGTGACACAAAAAATGCATTCCAGTCAGGGCCTTTGTGCCTTAGTACAGCTTTATAGAGGGATGACTTGGTTCTCAGTGCTTCTTTTCATTTCTCAAGTGCACAGAGGATCTGCTGGCTTCTTGGTTATGCCAAAGTGAACTACTCATACTTTGGAAAAAAAAATAAAGAAACTGCTATTGTTTGAGTTGAAAGGGCAAAGGAATTGCTGAAAACTCTGCATCTTTGTTTTATGCTTAGGCTTTTTGTTCCACAAAATCTTTAATTGCTATGGATTAAAGGTTTGCCCATGGTGGAGCACTTGATTGCTCATCTCCTGGTGGAGGCCCATGGCTAACAGCTTAGATGTAAAGAGAGCCACTGAGACTCAACCCTGATAAACTGTGAGATACATGAACCTCTGGAACTCATGAGAGACTGTGCAGGCAGTCCATTGTGGTTCAGGGACATCTCAGTGGTGTTTAGCTAGTGCTGTAAAGGGAGACAGAACAGCTGCAGTGGTGCTGTCTGGTGTTAGTGTTCTCACAGAGGAGCAGTTGTTTACTGCATGTGTATCCACTGTCCTTGCTGCTTTGTGCTTTATGTGTGCAGGACTTCATCTCACTTCTTATCCTATCACTTCTATTGGTCAAAAGTTTAATGTCTTTCAATATACTCTGACTCCCATGGGTGATTAGAAAATATTTGCCTGTTGTTGCAACTTAGAGGGCTGCTGTCATGTGTTTTTCACCCTGTGCTTTGCTCTGAAGGAAGTAAGTAGAAAATTACAGACATTTAGGAAGAGAATTACACATTTCTATGTGTGATATTGTGAACTCAATAGCATACCAGTTAAATAGTTAAGGACTGAAGTTGGAACACAAATGTTGTAAACTCTTCAGCTTTTGATAATGTCTCATCTTTATTGACTGGAAGAAGTGTAAATACCTGCTTAACATTGTTTGTGATGAATATTGTTATTGAGGAATCTTTTGCTTTTCTGAAATATCACTTTCACTGTTTATAGCTGCCTTTCCTCTTTGCAAGTTTCTGAAATGTGTCATTGTCCTCCGGACTCTTTTTTTCTAATATAATATTTCTTATGCATTTTTCTGGAAGGATTTTTTGGTGCTTTTTATTAAGTTTTGCCTAGCTTGACTCATTTTCTATGTGACTAATTTGAACTGGTTTTGTTTTCATAAGCTTTCGCGTATGCCTTGTGTAACCCTTTCAGCTGAATGTTTTTACAATATTGCTTCTATTGTGCTTTGTGGTGGTTTTTAGTTGTTGCTATTTTGTCCAAAAGGACCTTTCTCCACTGGGTTTTCATGCCTGTATGGTTAAGCAGCTTAATCCCATTTCAGAGGGTCTAGATTTCTCAGTTTTTGCTCCAGGATGTTCTTGTTTAAATTTCTTGTCTGAAGTTTAGGTCAATACTTCTTGTTTTTAATATTTCCGTGTAAAAGAAAGATTAGGCAGGTTGTGGCCAGTATTACTTAATGGGTGATCTGCAGATCACTTGGACTTCTTCCTTCTCTCTAATAATAGCAATGGCTCTTGTACACTACAGAGCTGGTTATTCTGAGCGGACAAGTTCTGACATAGACTCTTAAAAAAAAGTAGTAATTTAGGACAGAATTATCTCTCAAGTCAGAGTGGAAGGGACTGTGTGAGCAGAGTACAGGACTATGCAATTATTTACTGCCTTGCTGTGTGTTATGGAACACGAGTGTTTTTAATGTATGGGGAAACTTTTGTGGCTTAAATGTTGGAAAAGATATCCAGTGGACTTTTCTGAAGTAAATTGTCTATTGCATGGTCATGCCTGGTCTAGTTCTATGGAGCTGATCTGAAGGTGCAATTTGGTCAGGTCTGAACTATAATACAAGTTTTATTTATCACTTCTTTGTTCACATTTACAGCTGCAATCTGCAAGTTTTACATGATCTGGAGATTACCAGTGATACCTCTAATAACTGTAACATTTTTGAAGACTTTGTCATCTTTTCATTCAATAAAGGATCTGGTTACCTACCATTGTGATATCAATTACATAACAATCACAACACTTTGATGAATAATTGTTATGATTAAACTATCTATATTTGCAGCGTCGTATCACTGAAATGTTTCTGATTATCCCATACATTTCTATTTTTGATGGCCATGGAAAATGAAATTTGTGTGTTTTGCAAGTGAATGTATTTTATTCCTTTTCTTTTTTACACTCTCTGCATTGTTCAGCCAATATGCTTGAGATGGGAATTTATGTTCACAGACTGTAAGCATGAAACATCACTACAATCCATAATAAGGCCATTAGTATTCTGCTCATGCAAGCCAGTGTAAGTACAATTTTCAGTGGCCTAATGTAACAGGTAATCATAAATTAGTATTTGCTTTAAAACAACACCAGATTATGCAGACTGCATGCTTAAGAAGAATGACTCAGTAAGTAGTGCAGCTCTGTAATGAAGTGGGAGCTCATTAAACAGATGCTATCTACTTCACTGATCTACATAAACGGCAAACAAACCAAATGGAAATGTTTCAACAGAACACTGCAGTCAACCAGAACAAGTTCAGGTTCATTTACTGTGGCACCGTCTACAGGAATTAGTCACAGTAATAATTGAATAGTTGCTTGCCAATTTATCATTTTACATTTGTTATTGAATTTGCATAATGTGTTGATTTTTTTATGTCTTTGGTTACATTAAATGCCCTCATCTGTGTTTACAAAACCAGAACACAGTGGGCGATTTTAAGATTCATCACACTGGCAGTGTTCAGTGTTCATTGTTTGGCCTGTATTTTTTTTAAATTGTCTTTTTTTTTTTTTTTT
>VZSE01006750.1:44608-115763 GCA_013398275.1 Promerops cafer
TTTTTTTTTTTTTTTTTTTTTTTTTGGTTTCTGTGTTACATCTTAGTACATGCATGCTTGTAACTAATATTTAGGAAAATTGAAATATTTACTTTTTTTATGAATCATAGGTAGAGGCATGCAGACAGGAGCAATGACTAGGCATTCAGTATTTTTAGTGTAATGCACCAGAAATGACATAAGATGTTTTCCCAGCAGGTGGAATAGCCAGAAATAACAGTCCTTTAGAGCTGAACTCTATGAGTAATTTCAAAGATCAGTACTAGTTTTGCAGTGTATTACCTGAAGGACACTTTGCTGACTTTAGAGGCTTTGTAGCTGCTTAGGAGGAACAGTACTGTATAACACTGTTATACAATTCTGTTTGAGAGGAATGAAATGTAAAAAAGCTAAATGACTGGAATCTAAAAAATAAAAATAATTTTTTACGTAGTTTCTGATATGCATTAGTTGCAGGTGTTACATAGTATGTGTGAAATATAGCTGATAAAGCAGAGATAAATGGATTCTAACTTTTTATATGGTGATATTTTTTATTAGGCTGTGTTTCCTGGTAAGTGCTGATGCAGTGTGGTACTATTCAATGATACAACATCTAGAAGAATCAATTTTTAGTGTTGTCAGGCTCTTTCAGGACCTTTTTTATTGTTTTAATGCTTTATGTTTTTCTTATAGCTCTTAATTTCCAAGGGAACTATGATCCTACAGATACATCAGTTGTCCTGTGAATTCTGACATGTTCCAAGTTTTTTGTCCTCTGCAAAAGCTCTTAACATTGTGAACACTTGTCAAAAATTGCTATTTTACAAGTAACCAAAGATCATACTTGTGACCTGTATGCAGACTGTGCTTGGAGTAATTGTAGTTTTCTTTGTGCAAATGTATCTTATGCTGAGTACTAGTCACCAAGAATATGTGGTGAGAACACTGATGCTGAGGAAAAAGAGAAAATTTGCAAAACACTAGTGTTTAACATAAATAAATATCAAGGAAAAACATGCATTTATGAATCACCTTTCAGCAGGACTGGTTAGATTTCTTTCAGAAAACAAAACCCATACACTTACTACTAACAAATTGTGTTGTCAAAGGAAAAAAATCTTTCTGTTAAATGATTTAAAAGAACTTTCACTCCACCTTTTCAATATGTTCATTCATGTGTTCCACAGAAACTGTAGATTTAGCAGACCTCTAAATTTGTAGCTAACCTTCTTCAATAACCTGCAGTGTTAAACAATAATTCTGCTGAAATAAGCAGTTAGAAGTTGCACATTTTGAACACATAGCAAAGAAATCTAGCAGCAACAAATAATATCAATATTGTTGTCATTCTGTCTGCTAATCTACTGAGAATTTGTTTGCATATGGCTTTTAAACACTGACATAAATTATTCAGTTCTCTTGAGATTTATCTGGGTTCACAGAATCACAGAACTGGTCAGGTTGGAAAGGACCACAGTGGGCCATCTGGCCCAACCATCCGGTCCACCAAGACCCTCCCAGAGCACATTGCATGGGATTGTGTCCAGGTGGCTCTTGAATATCTCCAGTGATGGAGACAGCCTTTCTGGGCTGTCTGTTCCAGGGCTTGGTCATTCTCACAGGGAAGAAGTTCTTCCTCATGTTCAGGTGGAACTCCCTGTGCATCAGTGTCTGCCCATTGCCCCTTGTCCTTGCTTGGCACCACTGAGCAGAGCCTGGATCCATCCCCTTGACATCTTCCTTCAGATACTCATAGACATTGATGAGGGCCCATCTCAGTTGTCTCTTCTTGAGGCTGAACAGGCCCAGTTCCCTCAGCTTATCCTCATAAGAGAGATGTTCTAGACTCTTGATCAACTTAGTAACTCCCTGCTGGACCTGCTCCAGGAGCTCCATGCCTCTCTTGTGCTGAGGAGCCTAGAATAGGATGTAGCATTCCAGGTGAGGCTTCAGGGGGACCAAGGGGCAGGATCACATCCCTTGACCTGCTGGCAACGTCCTTACAAATGTAGTCCAGAATACCATGGGCCAGCTTGGCTACAAGGACACACTCCTGGCTCATGGACCCCTGGGTCCTTCTGCACAGAGCTGGTCTCCAGCAGGTCACCCCCCCAGCCTGTACCAGTGCCCGGGGTTGTTCCTCCCCAGGTGCAGAACCCTGACTTTGCTCTTGCTGGATTTCAGATGGTTCTCAGGTCCCTCTGAAGGGCCACACAACCCTCTGAGGTATTGGCCATTGTTGGTTTATTCAATAATTGAAGGAAGTTTTAGCTTTCTTTTTCCTGCCATCAATTAAAGTAACTAGAATTTTGGTTTATAAATATATGATTACACATAAACATTCATATTCCATGTATGTGAAGTGTCTAAGTAACTGAAATGTACCAGGAGTACTGAACTCCCGTTAAAGGAGAACCTTGCAGTCAATACACCTGTCATCAAACTGTGGGAGACAAATTAAAAAGCATTCAATGCCAAAGCTGTATAAGCCCTTTCCAGCTTATGGACTACACCAATACATCCAAGGAAAGCAAGAGAGCTGGAAACTCTAACTCAATTCATTCCTACATATTAATCTAGTTTATTTAGAGTATTTTAAAAATAGGTTGTCAAGTTTTCATGCTGTTTTGATGTTTTTCCAGTATTTCCTTTATGAAGTGGATGACAGTTCCATCAAACTATTCATATTCTTGAATCTGTTAATATGTATAAACAGTTCTGCACTTCATGAAGATCTAGGACACAACTGTATTGCATTTCGGCACTTGTTTTATATTAATGCTCAGTTTCACATTGCAATTTTGCACAGGAGTGATGAGCATTTATTGATACTAGTTGAATTGTCCTTTTTCTGACATAAAACAAGCTTCTGGTTATGTCATTGTCCTATATAGTTAAGTTCAAGCCACATAAGTAGCACCTCATGAACAAGGGGATCAGATTTTGCTGTGAAGATACTGGTTGAAGAGAAGCACAAAGAAATACAGGTGGAAGAAACTTTCTTTTAAAGGTAGTACCTCGATATTAAATTTGTAGGATCTTCCCCCTTCTTTTGTTAGATCCCCTATGTTCCTCTCTCTGGGAATATATAAAATAAACTCTGACCCAGCTAAATATATTCACTAATTTTTGACAAGTAGGGCTTAATAAGTCTACTTCTGATTTTTTTTCCCTAGATTAAGTCTGTTCTTTTTCAAATTATCCACTCATCCCTGACAATGGCTTGTACCTCTACCTTTCACCTCTACCCAGATGACTAGAACAGTGTTAGCACAAGCTCAAGGGACAGAGACACTTTATTTTGCTGAAGGTGTATGCCCATCATCAGGAACAAGTAATGACGTACAGACGCAAGAAGATGTTTCTACTAAGTCAATTGTGAATCACCAGTTTCCCTTTTGCAAATGGTAGCATTTTCTCCTTGGTTTTCTTCTCCTTCTACCTGCCCCTTATTTTTAATCAAGCTCTGCAGTTATTGAGAATTTTCATTTGGGGTGTATCTTTTGATATGTTTGCATTTGGTGTTGAAGTGTTCATTTATAGCTTTCCAATGCACCAACAAAGCTGCGTCCATAGCATAATCTATAATGTATACCAGTCCATATGTGCTGGTCCACTTAAATAGATTAATAGCACTGGTGGAATAGTAATTCCAGAACTCTGATGCTGCTTTGTCTACCACCTTTTCAGTGGAAATTGTGTTAAATAAAGTGCTGATTGATAGTTTCAGAGAAGTATTGGAGCAATCACAATAAAATAATACAATAAAAATCTGACATATATGACCTTATGATTTCTTTCTCTGCTCTTTGTAGTTTTCTTGATCTTAGCCTCTCTTTAGTCTTAAGGCCATCATGTATTTATGTTTACAAAATTTAATTCTACTCCTGGACATAATTGCCTTCTTTTCTCTAGCAAATTTTGTTTAATTTTTCTCATTCTGCATGTACCAGTATCTACCGCCTGAATCTTGCCTACTTTGCATTTTTGTGCTTGTCATAGATATCTGCAAGAGAATGGACAAACCTAATATCTCTCTGGAAAAATATCAGATTATAGTATTTACCAGGTTAAATATATCAGCTCATGAGATAAGGCAACGGAGAGATTCCAAGCAGAAACAGTTTGCAAGGCTTTTTCTCTCATCCCAAGTGATGAGAGCTCAGAACCAGACCACCTTTTTGACAGGTGCCTTATCTGCAGATGCTTCTGGGTCAAGCTTTGTGGAACAATGACTGCTTGATGTATGGTGCGTGTTCTGCAGCAGTTCAACCTTGAAATATGCAGTTCAGGTTTACCACTGAGGAGGTACGGTGCTCAGCATTTAAGTTGTCATTCAAAGCATGTGTCTAACTTTGAGCAAGAGAATGGTTTCTGCAGTGTTTGGAAAATATCACAACAGACAGAAAATGTGCACCAGTAGCTAAGTTAGTATCAGCTTAACTTGGTTGTTAGCACAACTGAGAGTGAATCTAAGTCTTATAACAATGACCAAGACTAAGGTTACAATTTTATTAAAGACAGAGAATGAGGAGTATCTGCTCTTTGGAAGTAACTATCCATTTCCTTCTGTGACAGCCAACCAACACGGAAATTGGACATACACCACAGGCTAATGAGCTGTGTGTCAGGAGGTGAGCAAAGAAATCACTAAAAGTGGGTGGGGAGAGGAAGAACCCTCTACTACTCATGCTTTTCAGAAAACAGGAGAAAAAGTGAAATTTCAGCCAGGAGAGAGATGTCATGAAAGATAAAGGGATTTTGGGGTGTTGGTCTGTAAGCCACTAGAGAAAGAAGAAACAGATTATTAGATTACAAAGGTGTAACAAGCACAAGTACAGGTTAGGTGACTTGGTAAATGTGTAAATTATGCTTCTGACAGTCACAATCAAAGGCCAGAACAAGACAGCCGATTTTTTTTCTTAAAGAGCTGTCTGTAATTAATACAAACTGAAAAAAATTGGGCAAGAGCAAGGTATGAACCATATTTGCAAAGCAGCAATGATTTATGAATATGTCTCTTGGTACCAAAAGTCTCTGTGTGTCTTCCTTTTCCATTTCTTGATGCTTAAAAATTATTCATGTTGCTGCTACTTACTCTCTGTGAAGAGATTTGAGCCTAGGTCACACAGAAAAATGATCCAGAGGACTCCTCAGAGTGTTTTACCTGCATTTTAACTGGCTGAACGTAACTCTTAAATGACTAAAGAGTTTATTTTACAAACCATATTTTTAGAGAAAGAATGTGCTTTTACAGAGTTTCCCTCTTTTTCATCCTTCTCTGACTTTAGGTTTTCAATAACCAATTAACTTTTTATCTTCCATCCAAAGGCTCACTAGTTTTTTCAACATATTCTCTCCCCCCTTTCCTCACCCTAAAAATGCTAGTCTGGGTATATCCAGCTGGGTTTTGTCATAATAGTTTTCTTTGATAACAAAATAAAGATATTAAACAGTGTGTAGTGCTTATTTATACTTTGCTCTCACTGTATTTGGTTTGTGTGCATGGGAAAGTCTGGATTTTTTGAAGTTTGGGAGTGGTCATGGGACATGAGGAGAGATATTTCAGAGAACAACTGCAATGGTTTCCCCTGTCCAAGTATCACAGAGTGAGAGAAACTCCTCTGACCAGTTTGCTTCTTCTGACATTTCAGATAGGCGTGCTTCAGACTTGAATAGAGACGATTTTTTGGAATTTTGTTTTTTTTTTTAAAGGCTAAAAACATGAGAAAACACTGTTTCTGAGAAAACACTTTCTGGGAAAAAAAAAAAAAACAAAACAATGAAGAATAACAGAACATGACCAAGACTAAGACTGGAAAAAAGAGATAGCCTTTAAAAAGGAAAAAGGAGTTTACTGCTATTCCACCGTCAATCTCTGGCGTGTGCATACAACAAACGAGAGCAGAAGAAATGTATGATGAAACTTAATGTCCCTCTGCTGCTTTTTTTTCCAAAATAAAAAAAACAATCAAACCAACCTGGGTTTTGTTAAAAGAGTCAGAGAATAATTTGGTGTTGCAGATACTCTGAGACATTATTAATTTACAAAGATTTGTCTACAAGTTTGAGCTGAGGACAAAAGATGTAAATAAAGAAGTAAGGAGAATAAACACAGGCTCCAGACATTGCACATCATGTGAAGCCCCAGTCATTCTTAGTTTTTGCTGTGTTCAATAGTGTGCCTTCTCAATTTGGGGTACAAGCAACACTGCGACACTCAGAGAAGCTGCTGGTTCTCTTTATTATCTCCCCTAGTCAGTGTTGTAGCTGATCTGTTTTATGTGTCTGAAGAAGAATTTCAGAAGTTATCTCAAGTACAGATGATATTTTTATGTGAGAAACAGAAAAGCTTAATTTTGGCAGACAGGAGGGAAGCAAGAATAAATTGCCTCAGGTTTGTCCTAGGTGTATTAAATTGCTAGAGAGATGAAGAAATGTCAAGAACAAAAATCACAAGAGCTGTACTTAAGTGTTGCAAATTTTGTGGCTGTCAGCCAGAGAAGCAGAGTGTCCATGGCTGTCACAGGAGCATGAGTGAACAAAGACACTTTGGTTCAAGTGAGAAATTATAGGCCTGGGAACAAAGAACTTAGGAGGGAGCTGAAAATGAAAACCCACACAAAATGGGGACAAAGGAGATTTGAGTGTTCAAAGTAGGTCCATTCAGAGTCAAATGGAGTACAATGATCAGTGAAAACTTCAAAGATGTGCTGTGTCCTGGGTTTGTTATTCAGTGCCCTGATCCCATGCTTTGGAACAGATTCAGAGGTGATGTGGATGTCAGACACCAGTAAGTGGGTGGAACGTATTCAGCACTCAGCTTTGAAGCCTAGAAAGTGCAGGTAAAAGAATGGTATGTTCTTCTGTCCATCCCATCTCTTTATTACATTTCATTTCTTGGTCCTCTTTGTACATGTAAAACTTGACCTGCTTATACCTAGAGCATAAAAATTACCTGTTACCTAGAAGGAATAAGAGTTATACCAACTGCCTGCTCATGGCTTGGATGGGTGGACTGTTTGATGGGTAAAAAACTGGCTGGATGGCTGGATGGCTGGATGACCAGACCAGAGGATTGTGGTGAATGGAGCTAAATCCAGTTGGCAGCTGGTCTCTGAATTCCTCCTCAGAGACTCTTTGTAAACAAGAGGCAATATGTGCCCAGGTGGCCAGGAAGGCCAATGGCATCCAAACCTTTATCACCAATAATGTGAGCAGTGGGACCAGATGCTGTGTCCAGTTCTGGGCCCCTCACTACAAGAAAGACATTGGTGGGTTGGAGCATGTCTGGAGAAGAGCAACTGAGCTGGTGAAAGGTCTGGAGTGCAAGTCCTGTAAGAAGTGGTTGAGGCTTCCAGGATGTTTAGCCTGGAGAAAAGGAAGCTCAGGAGCGAACCTTATCACTCTCTACAACTGCCTGAAATGAGGTTGTAGCCAGGTGGGGGTTGGCTTCTCCCAGGCAATGAACACAAAGACAAGAGGATATGGCCTCAAGCTGCACCAGGGGAGGTTCATGTTGGACATCAGGAAGAATTTCTTCATGGAAAGTTTTGTTGAACCTTGGAATGGGCTGCCCAGGGAGGTGGTGGAGTCACCATCCCTGGAGGTGCTCAAGAAGTGACTGGATGTGGCACTTTGTGCTATGTTGTCACGGTGGTGATGGGTCAAGGGTTGGACTTGATTTTGGAGGTCTTTTCCAACCTAAATGTTCCTGTGATTTTGTGGTTCTGTGATTTAGCAGTGAAAGTTGCAGTGTAGCATTTAATGTTTGGTTTTTATTGTTTGGGGTTTTTTTCCTAAATACTTAAAATGTTAGGAACTTTACAAAAAGAAAAAGCTAATACCAAGAATATTTCTCCAATAAATACTTGAAGTCTTATTTTTACAGATTACTAAAAGTGCTTTGAATTATTTGCCCATGAGGATGGTTTTTTGTTTGGTTGGTTTTTTACAGATATTTTAGGACATCGCTGTAAGACTTTGGTGTCACTAACTAAAAAAACACGCTACTGATATGAATGAGAGTAAAAAGGGCAAAACTGCAAAATTGCTAGGCTTGGGCAAGTTCAATGTACAATTACAGTACTGTGCTAGGATTTTTGTTAGCTATGACTGATCTCTGTTTTCACAGCTTTTCCAAAAGAGAGAAATCGCAATACCATCCATCACATTGATGCCAATACCAGCAAAGTTTCATTTCAAAGAAATATTGAAATAAATATAATAAATAAATAAATATATTATTGCCACATATGAAAAATTAGGCCACCAGTGTTTACCAGTTTGACTTCTAATCACAGATTTACTAAGAGATTTTTTTGCAGTTGAATAGGTGTAGTTTTGATCAATGCCAGACGCCAAGCCTCAAGCCAGTCAGCTAACTGAACAAAATTTTGTAATACTATTTTGTGACTTTGCTTTTAATTGCTCTTCCAACTTCCATAATGTTGTATGCAATAACCATTAAAAATTAAGTGTTGAAGAGTCTGATGTAATTCAGTGTCAGAAATGTATTTTTCATGCTGACAGGCATGTTTCACAAACAGTAAAAAGTAATTTTGTTACTGATGTAAAACTAAGGGGGTTTTGTACTTCAAGTGTAAGCATTTCATAGTGTTCTTCTATGCTGCCAACTCTTTCTCATTTTAAAATTGAACAGCAGTCTTCCCTAGTCTTCCTACAGGTTTGAAGTCCACTTCTACTACATTTGAACAGTTCCATCTGATTTGGCTTGGTTCATTTATTCATAAGCACCTGAAGAGCTGTCATTTTTAAAGTCCTTGCACTATACAGGAAGGCAATTTTGTGTGTCAAGCATGTAATCATTAGAAATATTTGTAATTTGAGTGCCACATATATACGTTTTGTTTTGAAAAAATGGGAAGTCTGAAAGGGAAAGCAAACAAGAAAGTAGTGATATTCTGGACAAGTGAATGGTTGCAAAGGCAAGCCCTCAGTGAAAACGAGATATGAGAGAAGGGCAATTCAAGAGTGCAAAGGGTTGTGGTTTTTTTTTAAAGAATTTGTACTTATTTTAAGCTTAAACCAATGAGCCAATATTGATTGGAGCTGATATTTATTTTAGGGCCATTGCTGATAGGACAAAGCACTGGGACGTAGCTCAGAAAGGCACTTTCTTTTCTTCAGCAGTCCCTACATTAATACCTCCCATTATATCCATTTTAAGAATCACTTCTTAATTGACTTTCTTCTTGTACAGGAGAGATTACATGTATGTAGGGCTCCCTTATAATCTCAAATCCCATACCCTCAATTTATTTTGGACTTATATTGACTTATGTCAGAAGACTGAAGTAAGAAGCAGTCCTTTTTCTCCTTTTTGATTGTCCAAATAAATTGTGGAGAGATAGTAAACTATTTCTCAAGTGTTCCTCTGAATATGCTTATTGCTAAAAATTTTTTAAAAAATCTTTATTTGATTCTGAGTTATTTTCTTATTTATAAGTAAGGAGAAATATATTTGGGATCTATGTCAGTGAATTCTAAACTTTTCTAAAAAAAGAAATATTCTCCAGTAACTTTCTTCAACAGTAGTGGGAATGTTTCTGCCATTCAGGCAATAAAGGTATAAGTATTAAGTAGTGAGGGTCAGATTTCCATGCTAATGATGTGGATATCTTTAACTGCAAAGACTTTTCTGTATTTTCTATACCTAAAATGTTATCACACAAATCATGGTATGGCCTTTTTATACATCTATAAATTAGCTTTTTATTTCACTCTGATGCTACAGCAAATCATAAGCTAATTTTAAAACATATAATTCTTGCATACTTCTGGCACTCAATCTNATGGTTTTTTGTTTGGTTGGTTTTTTACAGATATTTTAGGACATCGCTGTAAGACTTTGGTGTCACTAACTAAAAAAACACGCTACTGATATGAATGAGAGTAAAAAGGGCAAAACTGCAAAATTGCTAGGCTTGGGCAAGTTCAATGTACAATTACAGTACTGTGCTAGGATTTTTGTTAGCTATGACTGATCTCTGTTTTCACAGCTTTTCCAAAAGAGAGAAATCGCAATACCATCCATCACATTGATGCCAATACCAGCAAAGTTTCATTTCAAAGAAATATTGAAATAAATATAATAAATAAATAAATATATTATTGCCACATATGAAAAATTAGGCCACCAGTGTTTACCAGTTTGACTTCTAATCACAGATTTACTAAGAGATTTTTTTGCAGTTGAATAGGTGTAGTTTTGATCAATGCCAGACGCCAAGCCTCAAGCCAGTCAGCTAACTGAACAAAATTTTGTAATACTATTTTGTGACTTTGCTTTTAATTGCTCTTCCAACTTCCATAATGTTGTATGCAATAACCATTAAAAATTAAGTGTTGAAGAGTCTGATGTAATTCAGTGTCAGAAATGTATTTTTCATGCTGACAGGCATGTTTCACAAACAGTAAAAAGTAATTTTGTTACTGATGTAAAACTAAGGGGGTTTTGTACTTCAAGTGTAAGCATTTCATAGTGTTCTTCTATGCTGCCAACTCTTTCTCATTTTAAAATTGAACAGCAGTCTTCCCTAGTCTTCCTACAGGTTTGAAGTCCACTTCTACTACATTTGAACAGTTCCATCTGATTTGGCTTGGTTCATTTATTCATAAGCACCTGAAGAGCTGTCATTTTTAAAGTCCTTGCACTATACAGGAAGGCAATTTTGTGTGTCAAGCATGTAATCATTAGAAATATTTGTAATTTGAGTGCCACATATATACGTTTTGTTTTGAAAAAATGGGAAGTCTGAAAGGGAAAGCAAACAAGAAAGTAGTGATATTCTGGACAAGTGAATGGTTGCAAAGGCAAGCCCTCAGTGAAAACGAGATATGAGAGAAGGGCAATTCAAGAGTGCAAAGGGTTGTGGTTTTTTTTTAAAGAATTTGTACTTATTTTAAGCTTAAACCAATGAGCCAATATTGATTGGAGCTGATATTTATTTTAGGGCCATTGCTGATAGGACAAAGCACTGGGACGTAGCTCAGAAAGGCACTTTCTTTTCTTCAGCAGTCCCTACATTAATACCTCCCATTATATCCATTTTAAGAATCACTTCTTAATTGACTTTCTTCTTGTACAGGAGAGATTACATGTATGTAGGGCTCCCTTATAATCTCAAATCCCATACCCTCAATTTATTTTGGACTTATATTGACTTATGTCAGAAGACTGAAGTAAGAAGCAGTCCTTTTTCTCCTTTTTGATTGTCCAAATAAATTGTGGAGAGATAGTAAACTATTTCTCAAGTGTTCCTCTGAATATGCTTATTGCTAAAAATTTTTTAAAAAATCTTTATTTGATTCTGAGTTATTTTCTTATTTATAAGTAAGGAGAAATATATTTGGGATCTATGACAGTGAATTCTAAACTTTTCTAAATAAAGAAATATTCTCCAGTAACTTTCTTCAACAGTAGTGGGAATGTTTCTGCCATTCAGGCAATAAAGGTATAAGTATTAAGTAGTGAGGGTCAGATTTCCATGCTAATGATGTGGATATCTTTAACTGCAAAGACTTTTCTGTATTTTCTATACCTAAAATGTTATCACACAAATCATGGTATGGCCTTTTTATACATCTATAAATTAGCTTTTTATTTCACTCTGATGCTACAGCAAATCATAAGCTAATTTTAAAACATATAATTCTTGCATACTTCTGGCACTCAATCTCAAATAAATGTAAAAGTATGTCATGTAGATAAAATGCAGTAAATAGACAAAATTAATTCTTGCAGGTCTCTGAGGGTTGTACTTAAGATGATGGAACTGGCCTCTGTGGACTGTGAAGGTAATAAAACTTGAATAAAACTTCATAGAAGAAAACTGAGCTATTCTCTTCCAGCTATTTCAAGCTCTAACACTGGTAGGGAACAGAGAGAAAAGTATTCCCCAGTGGAGGACATGAAAATGTTTCATTCTCTATTGGTTGCTTTGTGCCAAACTAGAATTTAATAAGTGCATCACTTGCTATTTGCCATTGTATAATGATATCATGAAAATAAAAAGATGAGATAAAATACTTTCTTCTCAGGAAAATGTACTCATTTTTCTGTATGTCAGATGAAAACAAAGTGTCTTTAGATCCCAGTGGGACTGAAAGGGTGACATATCATAAGATTTCAACTTATATGTCTGTGAGAACCTTCTGCTGTGTCTCATGGCCTGAGTCTCTATCTTCACAACAACCAGCCACTGCTTTAAGCTGAAAAGAATGGGTGACAAAATTTTAGGAGGAAGAAAAGCCAATTAGGATTGAAGTGAAATGCAGAAAGAAAATGTCTAAAAATACTTCTAAAAAGATCAACCCCTTTGCCCAAGCTAAAATTTTGTTCCTGTGCTGCAAAGTGATGTGACAGCAAATAAGTTATTTTACCTCCAAACCAGCAATATTCCTCTCTGTTTTTCTATCTACAAACCACCTAAATTTTGTCAAGGCCACCATAAATAGGATTTGCCAATTGCAACACAACCAGTAAAAATAAATTTAAATGTTCTAAGGCATTTAACGTCATCTGTGTTTTAGTTTTTTCTTGACTTTTAATTAAAAGTTTGTTTCATTTTTTTCTTTGTTATAGTACAGTGCAGTAACTCCCTGGGATGCATTCTGAAACACAACACTATTCAACAATAATTAGCAATTGATAGACTACAGGTTCTGGCATTTTGTTCTTTTTTCCTGAGAGTATCTATGTCAGAATGTAGTTTCAATTTCTCTGTTATCTTCAATTTTTTAAACATTTGTTTTCTGTTACTATTCTGTGCAGCAAGAGGAGGAGGGACAGGGAGGAAACTCTAACAGATACTTATTTGCATTTGGTTAAACATAATAAAAAATGAATTTAATTTGAAAGAACAGAAGAATGTAATAATAGACTCTTGGAAAAAAAATTAATAGAACTAATTTCCAGACATACTCTTGCATCATCTAAACTGTATACATTTGCAGTGCTCCATGCTTACATAATTTCATCCATGTTGACTAATGCAATGGATGTGTTGATAAATACACTTAAAAGTTACACAGCCCTTCTTACACAGAATATTTTCCTTCTGAAATGATACTTTGTTGTATGTGACCTTACTGTTCATCTTTTTTTTTGTTTTGTTTTGTTTTAAAAGCATGTGCCAGGCAGCCAATAATTTGTTTTTCCTCTACTTGCCACTGAGATGCATGGCCCCACATCAGAACAGTGTGAGTACCAAGCATTGGCTTTGGGTTGCCATGAAGTGTGTGTGAATAGCTGTGTTGTATGTCATAGCTCTTATTAACTCTAGTGCTACTGCTAATGTTTTAATGTATGCGTATATGTGCCTTGAGGGAGTAGTTTGTGTGTTTTACTAGTGTGATACACCAAAATACTCCCTTCCTTTTGCCTCGATTATAAATTAATACATGCCATCAGGGGACCTCTTATGATGTAAAATTGTCATCTTGTGAACGGTACGGATGAGATTCCATGAAAGTGCAGCTGAGCAGCTACCCATCCTACGAGCAAAACAAAACTCTCTCCATGCTCGCCCCTGGTGGCTTGCATTAATTTCTTATGAATAATTCACATTCCTTCATCACAGTTATTATACCTTCCTTCTTCTTTTGTTTCCCAGTTTTGAAAGGCACATCAGCCTCTGCTGTGGTGGAGTGCTCTCAGGCAAAACCTCGTCCCATGGCAGGGCTTGCTGGCACTGGGTAATGCCTGGGCGGGGTGTCACACTGGCACAAGGAAGCACTCTGTGAGGTTCTTAAACCTGCCAGTGCCCGAATTAGTGTTCTAATTGAGAAGCTAATGGGTTAATCAGGATCCCTGAGCTTGTGCTGCTTAATGGATCTGTTGCCTGGCAACAACACCTGCCAAAATGAAGAGGTTTTGTGCTTCTGCCGCTGTGTGAGTCAGGCTCTTATCTTGTGAGAGTTCAGGAAAGGGAGCTGCTCATATGCTGAGTCTCTGGGTCTTTCTCCGCCCAGCTGGAAGTTCTGCAGGGCAAACATCAAAGGATTTTCAAGTCTGTCTCCTTAATTGTAAGGCTTCCAAAGTTCAGATGCGTGTTTGAACTTTTTGAAGTCTCACTTTTGCCTTGTAACCCAAACAAGTCACTCCCCATTCTCCCTCTGTTTTCCTGACCTGCATTCACGTCCCTTCCTAAATCCAAAGTACTTACACTGAATTTTTTTTTCTTTTTTACATTTTCTTTCCCAGCAGGCTTCCCCTTATCCAATTTCTTCTAAACAGCTGCCCAAGCCCCTCTAATTTGTTTACCCTCCACCAGGAAACATTTCTCTCTCTACCCATCAGGCTGTGTTACTCTGGTAACACAAACACAAACACAAGGTTTTCTTTACCTTACACATCCCAGGAAACATTTACCTTGCCAGAGAAACAGCCGAGCACAAAGTTTAGGTCACTTGACTTAACACAGGCTACCTGTTGTATTTGGTGGGGTTTTTTGAGAACTGGAGGAAAAAGTCTGCTGTGCTTGTTTTCAGAACTTATCTGTTTCTCCAAAGGCTTTGTAAATCTGTGGGGTTTTGAAAGTGTCTGAGCTCATGCCTGAAGCCAAGGCTGGCTCTCTTTGAACACTGGTGGAAATCTCATTAGGAAATCAACAAAACTCTGTTTCACTGGTTTGAGGCAACTCAGAGTTGCATAAATATGTTCTTTGGCATGTTAATATGCTTTCTCACAAATACAGCATGTAGAGTAATTTCTGCTTATGCAAGCTATGCATTTCAGTTTAAAAGCCCGTCCTGTGGTACAATATGTTACTTTGCCAGTCTGCTTTAAAAAGATCAGTGTTGCATTGATCCTATTTCTGTGGTACTTCCTGCATTCTTTGATATGTGAGAAAGAGCTAAAAAAATGTAACATTTCTAAATGTATTATTGTGTGTGTATACTCCCAGAAGTATTTTTAAATCCCCCTCCCATGATTCTTTCATGTATTATGTACCTGCGTCATTCAGCCTTTACTCTTCTGTTAACAGGTTATTCTGAATAGGGGTTCTCTAGCCAGACAGCACTTTTTTTTTTCTTCCTTCCATTTATTAGGAAAGAGAATGGTAGGGCACAGTGACATTTATTTACTTGCCTTTTTATCTATTGTGTCATCTGGAACTACTGTAATGTGGCTTACTTACTTTTAGCAGCAAAACTACTGTGACACACAATGCTCTTCAGTAAGCTATGTGGGAGAAAGCTTTTCCAGACAAGACAGTGGACACCTAAGGCAGGTGAGCCAAATGTCAGGACTAGAATTTTGCAGGTGTTGAAATAATTTCTGTATAGTTACATCAGTGAAATACAATATCTGATACCTGGTGTGATAGCCAAATTGTGCTATTGTACCACATTTTGATTCTAAAGCCACTGAAGGCTATATTGTAATTCCTTGCCTCTGGTTTTGGTAAAATGAGACCCTCAAATCTATTCTCTTATTTTTTGCATCTTGAGGCAATTTTCTGTAGAGTGATTAAATTGTCCTTTTGCGTGGGAACAGGCTTCTTTGAAGAGCTCTGTGCCTCTCATCCTGAGAGCATGGTACTAGTCTGGTTTTGATCTTTCAGGAAGACTGTGCTGAGATGGGGAAGGCACTAATCAGATTAGTTAATGTGATTTGTAGAAGGGGGAAAAAGATAACGATCAGGGACTCCATAAGGAAGGAGTTTATAGCAGAGGATATCAGAACACAGATCACACAAAGAAATATTTATGTCTCATTTTATTTGGAACAGAGCAATATTAGAGTACAAAAACAAATTCCCTGCATAATGTTGAAAAGGCTGCCTTCCTTTTAAAGTAGAGCCTGCTCATCTTTTAAGTGATCAAGACATGAGTGTTTATGTTCACTGTCAGACTAAAACCATTACTTTGTATCAGAAAGCATTTGCATGCAGTTTTTTATTCCTTAATTAAATTGCTGATGCAATTTGTAAATGCACTTTAAAGATAGTACTAGAGAGTGTAATGAGTTCCTAACCAGACAATTAGGCTGAAGAAAGCTGAAGTTCATTCTTTGAATTTAACAGGCATCACTCTTACTACAGCAGTATTTTCTTATAAATTCTCACCAAATTGCTCTGTCTCTGTGCTACCTGACTTTAACTCTACATGCACTACATGAGGTGCTGGGAGAGCTCTCCATGGGGCAAAATTTACCAGGGATTTCCTAAATCTTCTTAGAGACTCAGAATTCTGGAGCAGTGGAACTCTAGTGCTTGTATGAAAAGAATGGTGATGAAAATATATCTTTCCTCTGCTGAGACACTGGCACTGAATCCTTAAAAACCAATTTTTTTTTTCAGCTGCATTTTCATACTGAAGAAAAGTCTTTGTGTGTATGTATACATATACAAATAAAAAAGTATGTATATTTATATGCTTACCTCTTTTTTGTCACTTAACGTATTCTAGCAGCATGCCAGACAATCCAAAGGCTCAGGTCTGTTCTCAGGTCCTAAAGAGTCACACTGGAGGATGTATCAAAGCATACCACAGGCGACACAGAATTACAGAACAGTTGGGTTTGGAAGGGGACATCTAGTCAAATCCCCAAGCTCATGTGGCTCACTTAGAGTTGTTCTCCCAAGACTTTGTCCAGACAGCTCTTGAATTTCTCCAAGGATGGAGACTTCATCACCTCTCTGGGCAACTTCTGCCACTGTATGGTCACCCTCACTGTGACCAGGTGTTTCTTGATGCTGGTAGGGAAGCACTTCCTCTAGCAGTTCCCTAGACCTGCTGGCAGTACTACGTGTAATCCTGCGCAAGACACAATTTTCTCTTTTTAAGGTGAGGACACCTTGCTGGCACACAGTGGCTCCACCAGGAGAGGAAGTACATGAGATTCACTTTTCCAAAGCTGCCTTCCAACATCATTTCATATCAACTTCTCATTAGAAACATCTCCTACAATTGTCTAGGGATGGTGCTTTGCTTAGACTGAGATATTGCACTTGCATCCTAGTCACTTCTTTCCTCTTTGCCTTCTGAACAGGGAGGAGAATGTTTTTCATTTGATTGCTTTGGACCCTGTATTCTATGCCTTTTAATTAGATGTCTAACTAGACTGCTTAAAAATAAAGTTTCTCTGGGCAGCCATGTGAAAATAAAGCCCTTTAGATGTTTTTATACTTCTGGATTTTAAGAAGAAAGAGCGCTATGTGCCTCCATTGTTCAGTATGGATGACAAAGTAGTGGGAAAAAAGTTTCATGTATTCCAATGGTGTGAATCCCTTTCTCCTTCTCTCTGGGAATGGAATAGTGCACGATCTCATCGGTGTAGCAAAGTCATGATAACTTGAATTCTGCCTCTCTTTTCTGAGTAAGTCCTGACAAAAAATTTAGTGCTTGATCCTGCTAAACCATAGCATGTGTTCTTCCACAAGGGTCATATCTGATGGCAAGCACACTGCTCTGTGAGCTGCAGAATGTGCCTAATGATAGAGTTTGATAAAATTATTAGGAATTATGAGCTTGGTTTTACCTATAGCACTGTAGAAAAACAGCTTTTTCATGGAGTAAAATTGTTGTGCTTCAGGTTAAAAAAAATGTGAGCATTGGTAATAGCTTTAGTATGTTGTTTGCAGTGTAATAGTTTTCTGTCATTGTTAAAATGGTTTGGACCAGGATTCTTACCATTAACATTTAACTTTTATACAATGTATACTAATGCTTTCTGATTGTCTTCTTATAATCCAACATTAAGGAAGCAAATTCCATGAGAGCACTAGAGAGTATTTAGCAACCAGTCAGAAACCTGACCTGAATGTTATTTGCATTTAAATATTATAAAACATACACTATTGGAGTCCAAGAGAATTCTTGAATTAGAGGATATAAACTCTGTAGGCTTCTAGGCTCATTTCTGCTAACGGTGGAACAGGGTGCCAGGAACCTTATCAATGAGCATAGCTGCATGACTTCATTTGTCTTCACTTTTAACACTTGGAAACACATGTTGGAACAATGTGTCATTTAGAGCTGGGCGAAATAGCTGATGCTTGCTCTCCTGGGAGCCAGAAGTGGAAACAGAAACCTGCTTTGTGCCCAGTTTTGGACAGGGATTTTAACAGAGACCTCCCACTTTCAATGAACTGAGATGAACTCTACAGCAGCCTCAGTGTGTTTGGGCTTTCTGGGGTCTGTGCCACTTCTGTGTAAAAACTAAAGAGTCAGGTGATTCTAAACTGGTAATTAGGGCCCTCATCTCTAGCTGCTGGACTAGTTCTTTGTACAAGGAGGAAAGTTTTGACCCAGGCATCTTCCTGGTGTGGAAGATGGGGACCTAGGGTTCCCATAGCTTAGTTTGCCAGGCAGAGTTTTACATAAAGAATTAGGGAGAAAAAGACGTGTGTTTGGTACCCAAGGGACCCATGTGCTTCAGCACAGTGTGATGTGGCTGGAGGTAGCATCATCCTCTGACCTGTTGCTGGGACTGCAGTGCAGGCACATCCCAGGACATCCCACAAATCAGGTGAGATGTGAAGGGGCCACTAACAGTCTCTTGGGTCACTCCTCCTTTTGCTCCCTGAGATGTTTCCCTCAGAGTCCCACAGGACTTTCTAAACTGGATGAAATGCTTTGTGGCCCTGCTTTCTTTCATTAACACAAGCTGAAAAAAAAAGGAAAGAACATTTAAATTAAGGCTGGATTGAGTCTTCCCTCCCCCCCCCCCCCCNCATCTGTTCGGCTAAGAAATCAATTATTTGCGCAGCCTCAGTATCAGGAGAGAGATCTTCTATTACTATTTCCTATACTGAAGAGCTTATTATGACTACATAGGGGTTATTGTATTCAGAAGCAAAGGGATTACAAATATCTCAATGTCTTCTATAGCTGCTAGTAATTATTTTTGCTTCCAGCTATGTTACAACCATTAAAGTTCATGTTTAGGTTACAACGTTCCCTGTGTGAATGTTTGCTTTTAATTAATAGAAGGATGTGCTGAGCTTGTCCTTCCACAGTGTAGACCCTAAACCTGTCAGAAACAGCTTACAGTAATGGAAGAGCTCTGAAAAGCTCTTTCCTGTGAGAAATGTGGCTGGAATTCCTTGATTTCCACACTACTAGCCAAAGATATGAATGTGTGGGGGGTTTTGTCCTACAGGCTGTATTAGATAACTTTGTTACACTCTGCATGAAATGCAGCCCCTGACTTTTGACAGCTGCCTGTATATTTTTCAAGCCAGCAAAGAAATAGCTGCTAACAAGCAAGCAGCGGCATAGTTAAAATTCAGCGTACATCATAGCTGCAAACACACTGAGGGTAAAAGGGCTGCAGCCACTTCAGCTCGCTGTTCCATAACAAACTACAGAGTTTCTAAGAGAACCAAATGTCCTGGCTCTTCTCCCCCAATGTGGAAATGCTCTCCCCCTTCCTCCCCTTCCCGTCTGTAGGGATGAGAAAACCTCCCTGCAATCTAAACATTTGCTGATATCATCTGTCATAAATAATCACCAGAAAAATATTAAGAGAGAGGGGAGAACAGCAAACCTCAAACCAGTGTTTAGGCCATAAAGGCCAAAAGCATTTGTGTTTGTTTCAAGATAGTGGAGACCAGAGTGGAGGTCTGTTATTTTGCTAGTGACCGCTGAAGAAGAGGGATTTGGCTGCTGGCAGAACATAAAGCAAAGCTGACAACAAAGCTTTCCTTTCATGCTATCCAAATGAACACATTTCTAATCTGAAATTCAAATACTTGACAACAGAGAGCCTGTGAGCTGGGCTTTGAATAGGAAATTGCTTCATGGTTTTAGCATAATGAATTAGGCAGTTAGAGTAAATCCATTTAGAAGGCATAGAATGCTTTCACATGCCTTGTAAAAGCTAAAAAACCCTACTAATTTCCCAAATTTCTCATGACTTGCAAAATGTCTAAGTGTTCTTTGCAAATGTGGTTGTGCATGTTATGTTTGGTTTATTGCAGCTATGTAGTTTGACTCTTCTATTTTACAACACGCTGATTATTTAGATAAGATTGTACCTTAATTAAAAGCCATAAATAACAGCTAGGACATTCTTTGAAAACCAGTGCTCTCACCAATAACGAGAGTACATTAATTAGTCCTGACACTCTGTTCTGGTCAATTACTATTACACATTCTGGAGATGCAGCATTAAGCTGAGAAAACAGCTGGGGTGGAGTCACACCAAGAAAATCAATAGAGGGATTCTCTGAACTGTTAGCTGTATACTGACAAGTGGCAGCTTCAGTCTCATGTTTTGGACAACACTGGACCCATTCTATGTTCATAACCCTTCAAGGGGACCAAACAGAGGCAGTGTCACAGGTAGCATAAGGAGAGATTCTGTAACAGAACACAGAGTGAGAAGCTGTTGTTTCTTTTGTGCATAAGTCTGACCTTGGAAATCATTTGTCAGGCCTCCTGGGAACTCAAAGTTCCTTCTTCTGTGGTTTGCTTAAGCAAACAATTGCAAATAGTACCACTTGGAAAGCCAAGGTTAAATGCATTCCAGTCATGTTTTCAACAAAGAGCTGCCTTTTAAAAAAATTCTTTCCTTTTTTTTTTTTCTTTTCTGTTTTTCTTTCCTTTTTGTAAGAGCCTTTGGAATGTTCTTACTAATTAGTAGAAAATGTTCAAGTCCTTGTTTTTAACCTTTTGTTTTGCTGCAATGGTTAAGCCTAAGAAGGCAACTGAGTTTATGAGCAACTGCATAGGGGCTTTCTAGCAAGGGCATACAAACAGATGACAAGGTATGACATTCTTGTATTCAGAGACATACTAGCTATCACAGCAAACTGACATTTTTTCCCATGGAAAAAGACTGAGTAAATAAATGGATTTTATTTTATCACATAGCTTTTAACTTTGCCATTAAAGATACCATGGTACAATGACATAGTTCTTTGGGTTGGCATTGTGATAAATGAATTATGATGGATTATTTTACAAAGAGTATTTTTAATCATTAATGTGTGTCGAGTACCTAATTAATGTTTACAGTTAGGAATGTAAAGGAAATATGTCACTTTCTCACAGCTGCTAAAATATGAATAGGTCTTTTTAGGTCCTTGGAGATGCATACTAAATACATGTATACAAGCATCTGAATGTATATATGATGAATTAAACTGAGAAACACTGACATTTAAATGCATTAAAGCTATACTGAATTGGAATAATTATTATCACCACCAGCACAACATAAATATTTAAAACTACTGTACCTATGCAGTAGTCACAGAGGCACCAGGCTGAATTTATCAAAAACCAATTCTGAATGGCACCTCTAGCAAAATAATGGGATATGGAAAGGAGGCATCTTCAAATAATTAATATGGAGGAAAACTGAAGCCTGACTTATAGGCTTGTTCTTAGGTGCCAACACAAACAATAGGTTTCCAAATCAGGACTTTCCATATACAAGACATAATAAACATCAAACAATGCAGTTGAGATCTGCCCCACTGCCAGACAGACTACTGTTTGAATCACTCCACTACAACAGAGAGGGGTATTCAGATATTTCCATTTAAGGATTAGCTAAGAATTTTTTTTTTTTTTTAATTTTTAATTTATGTTGTGGTGTACAGCATTGTATACTATGTTGGAAACAAACGCATAGTCTCTGAAAGAATTGAGTGTGTGTATGTGTGTGTGTGTGTGTATGTGTGTATATATACACACTCCTAAATTGTAGCAAGATGTCAAAATTAGTTACTTCTGAACTATCAAGAAATTTATGTTTTACCAGGCCAATAAGAGTTTTTCATTGATTTCTACCAAGTACTATTCTTTGTGAAAGCATGTTCATGCCAAAACCTCACTAAAATCTATGAAATTATTTGCTTAGACATGAACTTTGGGGCTGAATCTAGAATCTGATACTCCAATGCAATATTATGCTCCTTTAGACATTGAATGCATTGTTTAAAGTTGAGGTAAAAGGTGATAAAAAGTACTAAAAGTTTAGATTTGAGAGCAGGACATCATCTTATTGAATGGGACAAATGTATTCTGATCAGAAAGAACTCTTTGGATGAGAACTGATGACTAAGTACTATTGCAGCAAGAAGTAACAAGATGAACCAGCCAGAGTTACTGATTGCTGTCCAAAAATAGTGACTAATTTCTTCTATCTTAACCCCAGGTTCTTTTTCAACTTTTACTTAACTTGCCATATAGAATCACTGTTTACTTCCCTTTGTTTCTTGCTTGCGTAGTGTGAAAAAATGAAGAAAAGAAACAGATTACAGTCTTTCCCTTCCACCTGAAAGAAATAATTCCCTTGTTTGCTCTAGTTAATAAATCATTTGCAGTAAAACTGCTCTGTAAATACACCTCCAGTGACACCAGCTAAAATACACTACTGCCTAAATCATGGTATCATATTTTGGAGATGCCTGTGAACCACAAGGTGTGTACATGGTGTAACCCCATAGCTCTTCTCACTGGAAGATCTGGGTTGCACTGATTAGAGGTACAGTAAGATCTGAAGCCTGGCAAAAGCTTTGAGCCAAATATCTGTCATCCCGTTCCTGCCTCTCTCTGAAGCATGAATTACACTCCTTCTTTGTAAATGGCATTTGACAATCTTGAGAAGGGGAGAAGCTATTTAAATTGTGACAGATATCCAGGATAATTGAAAGTTATCATTGATGGCCAGGAATTCATAGGATTTGCTCTCCAGTCTTAGAGTAAAATGTGACTCCAGTCTTCAGCATAGGTGGTTGTTAGGAGGGATTGTAATGGTACAGCACTTTCACATAGCACCTACAGTGGGACAACGTTCTCTCAGATGCCTTAGGTCCCTTTCACACTGTGGTGAGCTGTTTATGCAGGAAAAGATAAAATACCACCTTTCACAAATGTGAGCTCCAGAACTTGATCTTGGCCCACCCATCTCATTTCACGGATAGGACAGAATTGCAACGTATTCTTTCATAAATGAGAAACACATAAAAATTTCTATTATTGAATTTGCATTGCTACCTTTTCTCTCTGAAAAATACCTTCAAAACCAAAGAAACAGGCATGTTTCTCATAAGTTGACTACAGTAATTTTTAGTGTTGCAATGTGAAGACTTTTGGCAACATAAGTGCTAGAATAGTCATGGATAAAAGTTTAAAAATATCATAAACTGATTTAGCACACAAAATGTATTAAAAGCAAATCCTCATAAACTGTCTCAAACAGGAAATAAAAAATGTATCTTCTTATTAAAGTTTCAGAATAGGAGGCCTTGACTCTATGTGTGTTAGAAAATATTTGATCTTATTTCCTCTGCTGATGCTTACAAATGCAGCCAGCTGTTAACCTTAAGTTTGAATTCTTATGTTGCATTTAGGTTTCCAAATTATCTCGAGAAAGGAAGCTCCTTACAAGCAGTTTATCCTCTGAGTGAAATATGAGCAGAGTAGAAATGCACTTTGATTACACTAAGGTGCTAAAGCAGGCTGAAATGAGAAACAATAAAGCAACCTTTTCAGCAAATTCAATGCAGTTATGAACCAGTGCTTTCCCAAACTGATTAATTTGTTGAAGGGAACATTTTACTGTCTGCTAATTTTCAGATATGTCTAATTGCTTGGAAATCAAATACTTTCTGTTGCAGAGAAAGATACAGGAAATGCTGTTAGATAATTAAAGCATAAAGGTTATGCACAAATGTCAAATCAATAAGGACAGTAAACATGGTTTATCAGCCACGCCAAGTACACTTTTTCAGTTGCAAAATGTAAATTGGTTTAGAATAGAGTGGTCTGGTGGGATGATGGATAGGATACCCGTAACAGTTTAATTAACTCCAGTTCCCTACATGTTAAAGGTTTCTTCAGTCCACTGGTTTATGTAACAAACCCTCTTAGGATTTCATTAGCCATTGCTCAATATGAAGTGCAGAATGCCATATGAAGGGGTTACATTTTGTCCTGCTCTTCTGTTCAGCTAAAAGTCTTGTCACAGTGCTATACTGTTTTCCCAAAAAATATGCAAATATTTTAAAGTATCAGCTGAGAGTGTTGGTTTGGTACTTTGTTTTTTATTATCAGGAAATAAAAGCTAATGACTTCTAACAGCAAAATGCAAATGCTTCTTTAACTGCACATAATTGGTTTACTTTGTTGTGTTGTCTTTTTTTTGTTTGTTTGTTTTGTTTTGTTTTGTTTTTTGTAGGGGAGGTAAGTTCAGGGATTTGGATTCTTTATGTTGATCGAAGGAAGAAAAATTACTTTTGTTTTGCAGCTCAAAAGATATGATTAAAAGAAAATATACACTTTACATTGGAATAAATCTCAGGCTTTTCAGCTTTTTTTGTAGTATATAGGGTATTTTTCTTTACACCTTTTTGTCTGATAAAGATTATTCATATGTTCTGTTTTAAATGAAGAAATTCTTCCATTCTGAAAGCAAGGACTCTGAAGCTGGGGCAACATTTTCTAGCCATGCCTACTAAGGATTTTTTATCCCTATAGAAAGAAAAACATAAATCAACTTGTATTCAATTTGGTTTCAGACAATTACATTTATCATTAGGAAAGAAAAGGGTTATTTAACCTTTAACCCTAATAGAAGAGCTTAATTTTAAGTTTAGAGTGCAGAAAGCCTTTTTATTTAAAACAAAATGCTATCTAATTTTTCATGTTTTCCATTTAGGACTATAACACATGAAAACATCACATAAAGCCTCAGTTAATAATGATCTATTTTCTTACAGAAGCAGGCAATAATAATGCTCATTAACACCATTTTCTAATGTTCCTGTGGGAAATGCTATCAAGCTCTCTGTTAAGGACTTATTTCAATTAAATTAACAACTGCTGACCTACCTTGTACATAGGATACTCTAAGCAAGTGCAGTCTGATCCTGTAATGGTGTTTTCTTTTAAGATGACTATATGACAACTGTATTTTGTATGCCTTGGAAATGACTTTCAAAAACATCCATTGTCAGTACATTTTAAGATTGCTCTTTTAAGATGCTTCATAGTGTCTCCTGACTGAGTCAGACATGCATGACTATCCTCACAAACAATGATTTAGAGGAAGAAATTCAACACTCAAGATTTGCTGCTTCCACTTCTCAATAATTTTGTGCTTTCCTTGCCCTCTGCTGTGTTATCAGTCATCCATGTCCCAGGGGAAATACTACAGGCTTGAGGTTAAATTAAGGTTCTATCTCCAGTGATTGTCTTCAACAAACCCTGTACATTCCCAAACAAACCTTATCTGCATTGAATGCAGCCTTAAATGCCAAGGGACAGCAGGGAAAGCTCTCTTTCTTGTTGACATGAGTGCTAAGATTAATATATAATCATGTTTGAAAAGGAAAAAAGGTAACTAAGCTTAAAAATAAATTGTACATATATTAACCTATTAATCAGAACTGTGCTCTGAGATAGAGTTTGTTAAAAACATTACCAGTCATCAAATGCTACCTGAGAGAAGAAAAATGAAAGATAGACTCAGAAAAAAAGTGTTGCTACTACATCTATCTTAGTTAGTTTTACTAATTAAAAAATTAATCTTTTTTGTGTGCTGCATGTGGGTCACTGACATTTATGGATATAATTTAAGGAGTTCCCTGAATCAAAAGATGGCTATATGTGGGTTTACCAAATAAAAGCAGCACAAAAACTAATTCAGTGCAAGGATCTACCCAGATGCTCTGAGGCAAGGTGAAAATCAGGCTCCTAGCAATTGTATAGTTTTGTATGTGCTGAATGGCATGGACCAATTTTCAGGTCATTATTGGGGTAAAGAACCTTGCAAGGAATGGGCTTGTATAATGTTTTAACACAAAATGTTTTTAAAGCGCTGTAGTGAGTGGTCAGCCATAGGCTAGTAGGAGTGCCCTGCAGGGCTACTGCTGCCCACGCCTGTAAGGCTGGCTTTGTGAGGGGGAGCAGGGCTTTCTGGGGAGCAGAACTCTTCCTCAGGACAAGCTACAGCAGCAGCCTCTGGCACCACAGTTTCTAGCACACTTGCTCCTCTGGCACACTGGTTTCTGTCGGCTGAAAAATAGGCATGAAAAGACCCCTCCTTAGCTGTCACTCTGGGTTAATTAAAGGTGAATGTCAGGGATGGAGTCTAAGTGGAACATATTTTAACAAAGGATTTACTTGTTTAGGTAAAGTTAAGAACAAGGTTTCAAGGGAAAGAATCAAACCCCAAATCTATCATTGCTGACCTACAAGGTGATTTTGAAACTGGACTTGATACAGTGTTACATTTTGGCGCAGTGAAAATAAAAATTTACCTCCTTTGTGAGCTAAAAGGTATCATGGAATCACACAATGATTAAGGTTGGAAGGCCCCTGGAGAAGGGACCATCTGGTCCAAACCTCAAGCTCAAGTGGATCCATGAAAATGTTTTCCCCAGACCATTTTCCTGGACCAAAAGCCATGTCCAGATGGGTTTTGAATATCTTCAAGATAAGAGACTCCACCATCTCGCTGAGCAATCTTTACCAGTGCTTGGTCAGCCTCACTGTGAGTGTTTCTTGATGTTCAGAGGGAACCTCCTGTTTTTCAGTGTGTGCCTATTACCTCTTGTTCTCTCACTGGGCACCACTGGAAAAGGTTGGGCTCTGTCCTTGCACTATTCCTGCAGGTATTTGTATGTATATTGATGACTTCCCTCTGACCCTGCTCTTACTCAGGCAGAACAGTCTCTGTTACCTTAGCCTTTCTTTATAGGAGTGATGCTCTTGTCCAACATCTTTGTTTCTCTTTCCAGCATGTCCATGGCTGTCTGGTAGTGGGAAGCCCAACACTATGAACAACACTCCATCCATGCCTTAGAAGTATTCTTCTATTCTACTGAATGGAAGGTCAGTCTCACCTCCCTAAACCTCTGGCAACACTCTCCCTAATGCAGCCCAGGGTACAATTCCTATTCTTTGCAGTAAAGGCACAGGTCTGTTCCATGTCCAGCTTGGTGTGCTTCAGGATGCCCAGGTCCTTTTCAGTTGAACTGCTTTCAAGCTGGATGGTCCCCAAATACACTGATATGTTGAATAGTTCCTCCCCAGGTGCAGGACTTTGCACTTCCCCTTGTTGAATTCCATGACATATCTGTCCTCCCAGTTATGCACCCTGTTGAGTGTTCTCTGGTTGTCAGCATGACTCCCTGGCATGTCAAGCATTACTTTCAGGTTTGCTGAGGGAACACTAGTCCTTATCATACAGACCATTAATGACAATGGTAAAGAGTATCAGACCCAGATTTGATGCTTCCTGTACACTTTGAATCACTAGATTCCAGCTAGACCTAATACCATTGATCACCACTCCTTAGCCAGTGTTCCATCAACTAGTCATCCATCCCATACTTCAACAGCTTATCTACAAAGATCTTATGGGAGGCACTAAAGTCTGTGTAGACAATATCCACTGCTCTCCCTTTATCCATCAGTCCAGTCATTTAACTGTAGAAACTCATCAAGTTTGTTAAATTTCCCCTTGGCGGAGCCATGCTGACTACTGATGATTTTCTTGTCCTTCTAGTGCCTAGAAATGGTTTCCAGGGTTAACTGCCCCACTGACCACAGGAATCAAGGTGAAGCAGACTGAACTGTAGTTCTCTGGGCCCTTCTTCTTGCCCTTTTTGAAGATAGGATTGACATCTGCTTTTTTCCAGTCTTCAGATACTTCTCCCAATTGCTATGATTAATCAAAGATTATTTTAAGTGGACTCACAATGGCATCTGGCAGCTCCCTCAGCACTCATAAGTGTGACTTCATCCCATGAAGTCCTGTCCTAGACAGACATGACCTATTTGCTAAAGTCTTCTCTGATCTGACCCTCTTTTCAGGGTGTGTATTTCTTATATTGTAATTTAAAAAATTTACATTTAACAACTAGGCTTGTTTTTTTTTCTAAACTGGAAGGAAATGCTATTCTCCTCAATGTACTCTTATTGCAGCATTGCTGCACTGCAGCACTGAAATTTTAAATATTTTTACTCCTTCAAAAATAGTGTTAATAATTCTTGTACATCTGAAACCTCACTGTGGAGGGTGGACTCTGGCTAGATTCCAGGTGCCTACAAAAGCTGTTCTACCTCTCACCCCCACAGCTGGACTGGTTAGAAATAAAGGCTCATGGGTCAAGATGAGAACAGAGAGAAATCACTCAACAGTTACAATGATGGGCAAAGCTGACTCAACTTGGGAAAAAAAAAAAAAATTATTGTCAATCAAATCAGAATAGGATAATGAGAAATCAAAACAAATCTTAAAAACGCCATCTCCCCATCCCTCCCTTCTTCCTGCACCTAATTTTACTCTGTTTTTCTCTACCTTCCCCCTGCCAGCAGTGCAGTGGGACAGTGAATAGGGGCTGTTGAGTAGACACATGTTGTCTCTTCTGCTCCTTCCTCCTCAGGTGAAGTACTCCTCATACTCTTGCCCTATTCCAGTGTGGGGTGCTTCCCACAGGAGACAGACCTCCATGAACTTCTCCAAGCTGTATCCTTCCCATAGGCTTCCCCCCATGTGGTGCAATTCTTCAGGAATGCACTGCTCCAGAGTGGGTCCCCCATGGGGTCACACATCCTGCCAGCAGACCTGCTCCCACATGTGCCCCTTTTTCCATCAGTCCAAGGTCCTGCCTGGAGCCTGCTCCAATGCAGACTTCTCACGAAGACACAGTCTCCTTCAGGCACTGACCTGCTCCCTTGTGGACCTCCTGAAGGCTGCAGGCTCACGGCTGCCCCTTGATGATCTTCACATCAGCTGGAGCACCTCCTGCCCCTCCTTCTGCTCTGACCTTGGCATCTGCAGGGCTGCTACTCTCAGATGTTGTCTCTTCTTTCTTCTCTGGCTGCAACTGCCATTGTGCAGAGCTTTTTGCCCTTCATAACCACATTATTACTACAATGGCAGAGATGCTACTGCAATTGTGTTGAGTTTAGCCTTGGCTAGCAGTGGGTCTGTCTAGAAGCCGTAGGGCATTGGCTCTGCTGGACATGGGGGAAGCTTCCAGACAAGCCACCCCTGTAGTCTCCCTGCTTGCAAAAACTTTTCTGTGTAAATCAAATTCACTCACCTAAATAGAAAATTTTTTTAAAGGAAATGATGATTGGTTTTGAAGAATACCTTGGATTTCTTTTTGTCATCTTACAGATGTGGAGTTTAGGGGTTGTTAGAAGAGGTCGGTTAGTATAATGATAAGAAAAAAAAGCCTCCAAAGATTTTCAGCATTTGTATTTGCCACTTTATGTCCTCATCTCTCCTGTCTTTCTGTATATTACAGCTGTCCTTGTGGTCCTACTTTATCAGTGCAAATGATGTTACTTTCCCACTTACCACCTTTTTCTCGCTCTTTAATGTTGGACATGTAACTCATACTAGCAATCTTGTCACTAAAGAATTTAGTGTGGAGATATCTGTGGGAGATGTATTCATACCAGATCTGATTTATTTGAGATTTTTTTCCTGTGGGTAGGAAACAATAGCTATTTTTTCTCCCAGCAAAATAATAAAAATGACTCTGCTGCTGTATTTGAACAGAGTCTCAGATCAATGCTCACATTTAACAGGGAAAAAAAAGTATATTTGAATAGAAATTACATATGAATACTTTAGCATATGTTATGCACTTTTTCATTTTTATGATCATGTTTCCGTAAATGATAGCAGAAGCTGGGGCATGGCAGGTTTTGCTCTTGCTGAAAAAATTAATACTGCTGAGACAGGATGCTGTTGTACTGGAATTGGCTTGTGTAGTGAGTGTGCTTTTCCTTTAGCAGATGTAATCACAAAACTGACTGACATGTTCCAATAGAGCACTTGTGCTGGGGATATAGGCTCAGCCGGGGGACTAAAATGCACAGAAAACTACTAGACTTTACCCAAGAAATGTGGAATTTAAAAAAAACACCAGAGATTTTTGTGTAAACCAAAGACTGCTCACTTCTCCTAGAAAAAGAGTTTGCAACACAATCTGTGACAGTGCCACCAGGTCCCCTTGCAGTAGGAAGGTTTCAAACAGATGTGTCTTAATTGAAGTAATCCATCTCAATCAAACGAGCCAAACAACTTGAAGATATGTCATGAAATGATATAAATATTCCTCAGACTTTTTCCCCTATATGCGCACATTTGTTCACCACTATGTAAATTAGAGTGTACTTTTTATCCTGTTGATAATGACTTTTTCCATTCTTGGAACCAAAATATATAAGTTTTTAGCAATGTATTGGTTATTATTAAAACAATTATAAAAATTTTTTCATGATCATTTCATTCTAAAGTATGGAACCACATAAACACATTATATGACAAGAAATAAATTCCTATGCGATCTTAGGAATAAGAGTTAAAGGACTTCGAAGCATCCTGTTCAGTGCCTGCCGGTGGGGTTTCTCAACAAAGAGAAACCTGACCTGACATTTTTCATGAAGGAATGATGCTTTTGACTTACTTAAGTAAAAGAAGCATGTGCAACAGTGAGGCCTCCATTTCCACTTTAATTCTCAGCAAAGATTTTTTAATTTTTCTTTCAATCTATGGAGGAAATTTGTTAAAAAACCCGAAACCACAAAGATATTTTTACAAGTTCTTCTATTCTTAGCATTCTACTTGTTGCTACTGCAATATACACTAAATAAACATTTTCAGTGTCAGACTTAGGTAACTTCTCTCTACTTGCAAATATTTGAAAAATCAATGCCAGTTAAAGAAAATAAATCTGTGGGTTTTTATGAGTTTACAGTGTTGGTGTAGTTTTGTAAAACTGTGATAAATCATTGCATCCAAGACAATTATTGTACCCATTTTGCCTTAACAATTATGACTGATACTGAACAAATGGATATTCTATGCTTAGTAAAAAAAAGATTTGTGAGGTGAGAAAATATCTTTCAAATTTTTTATTTCCAATTAGTTAATTTGTCATTTTGTTCAGATTCTAAAGTTTTCCCTGACAGGAAATAGAAATCTGACCAGTTTTTAGAAATGTGAGAGACCAGCAATGACCCACAAACTAGCAGTGATGAGTGTTTGGCATAATTGTGGTAATGCAGAAAAATATTAACTGTCAAACTTGAACAAAGCTGTGGCTGTGAGGTAATTTAAAAAGACTAAAGGTTATTTCCAAGTCACCGCACACATTTGGAAAAGGAAAGGTTAACAAATCATTATAATTAGTATCTTCCTTTTATCATACTTTTATTTTTTAGCTATGAACAGTTTACTAATTCCACTAAATTGCAACTTCAAAGCAATAGCTGCAGCAATTTCAGTCCCTGAAGGAACTGAAACTAGGCTCTTTCTGAGGGATTTTAGTGACATGAAATCACTTCCATATTATGTGTCAGGTCTACTATAACTGACTATTTCAATATGAAGGTCACAAGTTCACAAATAATTTTACTAAATGCATTCTAGCAAGTGGCATCAGAAAGTGCTATGCATTTTGATTTTGAAGCCATGCTTGCCAAATATTAAGATAGAAACAAATCCAAGAAGATACTGCTCGCCACATGCAGAAGGTGAAGGTTCTACATAGGTGTTCCGAAAATAGATTATGCATCTCTGTCCATGAAATTAGTCTGAGTTAACTCTGTTTGATTACTGTATGGTCTCAAAGAAGAATAAAAGCATATCTGTGTTTCTCTAGTGGTCTCTACTCTTTTCTTCCATTGAAACTTTATAAAAAGCCAACTGGATAACTTTTATATTGATTGCACAAAACAGCTGTGTTTGTGTATATGAACACCACGTCCACTTGTACGCATTCAGTTCATAATGGCCATGAGTCCATTGTTCTTTCTAAGGCAGTGACCACTGGGGCATGGTTCTGTGTTTTGAGAGAAGCAATCTTTCTATATGGGTTATTTGGTTGGGATTATTTATGCTATTTTATTTTTTAGTACAAAACCCACCTTCTTGCTTTCACAGGAGTTTTTCTCATAGGTAAGCTAGCTTCTAAATTACTCCTAGCCCAGATTTCCTAGATTTTGTGTCTGTGGGAAAGGAAAAATTTTGACAAGATGAATTACATGAGCTGGGGTCCATAGCCATGTGAAGATGAGCTACACCCAACTCTTTTCAAGATGTTAATGGAGAATTATTGCTAGTTTACTCTGAGGAAGGTTTCCCTTCCCTCTAGTGCCTGTATGTATTGCATAATGCAATATTCTATTGACCAGAAACTTTGTTCTCTGTTTAGAAGCTGTAATAATGTTATTTATATGCAATGAAGATTACCAAGGGAGCTCTGAATAGGACTGGAAAATGCTTTATGTAGCTTCTCCATATATTATCAGAAGAACTGAATGGAGTAAATTGCTAAGTGATATTAAGGTTCTTTCTTGCACATGGAAAAATCCACTGCAGCTCTTCAAAGGTCTGTCTTTTCTGGCTGTTCCCTTTCCTAATCTCCCCATTTTCCACAGCACCACTTTTTACTAGCAAAGTCTTCCATATAGGCTTATTATGTGTCAGATAATGTTACGTCCAACAACCTAATACAGGCTGACCCAATCAAACATTTGATAAAACTTTGATTTTTATATTTTTACTTAGGCAATTCTCATATGCCTGTTGCCTGTTGCTATGACACCTTTAGATTTTGATCTGCTCTGTAAGTGCACTTTTGCATGTACAACTGATCATGTTCCAGCTTGTATTAGAAGTTCAAGTGATTCCTGGCCTGCAAGTTTTAAAAATCAAAATGACTAGTTTTGTTTGTTTATCTACTTACTATTTGGCTTGCAGATATTGTTAAGAGTTGAAGATTAAAGTTCTTTTGGGACCATAATGTCAACATCTAAATATTAAAAAGACAAAGATTTGTATCAAAAATATAGTAAGTATAATTAACGCTAAGTTGGAAGGGCACCTTTTATTGTGAGAACATTCCTCTCTGGTAATGTTTTCCTTGACTTAATTCTGAGTTTAAAGGAGTCATAACACATATAGAATATGACAGCTGGCTGTTTTAATTTGTTATAACTTTACACCTTTTTTTTGTCTCAGGTTGTTTGTTTTTCATCAAAAATGCAATGTAATAAATGTTTCCTCTAGCCACTTGATCTGTCTCTCTGAAAATATCACAAATTCTTTTTATGGCACGTTGTGGAAATATATATACATGTATTAAAGCTTGTAATGACTCTTATTAAACTGTGAACTTAGGGACATTTGCTGCCTCAAGTAGTTGGAAGTATCCAATAAGAATATTTTCATTACTGACTGTCTGGCAATAATTTTGTACCAGTCCAGCTCCAGATTAACCATTGTGCAAACTTGGAACTGTAGACAGATGTGGGATGCAGGTTGACATTGGAGAGACAAGGTTTGAAGTTATTAAATGGGAAAGAGAAAATAAATCCATGCTAATGAGTGTCTTGAATGTGATAGCTGCTATATTTGGGGTTATACCATGCATGGTGTACAATTATTTCTACCCCTATGGATTCCCAAATGCAGCCAGGAGGTTTCAGAGACTGACTGTGTGTTTTTTCAGCAGCAGATATCAGAAGCTTGTTGCTCTCCTGGTCAGACAGCAGATTTAGTTATTTTTATTTGAAAACCTTGTATGCATTAAGTAGCTGATATGATGCATTTTCAAAGCCTGTAGGTAAATGCAATATTTTAAAGAAATATGCTGATCTTATAAAAACTTTTTATGGCTCCTTATTTGGATTATTTTATTATTTTAATTTTAAATAATNTTAAATTATTTATTTTATTTTGGATTGTTCATTAACAGACATGAAAAAATCAGTTCACCTTAAACTCATTACTTTAGTTTCTCCTAGAGTTTTCTTGTAATGACAGCTCATTATTCTGTCCTTAAACCCCTTAATTTTCAGAGACAGATTTCAGATGTACCGAATGTGATTAGAACTCTTGTAAAGAAATTTACTTCCTCTGGGTACCCATATGCTAAAAAAAAAATGTTTTGCAGCAACTGCCAGTCTGGTATGGCGGGAGAAAAAAATTTCATTTAAGTTGCCAAATGTTTTTGGAATTTACTTTCCTGTTGAGGCAGAGTTGTATGTCTAAATCTTTTAGGATCAGGTAACTCTCTGGAACACCTATTTCTGCCCTCTGACTCCTCCCTTGTGGTCTGACAGGTCTCTAAGGAGCAGAAGAGAAAGCCTGCACCTAAAGGGACAACATGGTGGCCTCAGACAGGACAACACTCTCCAGGTGACCTGGAAAAGCCCCAGAACAGGACTCCTGACAGCTGATGTACCAACACCAAAGGAATTAACTCATGCATGGCTGCAGGTGCTGAACTTCTGCCTCTGGGAGAGCAGTGCTCCTGTGACCTGAAGAAAAGCTCCACAGTGATGTGAAGCTGCAGCTCCTTGTGCTCACTGCATAGATGATCTCTGCTCATTTTTTTTTTTCCCATGCGGAAAGCAGATATACTGAAATTGCACTGACAGTCATTTGTTTCTGCAAAAAGGGAAATTCTGCCCAGTGGAGCTATGCCAAATATGTATGTGCTGCTCAGCTCATATTACAATAATTACAGTGTTTAGCAATGGGTCATTGATGTTGCATGTCAGCAGATGAGTAATGCTTTTGATGATATTAATGGACACCAGGAAAGTTTTCAAGGAGTGCATTCATTTGACTTGTTTTCATCTCCCACCCACAAATTTCTTTAATTTCAAATAGGCCTCCTACAGCACAGCAAAAAAAATCACAGCTGCAAACACTGAGACATGAAATACTGGCTGGGAAGTTGGGGCAGTTGCTTCAGACAAGTACAGAGCTGTTTGAGTGTTATGATTAATAAGGAAAATATTTTAAGCTGGCCCAACAAACCCGGGCATAAGCCTTTCAATGAGATGTGTTTAAATTGGTGCACTTAGAGTGAACAAACTAGATTGATGTAATGTCCCTGTGTAGACATGCCCTGGCTCTGCTTGCCTCCCTGCTTTGATCTGAGATCAGGGAGTGAGATGAAAGCAGATCAGAAGAGTGCTCCCTATTGTACCTCTGTAAGTGATCACATCCATCTTCATGTGACGCCATGGCAGCTGAGGCTAGCTCAGGTGGCAGAGCTGATTTCCCACAGTTATAAATGCAAAGGGACTGCGGGCAGGGAATTTCAATGAGGGACACTTGATTTTGCAATGTCAGCCAGCAGGCCCTCTGTCAGCTGATTGAATCTGCTGCACTGCCTATCCATTTAGCCATGTTTTTGGAAAGTGGTTGCATTAGAGGCAGTGGTAAAGATGTAGGTCCCTTGTTCATTCCATGTCATGGGACAGAATAGTTATTTCAGTGACAGGAAAATTAGGTGTAGTTCCTTAAAATTAATATCACTGTTCTGACACAAAAGAGAGGAAATGGACAGAGTGTAATTGAACCTGTTACTTATTGGTATGCTACATGGAAAAAATGAATACATATTGTTGATAGATCTATGTATACACAAGAAAGCATTACTTATTTGTTTCTTCTAGTAGTAGCCAGGTGCAGATGTTCTGCTGCCAAATACATGTTAGGATTTCTATAGAATACTGTCTTACACTGAAGGAGCCTAAGTATTGACTATGCATCTGTAATCATCTTGCTTGGCTAAACTCACAGGGATACAGTGTGATTTGTTTTACTTTAGAATGAAATATTTTTATTCCCTGCTAAATGTGGTGTGGAGGAAGTAGTAAAATCCCGTTCTGAGTTTCCAGGACCTGCTAGAAGCTGTAATGCATCAGCTTTTGCTGGAAAACAGCACTGCTGGAACACTAAATCACAGCCTTTTGCAGAAAATGTTGCAATGAACCCAATGCTTATAACTTGCATTCCTTTTTGTTTTTCTGCTGTCCATGGGTACACTCACACAGAAGCATACTTCATTTTCCACTTGATAAGTTATTGCTTTAATTTTTTAATTGTTTGTACAATAACGTGGATTTAGTCTTTGCAATCTTTTAGTGTAACCATACTTCACAGCAAGAATTTTTGTCCAGTTGTGTAAATGGAAATAAGAGAGCATATATCATTTTTAATTAGATTTTTTATGGTTCATGACTGAATAAGGGTCAAAAGCTTCAAATATTTTACGGATTATTTGTTTATTCAAGAAAATATGCAGTTATCTTGTCTGTTGATTCTCCATGAGAATTGTAGACTTAGATCTAGAAAAAGAGCTTATCTAACATTTAGAAAAAGTATTAGCATTTCAAATCAGTTCCTGGAACTAATTTGTTTTCTTCTATTGCCATTGATCAAACTTTTCCGTGTCAAACCAGAATTGAATAACTCAGAAATACAAATAAATCCATTCAGACTGTTCATTCTGTGGCAGTGGTTAATAATGGTTGCTTAAAAGCCTCAAAATGACCTGAGTTGGAATAATTCCCTGTTCTGCAGTGAATTAAATGATATTTTGAGTATTAGAAAATAAAAGGAGATCTTGAATGGCCTCATTTTCTTATTCATTTTGATGTAAACTGGGGTGCATCCATAAGAGGAGTTTCTTGAAGAATATTAGTTCATTTTCACTCTGGCCACAGATTTTTCTCACAAGACTTCAACATTAGAATTTCGCATCTGGAGAACTACTGCTGTGGCTGAAAAAGCTGTCAGTAGTTACAGTTGTGAAGGCTGATTCTGAGTTTGCATGGGGATGAATAGCTTTCTACCCAGCCATTTAAGTATTTGTACTAATTTAGTGTGTTCCACTGAATGGATGTTTGGATTTCTGAAAGCAGGCAGCATTAGGGAAAAGGTAATCCCTTCTTTATTTAGTAGAAGACGAATGGAATGGAGACAGCCAACAAAATTATCTGCCTCCCTGGAGGCTATGGGAAATAGTCTCCATTGCAGTTCAGTGATGGACTTTCACGAGCACAGAAAGACAATTGCTTGAAATTGGGCTAAATTATGGGTAGGTAGTTCAGTAAGATGGACTACTGCCCACTGGGGAGAATTTTGGAGCTGTGAAAAACTGATCTTTAACAATGATAATGTATGTAAAAATAACAATTTGTCTTTGATGGAGATAGCTTTCCAAGGCTTTGGCCTTGCTTCTTGAGTATCAGGTTCAGAACAAAAGGAAAAATGTAAAATAAAAAGTGTGTGTGTGTGTGTGTGTGTGTGTGTGTGTGTGTCTGTGAAATGACATATCCCCTACTTTCACTTTCAAATAACACAAAGAAGTCAATTTTATGTAATTTACCTATTTTTGCGCTGAATGGTGTTACTTAAAATATTTATAATTTGTGGTGTTTATGCAGGAATCTAAGGCTAATAACACAACAAGTAATTCTAAATAATAACCTAATATATAATTAAATTATAGCATACTTTAATATAATCAGTTTTTACAAAAACACATTAAAAAAGACAATTTGTCTCATTAAAATTCAACAGGCATTTAGCTCAGCTGGAACAGGACTTATTTCAGTCTCATTCACACTGAATTTTCAGATAGATTACAAACACATAGACACAAACAAAATTAAATTCAAAATACTTTTGGAGTTAGAGCACTGAAAATATTTGTGTGGCAGCATCTGTATATTTTTTATGAAGTACTGTAACTTTACCCTTTCAAATTCGAGTAAATTGTAGTTTTGTAAACCATAATTATATGGGAACATACTTAGTGGTTATATTTGGTAATGTTGAGACAATATTAATCAAGTTTCTAAAAATTTATATATACTTTCTCATTTCTCATGTTGGTACTTTCGTGCTTCAGGTAATTACAGTCATCTATAAATTTTGTATGTGGTTGGGTGGCACTCCCCTAAATCTATTTGTATTTGGGATTCAAACTTTCACAAATTTTCATGAATTTGACAATTTTAAGGATGTATTTTTTGCACGTCTCTGGGCTGAGAGAAGCTGTGTTAGCAGTCTGAAACCCATCTTGAGAAAATGTGCATCTGTGACTCTGTGGAGCATGTGTGTCAGCTGCTGCCTGAGCTCTACCCCGTGGAGGATGCTACTTTTAACTTCTTTTTGAACTATCAGATACTGTACAGGCTGTTTGAACCCCTGCACTGTGCTTGAATACATTTCCTAATGATGTTCTTCCTCTCTACCCTGCAAATTCCTGAAGTCTGGACTAATTTCTTACTAGCTGCGTGTGAGCAAAGGGTTACATTTCCGATCAGCTTCTCACTGTTGAGTCGTACAGCTATTAGTGAAAATCCACCTATTTATATACCACAAAATTGTTGTCTCAGGGTGTTTCCTTTCTCCTCTGTTGCCCAGTTTTGCTGTTTGTTTGGCTGGTTTTTGTTTGTCTGTTTGCTTTTATTTGGTTGGTTAATTTGTTGGTTGGGGTTTTTTTTGTAGATTAAAGAAAATTATGCCGAGTTCTCCATGTGCTCTGTTATAGGTCAGATCAGACAGAGAAGCAGAGGGGGGTTTGATTCCCAGTTTGTAATTCCATCTAGTAGGGCTGGTAGTGAAATTTGTCCTGTAGCATAGTGGCTGGTAGGCTAGAGCAGCCTGCACATTGCCCTAGGAGCTGTTCTCATGAGCCTTTGGTCAGTAACACGTGTCTGTGACTCTATCTTTATTCCTAGTCCATCTATTTTTGAAGGAAGACTTCTCACAGTGATCCTAGCAGCTCTCTAAAATGGGTAGGGTGCCTGTTAGACCTTACTGCTTCTTTTTCTGTTTTTTCCCAACTGTAGATTTAATGATCCTAACTGGGAGGCAACTACTCCAGACATATTCTGTTACGTCTAATAAATCAGGATCTTTGTCATTCAGCACTCTCGCTGATTCTATTTCCATGTTTCCATTACTCTTTATGGGTACAAATATTCCTGTGAAGTAATAATTTTATTACTCTTTGCTTTTCATTTCAGAACTTTTCCATTTTTGTGTGTAAGATGGATGGTATTGGCAGACGTGAGAGAGTTTTTGTCATTTTCTGTTTACTTTTCTCATCTTCTTTGGTTTGTTTTGCAAGGATATGCATGGAAATCTGGTCCAGGAGCCTGCGTGTTGAAACTCATGGCCTGAGAATGGAGTTACTTATTTTGAATCTGGCTTCCTGTCTGGTGTAACTGGATGACTTTCCCTTGTGTTCCTTGTCAGTCATGGTCAGACCTTGGGGTGAAAGATGCACGTCCTTTAGCTCTGAGAGTTATTTCCAAAGGGACAAAGACTGCTGTAACCTGCAGTTCCAAGGAAGGGTGTGCATGCCAGTAATCACCAATGAGCAAAACACAAAGGTTTTCACATGTCAGTCTATGACATTTGCCTGTTTTCCTCTCTCAGGACACTGGCCGTTCATTCTCTGAGAACACCCTGCTCAAAGAAGGACTGTGGCCAAGAGGCCAGGCCACGACCTTGGAGCTAAGACTGCTCAGGGAAGGAACTATGGCATTGTACAGAAGAACTAACTTGAGCTAAATTTCCTAGCAACAGAGTAATTTTCTTTCCTCCATAGAAAGAAGAAATAACAAATACGCCTGTGTTTTCAAAATTATTGCTGTAATTTTTGGTGTACTCCTGTATACTCCAAAGATGAGAACAATTTGGTAGACTATTTTGCTCTGAAAGGAGATATCTCTGGTTAATCACTGTGCTGCTGGGAGAAAAGAGATTGCTGTTCTTATCTTACTGTTGCGCTCCTTGAAGAGTGTTCCTAGTGCTGTGCTCATTCCTACCTTGGCTCTTGAGTTGCCTTTTTCCTTTCCAATCCACTCTACCCTTGTTTTAAAGAGCAATTTAGACTCCAGTGGCTGCAGTAGCAATTCTGTAACATCTGCCTTTTAGACTTTCTTTAAACACAAACCCAAGGTATTACCATAGGATTAAGCATATGTAATTTATCATTTGTAGTGTACTGCCTTTACTGCAGCTAAATTCAGCTAGAATGTACAACCAAATGACAATTACATAGCTTTAAAAATGTGTGAAATGCTACATTGTTTTTTAAAGTCAAACAATTCATGTAATGAGATGTCTTGCCTAATCACACTCATCTTAAAAAGAAACAGAAAATTTAAAACACAAAAGAGAATTAAATTCCACCTCTGATCTTTTTTTTTTTTTTTCTCGTTTCAGTGATGGACCATTTGTCTTAAGACAAAAAGAGGTAAAGCATATCTGACTTTTATGTCATTTGTTATACCCACAGGAGCTGCTTTGCTTCATTGCTAGCATTGTTTTGATCATTTGTACCAGAGAGGAAAGAACTGAGAAGCCAATAAATTGCAGCTGCTTTTAAAAAGGAGCTGGAAATCAATAATAAATTATTGTTTTCTATAGCAGTTTAGGTTCCTTATGTGTCCCCTCTGACATGTGGATGTAGCTATAAATTAATTTAGTTTTGGGCTGTGAAAAACCTAACTTTCTCTGGACTGACTCTCTGGCATGCATTAGTGATATTAAAATAACATACCTTGGCAGGATAGCTTTCGAGGAGTGCCGAACACTGCAAGTTATTTTTATAGTTTAATGAGATATAGGCCCATACTTCCAGAGGGAGACACAGTGAGCAGAACACTCTATAATTTACTGCAGTAAAATGATCAGGATCCAAGCTCTCTATAAAACATGAAAAACATTCTTCATTCCTTACCAATTAGATCATAGTTACAACTCTCGGCTCCTTTGAGCTTAAAAGAAAATTCTAACTGCTAGACATAAATGAATGTTGTGGTTAAATTAAAGCCTTCAACAGCCCAAATAGGCTTGAAAGAAATGCCTTCTGGATGTTATTAATATGTATATTTAAGTGCTATTTTTAAAATTTAACTGCAAGGCATAGCAAGCACAAATGTTTATAATAGCTATTTTAAAATTGAAGCATTAGTTTAAAAAGCATTTTCATTGCTGTTAATTTCTTCCCAATAATTTTATTTCAGCTTTTACTACAGTGGATTTTCCTTTTTTTTGCATGTGATAACAGACATTTTTGCATGTGAACTGAAGTCCCAAGATTTCATAATTTGCCAGCCTTGAAATGATTTTCCCATAAAATATGTCACACACAAATAAAAGGCTCAATTCATCAAACATGTCTGATTTACAAAGTGAGCAGTCCTGCTTATTTCAGTGGCACATCTGTGTAGGAAAGGTAGATGGACATGTTCTCAGAGTTAATGCTTTGGTCTTGTGCTTCAGTTCAGAGATGAATCACGGCACATCACAAAAATACCTGTAGTTTGTTCTGCAGTGTAGGGAGAACAAAGCAGTGTGGAGGGGCAGGAGGCAAGGAAAGAATAGATAGCAAAGGTGTTTGGTTTTCTGTCACAGGTTGCTGGTGTGGTTAATCTTCTCTGCTTCAGTACTCCACAGTTTCAATTCTTTTCCAATTTGGTCACACTGACAAGCCACAAGCACTGTTTGTTGCTTACAAGAAATGTTGATTGCTTGACAGAAATGAATTTGAGGATGGCTCAGAGGTGACCTTGCAAGTCTTTGAAATATCAAAGTGTGCTGTTCTGATATGCCTGATAGAAGTGTCATTTAAATATCCATGGAAACTGGCTTTCACATGCAGCTCAGGGGCTTTGGTCATAAACAAAATACTGGACTGTGAAGGGATTTCAAAGATATACCTCATCCTTTTGATGTCTGCAGCTAATCCTTTTCCTCAACTCTGTCCTTAGGAAGACTACTGAAGGTGAAGCTAAGCTGTTCAGCGGGAACACTGTGATTTGTTTATTGCTTTGATATTTCCCATCGACTACTTCTCCCTGTGAATAAGGAGTGTGTGATAAGACACAAGTGAATCCCTAACTCTGTATTTAAAAATTAAAAATGCATTCATGTCTGCCTGTGTCTATATTTGCATGTGTTAAGTGGGAAGCAAACTAAGCAGTCCTGTATTGCCAGAGAGGTGTTCAAAATCAGCCTGCAAAATTGGTAGGAATTAGTGTCTCATTTTTGCTACAGCTTTGAAAACGTGTTTGTGCTGTGACCTGTCATCAGGGTCTTCTCCAACATTCTCATTATATAAACAGTATTTAAGTCCAGGTAGTCATTTAGCTAACATAATGAAATAGGGAACTGTTGTTACAGATAATTAAAGGAGATGAACAGTTCATATTCTTTCTTTTGTAATTTTGGTCCAGCTGGGTGAGACACATATTTTTCCAGCCTGTGGATGAAGATTACCATTTAATATAGCCTTTTAAAGATCACTACTGCAGAAATGAGAATTATGCTCTTGTTACTTTATTATCTTGTTTAGCAATAGAGTATTTGTAAAACTGTGCTTTACTGAGTAGATTAGTATGCACAACCAACAAACCAAACCAAACTAAAACAAAACCAAGGAAAACAATCCCAATGTTTTTAAAATACTTGACACCTTTTGGTTTTTAAGTTTTCTGGAGGATTGATTCAATTATATAGTCTCAGTTTTTTGTCTTTTTTTTAATATTTCATTGATTTTATTTTAATTTTTTTAGGCTTTGTACCATCTGCGATGTACAGATCTTCAGAAATTCTATTGGAAATTTAAAAATTACAGGATCCATTTCATGAGCTTCTATTTTTTTTTTTTTTTGCAAAAGATAAATATAAGAATAATAAGAAGAATGTAATTAAATTGGAATAACTGATAGAGAACACCGTTACTTTTATGTAAGACCTTCAAAGCGATTTCTAGTGCAAGTTAATTGAGACTACTCATGCTCTTTGGGATGAAGTTAATTAATATTATTGCCTTCATCACAGGCCCCAGCTGTGAACAGTCCTGGGCTTCTCCTGGACAGTAAAATCAAGCAATAAAAAGCTGTGTGATTTGTGATTAGATGGGAGTGGTGCCTCCTTTGAAGATATGATCCTGCTGAACTTATTAAAAAATATAATTCAAGGAGCTGCCTTGGACCTGGTAAAAAAGTCCTTGGAACAGAGCTTAAGTTAGCCAGCTACATGAAATTTCTGTTCACCATCACTCTCCTCTAGGGCTCTGGGGGAGAGCCTGTGTCCAAAGTCATCTCTCTTTGTTTCATCATCCCTGGCTGTGTGGCAGGGTCTGCCACTGCAGGAACAACAGTGAGAAAGGCAGGACCACATGCTCCAAACTTCAGGTGCTCTGTTCCAGGTCGTAGCCTCAACTGCAAGGACAGAATGTTTTTGCCAATGTGTTGACCTAAGAACAGGAATGGTCATAGCGTGGGCACAAATTCCTTTCTGCAGTAAATGAATGTTGCTGTAAGGATGTAAGTGTTCAGTTCCCTAGAGTTTCTATCTCTTTTCTTCCTGTGTACAAACATCAGACATTTTGAGGGAGTAAGAGGGATGAAAACTGTCGTAAAGATATCAGCATGATATATATAAATTGAATTTCTACCTCTGCCAAGACTGACACAACAAAGGAGAATAGGATGGGTCAGTTAAGGAAATAATCTAGTTATAAACTGGAGTAACAAAACACATAAAGCCTATTGTCTTTTAGTTAGCTTATTTATTTTAATTTTCTTAGGGTGTACAGGCTGGAGTGCTGTAATGTACAAAGAAGCCCCATAACATGGCCTGAATATCATGGCAGCAACATGTGTGCAACATTAGGTTTGACTTTGCTCCAAGAGTAAGGGCATGACAGATTTGCTTTACACAGAGCAGAGCAGGAAAGAAGATCAATAACTGGTAAATGTCAGGGGAGCTTTGTGACACTAGAGCTGGTGACTGGAAATAAGAAGTAAGTAGATTAAAATTTTTTTTAAAGATCTGACATGCAGAAATGGTAAGTGGTATTAAAAAGCTTTGTCCACATTCCTGCCTTTTGTAGAGAAGTTTTACTCCATAAAATCTCTAAAATTAAAAAAAAAGGGCTTATTTTACTTTGAGTATGGGAGTAGCTACTTTGAAGTCCCTCTAACTCAAGCAAGTTCCTACTGCTCAACTTCAAAGCAGAGTTTTGGAACTCCAGGGCATTTTAATAAAGTACCCCAGAAATTCTGTGCCTGTTGGCCTGGTGGTGGTGGGTTTTCAGATCATCAGATTATTCAATGCAACTGCCACAAAGGAAGGTATGCAAGAGTGGCAGTGGAGCAATCTGAGGAGCAACTCATAAATGTATGTGGTCAGTTCTATAGAATCATGAAAAGGTTAAGGTTGGAAAAGACCTCTTAGGTCATCAAGTTCAAACAACAACCTAACCGCATCACCACTACATGATGTCCTCAAGTGCCATATCCACATGTTTCTTGAATACTTTCAGAGATGCCAGCTTCACCACCTCCCTGGGAAGTCAGTTACAATATTTGGCAGCACTTTCAATTAGGATTTTTTTCCTAATATCTAATCTAAAACTCCATGAAAAAACTGGAGGCCATTTTCTCTTGGTCTTGTCACATATCACCTGGTAGAAGAGACTCACACCCACCTCCATACACCCTCCTTTCAGGCAGTTATAGAGAATGATAAGGTTTCCCCTGACCTTCCTTTTCTCCAGGTTAAATAAACCCAGTTCCCTCAGCTGCTCCTCATAAGACTTGTGCTCCAGCCCCTTTGTCACCTTCATTGTCCTTCTCTAAAGCATAAAATATACATGTATTGTACATAAATATATTTTGTGTAGTGTATAATATATAATATATATTACAGATATATGTGTATTGTGTTTTATTTATTTATTTATCATTGAATCATAAAATATCCTGCATTGGAAGGGACCCACAATATTCATCAGAGTCCCGTTCCTGGCCTGGTACAGGACAGTCCCAAGAATTGCAACATGACAACAGAGATTTTAAACTTGATTACTTCATGGTTGCTGTGGCCAAGGTGGCCACCAGTCTTGATACACCTGGGCCTACCTCTTAACAAGCCACAAACCGAGGAAGGTACCTTTCCTAGTTGGCTCCCTTAGTAGCTGTATCTCGAGGTTATAGTCCAGATGTTTTAGGACTATTCTGGACCTTTTTGTTCCAGGTATGTGATGCTCCCAGTTAATGTCTGACACATTGATATCCCTACAAGGACAAGGGCAGTTGTTTTGAAGGTGTCCCTTAGTTCCTCAAAGAATGACTCACTGCCATAATTGCCCTGGCTAGCTGTAGTAGACTCCTACAATGACATCTGCATTATTTTTTTGTCCCTTCATCCTTACCCACAGACTGTCAGCTTGCCATCACTGACTTCAGGCTACATTCCAGCCCTTCCAGCTCTCCTGCCCTGCCTGTTCCTCCTGGAGAGCTTGTGACCATCCAACATGGCACTCCAGTCAAGGGGCTCATCCCACCAGGTTTTACTTATTCCAGTGATGTAAAATCTCTGGGACTGGGTCAAAGCCTCCATCTCCTCTTTGTTCCTCACGCTGTGTGTGTTGGTATAGAAACATTTCGGGTGTGGTCTGTTGGAACTGACGCCTCATGGAGCAGCTTGAGAGATACCACTGGCACATCCTCCTTCAAGTTTTGGTGTGACTTCCCGTTGCTCTGGCAAGCATGGGTTTCTCCCTTTCCCCTTCACATCCAGTTTAAAGCTTTGTCAATGAGCCCAGCTAACCTCTGTGTTTGAACTCTTTTCCCCTTTTGAGATAGGTTCATCCCATCAGATATTACTAAACCGAGTGTTGTATGGCTTACCTCATGGTCAAATATTCCAAAATTTTTCTAGTGACGCTGACCTCAGAGCCACCCATTGACCTGATGGGTCTACCTGTTCCTTTCAACATTATTCTGTATTAGTGGAACAGTCACGGAAAACACTACCTGTGTTCCTGATCCTTCAACCAATCATCCTAAGGCCCTGATATCCTGTTTGATTGCCCTTGGGCTTCTCTTTGTTATCTTATCACCACTGACTTGAAGTACTAATAATGGATAATAATCGGAGGGCCTTACTAGGCTGGGGAGCTTTCTAGTAATATCTCTTTCCAGAGCCCCAGGAAGGGAGAAGGTTTTTGTGTTGGTTGGGTCTGGGCCCTCTCTTCCATTAGAAGGGAGCCACCTCTGACAAGTGCCCTCCTATTGCCCCTAACAGAGTTCACGAAGGAGGGGTTAGATAGTGTTGCCCTATGTGGGCCCTTTATCTCAGAAGGATCTTCATCCACCTTATCAGTTGACTGTCCTTCTAGTTCCAGGCCCTCATATCTGTCATAAAATGCGCCAGTCTCCTTGTCATTGTCAAGTTTCTGCCATCCTCCCAGTATAGGCTGTAACCAGCTTCTAGCCTTCATGTTCAACAGACCCTTGACTGTTTGAGGGTTGCACTACAGTGGAGGTTTGAGACTACTGAGATTGTAGCATTTTTGAGAGTAACCTCTTGATCTCTTGCTCATTTTCTCAAATACTACACAGCTTATTCACTTCCTCCTGGTTTTGCACTAATTCTCTCCTTGGGAAAGGAAAACAAATCAAAGTCACTGAAACAGTTCAAATTTGATTTGTGGGGACATGGAGGTGGGGGGAGGAGTGTTTTTGATGTCCTAATCTAACATAAATGTATGGTCAGACAAGGTTAAAAAATAATGATGAAGAGATAATCCAAACACTGGGCAAAGCAGTAAACTGATTGATTAGTCTCCTTTTAGAGAAATCTGTGGACACAAAGTAGAAAAAGTACAGTGCACGAGAGTTTTTTAAAATGCTGTAAAGGAAATGCTTTAATGTTTCAGAACTCAGTAAACTCAAATTAAAGATTACACTCTTTTCTACTACCTGAGACTGTAACTGAGCTTCACAATTAGACCAGAGAGCTTGGGAAATGAGGGATTTTGCACACCACACAAATAGGGCTTTTTCTGTTTGAAGAAGACCCTGTTGATTTGGAGAAAGCCCAATCTGTCTCTTCAGCTGTCTAAGAGCCAGATCTGATCAATGTTTGAAAGAGGGCTAAACGCGCTACATTTTTATTTATAAGAAGGGAGCTGATATTCAGTTTTCTTTGCATCCTGAAGTGGCACTCCAGGGTGTCTAATGTGATGTCCAGGAGTAAGTGAATGTGTGGCTTACCTTGTTGGAAGTCTACATGTTTTAAAGCACAGCATTCTTTGTTGGCAATATAATCTGTCATAAAGTCAGATAGCACATGGCTGCTATAGCTAAAGGGCGGCTGTCCTGTTGCTCTCTGGGCATTATGGAAACTTTGGTTCTTCTTTTTTCCCTCCATTTATTGATGTCTGTCTTCAAGGCAGTGTGGTGTGTTGACCTAGATCTTGATCAGAAAATGACTGAAGCAAATGATCCACTATAAAGTTTCTGAGAGGCTGTCCCTTTCACCTCAGTTTAAATTTGATTTTGCTCCTTCCTGTTCATTCTGCTGCTCTGTCTGTCTCTGCACACTTTCCTATCCATTTCTGCTCAGCCCTTTTCCTGCCCTTTTTATTTATTCTTCTTCTATTGCTGCATTCTCTTTCCTTTGCCTCATGCTTCCCTGCAGTCTTTCCTATGTCCTTCCTTTATCTTGCATATCCAAACATCTTATTTAATCCACTCTCTTATTTTTTTCATCCACATATCTTATCCTTTGAGCTTTTGCTTCCTATCTCTAGCTAGTAATAATGGTTATCTCTTTATGTGAGGGAATTGGAGATGTACAGTTAAAGGGCATACTATATTACTCTCCTTCACACACTCTCTCCTTGCTCAATTCACTCAGTAATTTTTTCTAGTCTTCTCTTTCTACTCTTGTGCTGCACACCCTGAAGCTCAGTGCTTTGCCAGTTTTCTCCAGGAGGTTGTGGCAATTAATTTTTACCCTCTTGTGGCAGGATTTTCTGGCTTTACTTTGCTTTCCAAGTTTTTCCTTCTCTTCTCCTCTTTCCCACTGTTATTCTTTAGCTCTCATTGCTCCATTTTCTTCTCTTTCAGATGAAGTTTCCTTCACAAAAAAGGAAAAGGATTGCAAAAGTCTGCTAACATGAACAGTCCCATATGCACCTCTTAGACACGTTTAAACTAACTGCACAAACCCACAGAGAGTATAATGAGGTGAAAACCAGCAGGAATCTAGATTTCCCCTTTCTCTCTAGAAGTTCTTTGTTTGCCAGAACTCTGACTTCTGGTGAACAGAAGGTTTAATCTCTAAGTACAAGTTTATTTGCAATTCATGAATTTCTTTGTAAAATGGACATCTGAAATAGTTGAACCATGCTTCACAATGGGGTTGGGATACTGTAGCTGAAGTTCAGCGTGGCCTTGGACCACTTCTGAGTCTTCTTTGTCCAAAGGCTGATTTTTGTTCTGTGATCATATTTCATTCCTGCGCCACATCTTTGCTATTGTCTGTGAAGCTAGGTGGTGAGGGTCTTGATTATGTTAATGAGAAAGTCAAGGAGATGGAGGGAAAGAAGTAGCCAAGACCTTTTTTGAAATGCATGGCTTGGTTGGAATTGTATATCTTCCTGTTACTGATTTTGATTAGGTTGGGTTTTGGTTTTGTTTTTTTAGTTTTTTTTTTTTGTTGTTTTGTTTTGCTTTGTTTTTCTAGTTGGTTTTTATGTTCTTTCCTTGCTTTCGTAATTCTTAAAAATGGAGGAGGAGAAATATTTTGGGAAGGTTGAGAGGCAGTCTGGAGTGGCATGGCATGCATACTAACTTCTAGTAAACTACATAAAATTCAACATAACTGAGTTCAAAACTTCTACTTAGAAAGTTGAACATGTGTTGAATTACCAATAAATTGAGTTTTTCTTATGTATCGAAGTGAAGCAAAATGTAAAAGAGAGGAAGCCAGAAGAAGTAAAAACACAAAAGATGAATTGGAGGTCTCTCATATTGAAACATTAGTCTCGGTACTGACCCAGTCCTTATTTTATAACATAATGTGTATGTTAGGCCCTATATATGGTACTGCATTTTAAAATCAGCATTTTTTTTTTTTTTTTTTTTAATAAAGTGAGTCTACTATTTTAACTATATCTCCAGGAAAATAGACAAGAAAACCCCCAAATTATGTCTTGCTTTTATGTAGTTTCCCTCCCTACCGCTTGGTGGAATGCATCCTTTCTTTATTCCCAGAGATGAAGAAAGGTAAAAATTAAGGGTCTTAGTGCTGTGTCCCTGCAAATAAGTGGATGTGGGCAGTAGGACTTGTCCTTCGTAAGTAGGGAAGAGGCTGGGAAGGAATTGCTTGCTTCTGAACCAGTATAAAATGCTACTCTTGACTACAGAATGATAAGTAAATTCATCTTTTCTGGGCATGTCTGTTCACTGACTTCTCTCACAATTACAAACATAATATCAAGTTCCTGCATATCAGCTGAACTACAGTACCAGGCTGTGTGCTTGCTTCTAGCTTTTGGCAAAGTAAGGTGAAAGTCCTTTTCTTAAATTTAAATGGAAGAGATTTAAATTGCCTCACACTTGCAGTGGGCTTAGAGCCAACACAGAGCTTTTTACACTAGCACGGCTGGTAGGGAATTCATCATGCTATTGCAACTCGATCATGTAACTGACCCCTTCTGTAATGTCTTACACTGATAAGACAGCTCGTAATGGGATTTTATGTGAGCATTATCCAGGATATCCTGGTAAAAACACCGAAAACCTCAAGGTAGTTCATGTTAGAAAGGGCAGCTTCATTAATAATTATTCTCCACAGGCAGAGAAGCAAAGTAGTTCCTGTATCAGGGGAATGCTGTAGATTGTATTAGCAGAGACAAATTCTGCTGTAGCTCCACTAGCAAAGTCTTGAGCCAGCTCTGTCTGCTGTCAGGAGAGCTCTTCAGCCAACACAACCCTGGTTACAGATCTATATACCTATTCTTAAAGTTCCCCCCAAAAAAGGGGTATGCTGCTCACTACCTTCTAGCAGCAAGTTTATGAGGCCTCTCAAAATTATAAGATTTTTTTGCCGTTCTCTATCATTCAGTCTATCTAAACTGGTCTGAGATAGCACAGGTCTTAATGTGAAGGAATATCCTAATTTTTAAAACAGCAAAGTTTATGGCATAAGTGAAGATTGTGAAGTTACCAGCAGTCATTGAATTTTGATCAGGTTTTTTTCCAGCTTCGCTGTCTTTCTCCTCCCTTTGGTGGGGATCAGGATTGATACTGCATTGGGATTCTCTCTGGCATTCACCATAATCAATGTTTCTAATCAGTGTTGCTCTGCTGGCATCATGTGTGGAACAGAGCAGAGTGTCCAGTCAGCACAACACAGAGGCAGGCAGAAAATGAGGAAGGGAGCGAGAGAGATGCAGTGAAGAGGTTGATAACAAATTAAAGAGTCAAGCTTGAAAAAGAAGACAAAGCAATCTTCGAGTATTTGTTGCAATTCCAGACGAATGTGGGTAGATTGTGCACTTAACCTTGTGCCTTCTGTCTTGGGGAGCACTTCATCATTCGTGTTTTATTGGCATCAGGATCTGCAGTAGCACTTGCCTGAATTTCATGTGTTTCCCTATTCACTGGAAGTATACTTTGAAGAAATATGATGGTGCAGAGGGCAGTTAGCAAAGATAGCCTCTCAGAGAAAACCTCTTGAAATTTGGTGCCGTATTATGTGTTGGTGTGATTTGTGACCCCCATGCAATTTTCGACTAACAGTGAAAATAATCACAAGTTTCAAATTATAAAATTAGCTTGAAAATTGTGTTTTACCAAATAAAATTGTACCAGAAAAAGTGTAATTCAGTAACTGGAATAATCATAGAGGACTACATTGAGAGAGAGAGCAAGTTAGCAGAAACACAATAAAAAGTCATGTAAAAAGGAGGAAATAGAAAATAGAAAATATTGATGATATTAGTCTTAAATATATGTAACGAAGCAACGTTTCAGGTACCTTATAAGACTTGAAAAATATGAGTGCATGAATGCTCACTCTGGGCTGTTGGAGAGTCTGTGGTGTGTCATTAAATATACAGACCTACCCATCTTACCTGTCTGTGTTCTATGAGAAAACGTGCTTACTCTCTGATCTGGAGCTCATTTCCTCAAAAGTCTTCCTCAAGTCTTCTGACAGCCATCTGCTAGTCCATGAAAACTAGCATAAGAAAAGTCCGTTTGACAAGAATCTTCATGCAAACCAAACTTTTTCTCAGTCTTTCTGAGATCAAAAGTGGCATATTGATATCCTCTTCCTGTTGTTAGATGTTGCATTTTTTTTTTGGTGTTGGGCATATTAATATTCCTTGCTTAAATTCAATAATTGTATTGGGGTTTTTTCTTGTTTGGGTTTCTTTTTAACAAAAAGATGAAGCTTAGTTTATTATTTATTTTTTATTTTATTTTAATAATCAGTAATTGATTTTGTAAACTAATGCCACTGGAATTACTTTAGCTCAGCAGCAAATGGGAAAAAGAGCCTTTGTATTGATGCTGTGTGCCAAGTAGATTATGCTTCTTTAAAAAGATACATTGTCTTGCTCTTATATGTGGAAGAATGATTCAAAATTATTTCATTATATATCAAAGGCTTTCCTCTCTCTTTAGATCTTTATCAAATACTTTTATGAGACACTTTTGGAAGGTTCTGACTCTACGGAAGGTAATAAGATGGTTCCCTTTGAAGAAAATCTAAACCCACAAATGAAAGAGTATGTGCTTTTGAAATGCTGTAAGAAGAGTTTTTACAGTGGTACAGAGCACAGAAGAATCTGATCTGCTTATGATAAATTATTATTTAACAGTTTAAACAACATCATTTCCAGAAAAACACATTTTTTAAATACGTACCTGTTTTACATTTATAAGGGTATAAAACTCTTTGACATGGCAAAGGTCTCACCCCTCAGAGGTAGAGACCGTGTCTGCAGTAGCCATAGTATGCTCATTGAGTGAAATGAGCATTCCTTTCACTCAGGAAAGTGACCTTATCACAACACGCCTGACATGCTTTCATATGCACTGGGGATAGAAGGTTTTAAATCCATGTGTGGAACACCTATTTCTTCTTTGCATGGCTGATACATATGCATCTTTACAAGACTCAAATCCTCCAGCTTCTGTGAAGCCATTAACAACTGGTTCATCTACTATGCAGAGGGCATATGCTGTCTGTGCTTTCCCATTTGCTCTTTTTTGACAGCCCTCTGATGACTGTCCACCAGCAGATACACCTCCCTACATCCCCTGTCTCAGCTTTTTAGTTTTTGGATATAAAGATATCTCACTGATTTGTGTGTTCAATCTTTAGCTCCATCTTTCCTTGCTGCACGTTTTACTTTTCTTACATTTTACTCCTGCCCAATTTATTCTTAAAATTGATTGTGCCATTTTGATAGAGTCTTCTTCCACACAGCATAAAACTTAAGGGGAAGTCTAATGTTAGACTTTTATTGCCGTCTTAACAATCTCACTACAATCTGCAGATAAGGGAGAGCCAGGCTGTTCTCAGAGATGTGGTAGGATGACAGGCAACAGCCTTATTCTGCAGCAAGAAAAATTCCAGTGAGATAGTAGGAAAACATTGCCATGAAAATATTAAAGCGGTGAAGGGAGTTTCAGGGTATGTCCAAAAGTTGTTGTATTCTTGGATTAATTCAAAGCTTGACACAGTTTTGAGTTTGTTTGTTGGGCCTGCTTTGGTTGGGAACTTGAAAAAGGTGTTCTGCACAGGTCTTTTCCAACCTGCCCCATTTTAATTAAAGGTAAGTTCCCCTCACTACTGAGCTACTTTTGACTCTCCTTGAACAAGACTTCAGTGAGCACATGCTTTTCTATTTGTTGTAATCTGCAGCCTAAGTAATGCTCACAGTGTAGGTCACATCTGCTTTTAGTCCACCTGAAGAGTGGTTATATGCTTTGTAAAAGGATAGTGGTTTTTTTTTATTTAGTATGCAGTTGAAGCTATGTAAAACCAACCAACCAACCAACCACCCCACCTGAAACCCGAAACACAAACAAACCAACAAACCCAACAAGAAATGCTCCAAAACAAAAGAAATCCAAGCCCCCAGCTTGCTATTCACAAGCGCAAGGTCTGTATGGACAATACAAAGATAAATTTACCCCCAAGCTCCTTTGAAATTATTATTTTTTTGACTTTTAATTTTCTGTGGATTTTTTAGGATTTAAGTTCAAAGAATGTATCTTCTGTTATTTATTGTTTACATTATCTGCAGGTTTTAGATATGAAAATACACTTTTGGCATGAATATGTTTCAAAGACAGCTTCGTCAGAGATACCATGGGAAGACTGTTTGTAGGAGTTGTTATTTTCTTTAAGCAGTATTTGGCATTAGCTTAAACAATACCAAGGGTAACATCCTTGAGAGAAATATCCCTATACAGAGATTTCCAGAAGTTTTAAATTGTTACATTTAGAAATCCCATGTAGTGAAAGCTTTGGTAGGTATAGAAGAGCCCTGAATCAGACAAAAAAGGCAAGTGGCTCAGGTGGAGATAAAGGGAAATGTAAAAACACAAATATGAGAGAGAGAGAGAGTAATAAAAGTGGCTTTGCTTCAAAAGGTGGTTACCAGCAGGAGGAATAAATTTCCTTATTTTTGAAGTAAAATCCAACGTTTTTGCTCGTGTCATTGAAACTGAGATCTACCTTAAAAAGTTTGTTCCAGAAAGGTGTTAAACATCTATTTAACTTCAAAACAGTGAATAAATGCATACACTTTTATGGGTCAGGGCCCAAGACTAATCACATTGAATCTTTATACATGCAACAGATATTATGGCATAATTGCCAAGATAGCACATGATGAAAACGGTGAACTGGTTTTTCCTTACGCTGCTGATCTTTTTTCCTTCTGAAACATCACTGCTATACTTCTGTTTTCATTCACCTCCATTTTTTTATTAATCTCTTAGTTTTTTGCTGTTTGTTTTCTGACTAGTATGTTTTAAGACCGAGAACCACACAATCACTGTTGGTATTTTGTTTGAACTGATGTCAATATCTGTCTGAAAGCTTTACTCTGAAATGTGATATAAACATACTTTGATTCCAGCATAATTGTATCTCAATCCATTAGTAACTGATGTTTTCTTTTTGTCTTCTGGCATTACAAAAAAGCCACTTGGAAAGTAACTTCTCAAATTCTAAATGAATAAAAATATTTTCAGGGGATGAAGGGCATTTTTATAGATTTTAACAAATACTTCTCTTGTAAATAAAAAGTATTGCAAAAAAAAAAAAAGGCTTTATGAGTAGTTGCTTTGTGAAATGTCATTTTTCATAAATAATATACTTTAATAAGTTTAGGGACCCTCACCATCTGTGCTATGGGAAAAATACTTTAATTTCTCTTAATTATTCCTGTGATTCATGAGTTATGACCTTTATCAGGGACAAAAGTAAATGCCAGTTCTTCCATGAACAAAATGTGCACAGTGGGAATACAGAACCCACACAGGTATTAAAGCAACCAATGTCCTGAAATTAGTAGATCAGCAGCAGCATCAGGAAGCAAATATACTGCATTCAATCTGACAGTTGGAGTGGTTTGGTTATATATGTAGTGGATAAATAGCCCAGTAATTAAGTAGGAATACCATTAACAGTTTAGGTGGAAAAAACAGCAAAGTAGTCCCCTGGGACATCAGAGGAAAAGTTAAAAGCCACAGCAAAGATATTGTATGTGTTTTTTGGGGTAATGCATTAGGGACTATCTGGAAGCTTCTTCCAGAGTGCTGGCACACTTTTTTGGGAGCATCTTCCTCACAGCGGACAAAGTGCAGAGGCAAAGCAGAGCCTCCCTCTTAACTATCTTATATTTAGGAAAGACAGCCACAGACAGACAGTGGAATTGCTGCCCCAGACACATAACAGGTCAAAGCAGGGGTATTTGGGTGGTTGGTTGCTGAGGAATCGGGATGTTATGTGTGGTAAATGCGTTTCAATCCCTTCATCAATTTTTCATTTAGACTTAGATTGTTCTAGCTGCACATTTCTAATACTGGAATAATACTGGAAGGGTACTGCCTGTACTGAAACAGGGGCTGTAGGTCTGGTCCTGAAGCAGTCTAGGCATGATTTCGTCCAAGCTAGCACCCAGAAAGACAGCAGTGAGGTACAGGCATTTAGGACATCGCTTTCTTTCCTACCCTCTGATTTGGTTCTAGTGAGGCAAGTCTGAATACATTCCTCCCATCCGCATGGTATTGCTGGAGAGATGGGAAGAAAAAAAAGCTTTTTACCTCACATCACTCTTCCAGAGGCCAGGAACAACTCTGCTGTAATTCCAGCAAAGAGAGCAAGTTCTGAGCAGAGTGCAAGCTTATACTTTGCTAGGGACAGGTCTTTAGGGAGAGGCTTGTTCCCACCTCCAGGGAGCATTTCCTTCTGATGCTGTTATTGAGATTTTCTTTTCCTGCTCTATTCTCTTTTCCAAACTAATGCTTGTCCTGCATGGTGCCTCCTTTCCATCTTGAGGTTAGATGTTTCTATCTTCCAGCATCAGCATCCTTGAGTAGAAGGTGGGAAGGTCATCAAGGAGGTGGAAAGAGAGTAAGAGCTCAGTGGGGACAACAGTCATCCCCTAGCAGAAGGACTACCCAGGTGTAACTGCAATAAAACCTGGTGTGTACAATTCACCCCACAGTCCAGCCACCAGGAATATCTGTTACTGCAACCAGCACCTCTAAAAACCTCAGATCTTGCATTCATGTTATCTAGGTCTTAAACCCATCTTTCAATTCTCTTAGAAATGTGTTTCTGACTTGCAGATAAGAGCCTGGGGAGACAAATTTTAAAGAATCCAGTACCACAGAACTGTAGCATTGTTTATGTTGGAAAAGACCCTTAAGATCATCAAGTCCCAAGTTCCACTAAGTTCCAAGTCCACTACTAAACCCCGTCCCTAAACACCACATCTACATATAAATACCGCTAGTTATGGTGCCTCAACCCTGGGACAGCCTGTTCCAATTCTTGACCAGACCCTTGGGAAATAAATTTTTCCTAATATCTAACCTAAATCTTGAAAAACTTGACACCATTTTTCATCCTGTCAATTCTTACCTGAGAGAAGAGACAAACCCTCATGTCACTTCAGCCTCCTTTTGGGTAGCTGTAGAAAGGGATAAGGTCACTTCTCTACACCCTCCTTTTCTCCAGGCCGAATACTCCCACCTCCCTCAGCTGCTCCTCATCAGACTTGTGCAGCAGACCCCTTAACAGCTCCATTGTCTTTCTCTGGGCTTGTTCCAGCACCTCAATGTCCTTTTTATAGTGAGAGGCCCAGAACTGAACACAGCACTCAAGGTGAGGTCTCACCAGTGCCAAGTACCAGAGGACAGTCACTGCCCTGGTCCTGCTGGCCACACTATTACTGACACAAGCCAGGACACTTCTGGCCTTCTTTGACACCTGGTAACACTGGCAGAAATTAAATAACCAAATTTTGTAAATTTTAAAAACTTATAAAAACACATCACACTTCTCATGTCTCAATTTATGATTCTTTAAATATTTTGCAATATTAGTCTTTCCATGCTACCCTGTTCTTTTTATTTGTATTCATTGTCTGACACTGAGAAGTCTTATGTAGCTTAACCATGGCAAAGGACCCAAGTTCTATGTGGCTCGTTTGTTGTATCTTTATTCCTTCATTAGTTCTTGATTCTCAGTCTTATATTGCCCCATTATCTGTTGTTACACTACTAAATGATCTGGTTTTGAGACACTTATCAAATTCTCAAGAAAAGCTAAGCTACTGCTAGCAACTCCTTTAGAGCACAAACAGCAGATCTCAAAAGGACTCTGCCGTGATTTATTTTCTAAACTGTTCATTTGACCTTTCAGAATTAGTCTTATTCTGGTCTTGTACTATTTTATCCTTAAATAGGCTCTCAGTCAATTTTCTTCAAAATGTAGAGATTAGACTCTATGAATTTATAGGTTCAATGACACCCTTTCCAGCTTCAGAAAGAAGTCCCTGATTTATAATTTTTCACTTTCTGTGAATACTTTCTGTTTCTCTGGATGCAGCACATACTGTATTCTCGCCAGTACTGCTACTGCTTAATGCTACGCAAAATAACCAAATTATCAAATTTTTCAGTAATTTTCCTTTGCCATAATTTAAATATCTTTTTGGCAAGATTTCTTATTTTGTACTGTGCTTTGTGCTTAGGCATCTCCTTATCTTTCCAAGGTAAAAATTGGGTTATGGGCTAAAGTTTGGTTATGGGCTAAAATTGGTTATATCCTAAAAATTTATTTTTAATTTAAATTTCTACTGTAATAAGTGTTTCTATCTGCCATTTCTAACATGTTAAAACCCTTATCTTTTTCAAATACATTTTGCTTTTTTATGAATCCCTTTCTACTTAATTTCTACTTTATTATTTTGTCATAATTTTCCACACCCAGTTTTAATTCAAATGTTATCACTGGTGAAAAAAGGCAGTAAATGGATACTGTAGTTTGGGTCAGTTCACAGAACAGCATTTAAACAATCTTTTCTAAATGACTATTTTTAAACAAATCTTACTTATTTTAAAGTTTCAGGTCAACTGAGAAGAGAGACTTCCCTGACCCCCAGATTTTTGCCTAAACATTAAGTCTGGTTTGTAGATTTGTCACACATTTTGTACTGGATATATATTTTTGACTCTTTACCAAGGTTTCTTATCTCTTTGCCCAACAGGAAGTTTAGGGGAATTTTCCAAAGTGCTGAAATGCCTGTTAGTATGTTCAGGCCTCAAAACTCGAGATTGCATTTTCAATAATTTAATATGTCATTTAACTTTATTAGAGCTCCAGTAGAGGTATATTAATTTGAAATGTTTCTTTAAAAGTAAGACAAAAGCCCAGCATTCTTGACATTCTTCTGCAGCACTTTTTTCTTGCCCAGGATATATAATTTGAAGTCTGTCATCTGCTGACCTTTAATCCTCCATTCTTTTTCTTAAGAAGTCTTTTTTCTTCATCACTGTGATCTCAGAATAAAAGGCCTCAAAAGATTATTTTAGTTTTGACTTAGAAAACATGTTAGTTTCTATTTTAGAGGGAAAAATACATATAAGTTACTATTAATGTTTGTGTCACTATAGAAAATCAAGACTTGAACTTAATTTTGATAATTTTCCTCTGTAGTGACAGTTTCAAAACAAGTCTTTTCAAGGTAGTTTAAACTGGGGATACGTGTTAAATATGATTGCTATGCTAGTGGCCAAAAATGTTTGAACAACTTTGGGGACCTAACCTCCCTTAGGCTTAAGGGGCTCAGAACCCAAAACCACAGTGCATATAGTTAAAACAAACTATACAATTCAATTATGCTCTTAAGTATATTTTCAGATTGTTGTGCTAGACTACCAAGTATCTGGAAGACTTCCAAAAGCAGCTCCTATTGGACAATGAAATATCAAAACTTCTGATGCCTCAAATGAGGTGAAGTTAATAAAAAATCAAACCAGATTAAAATATTGAAATCTTTTGCAACAATTATCAAATTTTACTACAGTACACTTGCTGGTTGATGCAGTTCATGAGCGCACAGGCAATTAAAGTGGACTGATTTTGGGTGTGACTAGCACAGAACTGTACCTTTCTCTTTGCTGCTGCTGCCTCTAAAAGGGGAGAGAGATGTTTCTGTATGTGGAGTCATCACAAGGAGGCTTGTGAGATGAGAATATTGTTCACTCCTAAGCGCAAATAAAAGACACAACACCCGATTGTCAGCAGGTCATTATTTTCTAATAATCCCTGTGCTAAAGCTTTTGTTGTTGTTGTTGTTGTTGTTGTTGTTGTTGTTGTTGTTGTTGTTTTTGTTTTAAGGTACATTGAAGTAGTGCCAGTCATCCTAAGTTTGGGAGATTAAACAAATTTCAGATGAAAGAATGAGCTATGATATGGGCTAGGAAAAATCAAGTAATAAATCTTTCTAGATGCCATTCAAAAAGAAATGTGTGTTTAAAGAATAAGCTGTGAAAAGCTTGAAACAAAAGCCAGAGCTGTGATCATTCCATGCATTTTCTCTAAACCATTGTTACATGTGTGCCACACACTTTTTACCTCACATAATGTCTAAGTAGAAAGCTGAGTCTCTTGCTGAAAAGCAGTCTTACTATGATTTTAGAAATATCCATTTTCAATTTAATTTCATTTACTGGTATCCACTTTTTTGCAACTATCTGGTCTGGAGATGAATTGCCCATTGGCCCCATTGTCAAAATGACAGCATGAAAAGGGAAGCATGTGGTTGTAATAATAATGTGGTACATGCCGAAGGTCAGAGAAGCAACAGATTAACATTCCAGCAGATGATTTCCTTAGGGACAACTCTTGAAAGTATCAAAGGCCAAAGGTTGTGACACTGATAATGTCTCTAATGTTGTTGGCAAAATAGTTTCTTGAATTTCTCCTGACTACGGGTAATGCTTCTTCTTTTTTTTTTTTTTTTCTTTTCAATTAGGTAGTGAAACCTGCTGTGAACACTGAAAAATTAGTTCCATAAATATTAGTCTAATTATATAGGTAATAATGGTGTTTAAATCAACCAATTGTCCAGTCTCCATTACATCATGTATTCAAATTAAGTGGTTTAAATGAAGAAGCTTTCTTTGTGACATAGAATTTTGTCATGGAAAATTTTGGAAAATGTTTTATTATTGCAGGCAATGCACAATGGATTCTTCATTTCCATCGTAGGAAGCATAAAAGATGGGACGCCGGTGTGTATGAACAAAAAGCTCTTAGCCAACCTCAAATACAAAAAAAGGAAGCATAAAAGGGTCAAAGAAAGTATAAGTAACAAGGGAGGAATAGTAAAACACTGCCTGTGCATCCTGAGATGGACCTAGGAGAGTTAAAAAGAATTGAACCTGGCCAAGGTAATCAAAGACAACAAGAAGTGCTTTTGTAAGTACCTAGGTAAAAGGAAAACTAGGGGATATGTGGGCCCACTGCTCAATGAGACAGTAGACTTGGTTGTACAGGACATAGGAAAGGCTGAGCTACTGATGCCTTTTTTCTTCTTCTACCAGCCTTTATAGAAAGACTGGCCTCTAGGAAGTCCAGGTTCCCAGCAGGAAGGAAGAAATATCCTTGGTGAAAGAGGATCAGGTCAGAGACTATGAGTGCACCAGGTAGGTATAAATCCATGGGCTCATGGGATGCACTCATGGGATTTGACAGGTATCAATGGGGGGACACTCTCAACGATCTTTGATAGGTCCCATCAACTGGGAGAAGTATGCAAAGACTGGAGGAAATAAAATGTCATAGTGTCATCTCTATCTTCAAGAACGTTATGTATGACCCAGAGGACTACAGTCAGGCCAGCCTTGCCTTGGTTTCTGGGAAGGAGCTGGAGCAGCTAATCCTGGAAACAATTTCCAGGTACAAAAGCACAAGAAAATCATCAGGAGGTGTCAGCATGGCTTCACCAAAGGGAAGGGCCACAGAGTTGACAAGGGACTGAAATATCTCTCATGTATAAGTCTGAAAGTTTTGGAACTGAATAAAAGAAAGCATGTGGGGGTCCCATCAATATCTTCAAGCTTATGAAAGAAGGGTGAAAAGAGGACAGAGCCAGGCTCTTTTCAGTGGTGCTCAGTGAACAGAACAAGGCAATGGATGCAAACTGATCCATGGGTTATTCCCTCTAAATATCCCAAAACCCTTTTTAGCTGTGAGGGTGACTGAGCATTGGCACCAGATGTCCAGGAAGATTATGGAGTCTTCATCCTTTGAGATACTCAAAAGCCACTGGGACAGGTTTCTGTGCAAGCAGTTCTGTGTTGAGCAGGGGATTTGGACCAGATGACTTTCAGAGGACAGTGTCAACTTCAACCATTCTGTGATTCTGCGACTGTGATTCTATGATTCTGCAAAATTACAGTTATGTGACCAAAATTGCTTTTTAAAAGTACTCCAGTGTTAAGTGGGCCTTCTTGGTAAGTAAACAGACTTTTGCTCTGTCTGACAGCCTTGCCAAACCCTAGCAGAAGTCTGCAATTCGATATCTAAGTAGTCAAAGAAGTGTTTGAAAATGGTTGAGGCTAGAAACTGCGAATAGAGTCCTTTAATTAGCTTAAGGTACCAAGATGAAAGAGAGCCCTTTTCATGCTCATGGCTGTTTTCACCATGTGTGGTATTTCCTCCCTCCACTGATGAAACATAGGCGTGCCTAACCAACATTTCATTATACTGAAACAGAAAAACTGATTCTTGATTCATTTCAGTGTGTGACATATGGGCTGGAGTGAGCAGCACTCATGTGCTCAAATAGCCTAAAGCAAGTAGTTTAATAGATTCCATGACTACTTGATGAGCCTGAACAGAAAAGAGGGGCCAGGGGGACTCTGGCAAGAAGTAGCAGGAGGAAAATTAAGCAGGGTCAGACAATGAACCAAAGGTTTTCTCCTGTTTCCTAAAATATTGGTATGCCTGCTCTGCTGAATGTACAATTTCTTTTTAAAGCTTCTGGAAATACTCTTACAAAAATTCAAAACACAGCCACAAATCATTTATAGGAGACAAAAAACAATAAGTAGTGTCAGCACACAGGGATATATTTTACTTGGTCATGCCAGAAAGAATTATAGTGGGCTGTGATGAGTGGAATATAAAGTAGCATAAGTTACCTGTTGACAACAGGGTTTGAAATTATAAAATTTAAAACCAATATATTTCCCTCACAGTACCAAACAGCTGGGATTTTTTATACTTAATAGTGGAGTAGCATGTCATTTTTCAGAGCCCCATAATTCTGTAAGCATGTTTAAGTACATGCTGTTATTTATTGGGTTTGGGTTTTTTGTTTCAAGTATTACATAGATTGTAATGCACTGAGATGCAAATATAATAACAGTGATCAGAATTTTGTGGAAAACTCTTACCATAGATGGTTTTCTGGTCCTAACTTTGGTTTTGCGCATTTAGGAGATTGTATTTAATATACTGAAATAGCTAACAATATTACTATCCTCTTATGAGTCCTCACTGAGCTAAAAAATCCTACAGGAATCTTATTTTTTCATGCTATTTAAAAATCTAATTATAAAAATAAGCCTTGATGAGGAACTGACTGCAGCAGAGTTCAAATAAGAGCTTTTTGAATGACAGATGGTAATAAGCAAGTCAGGCAGTTAGATGATGGTTTATGTGCTAGACATTATAGGTGTTGTAACTACTGACCCATGTTAATGTGGTTACTCTGGCAAATAAAATGCAGGAAACAAAGCTACCTTGAATGACTTATCCCAGCTGCTGATTAGTAGAATATTTGTCAGTCAGCAGCAGAGCCTGATCAGTTGCCAGATCTTAAATCCTTACCACCTTGTCTTTTCCCTCTCAGTCCCTTTTTCACATGCTTTGCCATTCCTGTTGCTGTTCTCTCAATCTACCTCTTTAATACGACTTTGATGTTTTTGGTAAGGAATCTGATTCTGACAAGTAGAGCTAATAGGGTCAAGAGGAAGCAGAGGTAGTAGGAAAGGTGTTTATCTCCTCTTGCAAGAGGTGAATGAGTCTTTTGTCTAGAAGGCACCCTAAAGGCCTTGTACAGAATGGTGGAAATATAAAATGAGGTGCAATAAATGGAAAAGGCAGCAGGGATAGTTGCTAGCTTTGCCATCCATATGAACTGACCCCATCACCCATAATTGTAACACTAAGGAACAGCTAATAAGCTGTAATCTGGACACCTGCGATTCAAGTGTGTGGGAAGGGCAAATAGACTTGATAAAATCTAACCTAGGTGTGTTAAATGTTTATCTTACCAAATATTTCAAAATGAGCACATTTTTCCACCTTTAGTAGTAGTTGCACTGGGATGTGCAGCTAAGATGCAGCCTTTCCTATGGTTCCCCACACGATTCCTTTCTGCTGTGTTGTTATGTGCCGAATAAGGCTGGCACAGCTTTTGGGCCATTGCCAGCTGTGGGAAGTATGCCTGTGCTGCAGAAATGGGCTGTTAGTGAGTGAACCAGCAGGCTTACAGCATTTCCTCGGTAATTATGATGCAGTGATTATGATACTTTCTGGCTACATCTCTCCTAGTTAATCTATATTATTCTTGAAATTCACCACAGGAATGTAAATTTTTGTCTTTCCAGGACAGAAGGTGATTGCTGACTGTCTGTCAGTTTTGGTCTTTTAAATTGTCTGCCTGTGTAGAGTCAGGGAGTTTTAGGGTGGACGATGGTGCAGTGAAGGTGGATGACAATTGCTAGGCATATGTTTTAGATAGCCCAGTCAAAGAGCACTGGGCAAATTCAACACTTGTGCTGCCTCAGGGGAGCCTGAGCTGTTAATAGAAGATGTGTGTTCATTAACAGAACAAGTTCAAGGAGGTCATAATACAGCTCCCCTATGGCTCCTGTGGCATAGCCCATGACATCATTTAACCTGTCCAGGTACAAGTTTATGATTTCATTTTTCAGTCATTTGAATTCCTTCAAAACCAAAAGAACTGGATTTATTTCCTCTGTATTACCATAATACATTACCCTCATTATTTTGTCCCACTACTGATAGCCCTTTCTGCATATGACTTACCCCTTAATTTCTAAAATTATTTTTATGTTAAGCAAAGATGAAGAAACGGGATCAGCTGGAGCCTCACAAAAGTCAGTGTGAATATGCACAATATTTTTTTTTACTATTGATATTAAACTGGTGGTTTATATTATTCTTAACAATGAGTCAGTAACATTAGTGGTGCTTAGAATTGCTGCTACTGCTTTTCTCTTTGGGAACGTTTTTGCATGTTTCAGTGCCCAGGCCATTTCTGTGACTGAAGTATGTTCAGACCAGGGACAAAGTAATAGTAAGGTCACCTGACTGATAGGTGAGGACAATCGTAACTGAGCTACTGGTTACTTGGAATAAAAGAGGTCTTTGCAGACATGAAGAGTGATTTCCTATTTTCCCTTAAAAATACAGCTATTTAATAATTTTAAAATATTACATATATATATATTTCTGAAAAATACTGGTTTCATCCTGACATGAAACAGGTTCGAGTCCCACAGGATGGAAAAAACCACTCCCTATAAATAATGCTCAAAAATAAAATAGATTTATTTCTATGTAATTTTCCCTTGTCTACTATGTTCAGCTAGATTTGGGAAGAATAAATCAGCCAAGTAATGCCCACATTGAACTCAGCATTTTCCCTCCCCTTGAGAAAGCTACAGCCAACAAGAAAGGAGGAAAATGCATTGACAGATACCAAACTTAGTGAAGTGCTGAGCAAATAAAATCAGGTCAAAGGAAAAAGGACACATAGTCTTCTGCATCTTTTGAGATGAAAGGAGGACAGGTAGGTGGGCAGAAAATGTAGGCAATTGCTCATAATTGGAGGTTGTGTCCAATTCTGTTCAGTGTTGTGGAGCCATTAATTACCTCTACTCAGTCTCCACTGCAGCACGACACACAACCTGCTCACACATGCAGCAATTAAGGTGTGTATCTGCCATACTGGTGCCCTTATCTTTCTGTTCTTCCTCTTCTTTCTGTGCTAATCTTGTTAGTGTTGTGCACACATTGGGAGAGTCTTGTGTTAAAGTTCTGGATTTTGCCCAGGTTTTTTGGTTTTCTATCCATGTTTAGTCTTATCGACGGAGCATGTGCTCTCCTTAAATTGACTGCTCAAAGATGAAGTTGTCTTATGCCACTTTGCAGTCTCTGAAGGCTACTAAAGATGTATCTCACAAAACAGATTCATCTTCATTGACTGCATCAGACCTGTTGTTAGTCTTATCTGGGCTTTGTGCACAAGACTTAGTTACCTCTGAGTCAGATGACCTGGATGTTCAGTTTCCCAAACTCATTCACTGATGCTGAGGTTACTTGTTCCTAATTTTTTATTAACCCTAGTCCTGCTGATACCTTGCTGATGACCCAAACACCTCCTTTCCTAGTATTCTTTACCACTGAGTTCAGCTAAGACTGATTTTTTTGCATCCTTGTAGTATTGCCAGTGCCCATGTGCCAGCTGGCAATAAGCATTTAGGAGTTGGCACAGGCTGAGGATTGGTGAAGACTGAGGCTACTTGCTCTTAATGTGGAAATGCCACTTTTTGGGACCTGTGACTTTACTGGGTCCCATGGAAAGAGGAGGCACCATTTTTACTTTTTACAAGCAGACTTGATAGACCATCTTTATGGTGGCTGGGGGATCATAGTGGCAGGTCTGTTTGCACCATGTGAGATATTATGCCAATAGTTTCCTTGGCTGGCTGAGTGCTGGGGAAGACTGGCAGTTGAAGACTTTTCACTGAAAGCAGGTTTGAACTATACCTTTTATTGCTGAGATTTTCAAAGTGTTTGGAGACTGGCCAAAGAAATATATTTATTAAATCAACCCATGAGTTATGTAATGTTTTAGTTACATGTTACTTTTCTCTGGCAAGTCTGGAAAATATAGGACTCACATCTTTCCTGAACACAGTACCACTTTTAAAAAGGGGTCTTTTCTTGGCTGTCAGTTGCATTGTGTGCTACATGTTGGCAGCAATAGACTGCAGAGAAATCAGAAGAGAGATATTCCAAGGATCTACGCTTTTATTTTCCACATGACCCTGGTGACTGAAGCCAGGATTGATGGTTAAAATTTGTGGTTGTGATTTGGTTCTTGGAAATCGATCAAAACTGTTTGAGGTAAGGGAGCAAAATTCAAGAGAAGTGTTCTGTTTGGATTTGTTTGGTTCAGTTCCGTTTCAGATGGCAAGTTTTTTACTGTCTTCCATTTAGGTCCCATGTGCCTGTAATGCAAAGTTGACTTGGACTTGTTCAGAATCAGGAAAAGGAGGCAAAAGTTACTGGAAGTTTACAAGCAACTTGCAGGCAGAGGGAAAGGGGAATGAGATTTAACTACCAGGTTCTAAACGGCCATGAACAGGAGAAAATGACATTGAAATAAACAGCTTCCCTTGAGTCAAAATATACAGAGCTAGCCTGAAAATAAATTCTGTGCCTCCAGCTGTGGTACTTTTTTTCTATTTCTTCTGCCTTAGGAAATTGGTAAGGATAAGCACTGCTTTCCAAATAGCAGTTTGTTAGCTGTCAGCAGCACCTGGATGTGACAAAAGCAAAATCCAACTTTTACTGGTTTTCAGTAGTGACCAGTCGTTGAGTTAAAAAGAGAGAAATCATCAGATGTTGCTTATCAAACAAAGACACAGTTTTCATGCTCAGCCCCTCAAAGAAAACTTAGATTTTCTTTCAAAAAAAGATCTTTGTTCCTTTGAAGTAATAGCAGACGATGTGAAATGAATTTTAATCAGGACCTGTCAATACCTATCAGTGCACAGCATTTCATATCACTGATAGTAAGAGTCTGAAGGGAATGGGAAACTGAAGAAAGTGAAATCTGGAGGCAAAGCACAGAGTTTCCAGTATCCAGGTCAGATAGGGGCACCAAATGCCTTTTGAGAACCAGTATGTTTTCCATCAAAGGAAAAACACACAAGATAACCTTATATACATACCCTTAATGTAATCCCATTTCTTGAAGGAATTTTTAAAAATCTTTCATTAAAACCAAAATGGAATAATGGGTTTACAAAAGAAATACACATTTTACCAAAACAAATAGAACTGCAGTCTGTATTATAATTTCAAATATTCAATGTTTCCTAATAGAACTACTTGATGCAACAATAAAAGATGAAAAATATTATGTAGACACTAAACTTAGAAATTCAGAAACCAGTTGTATAATTAAAACCTGTCAGAGTAGAAACAGTTAAAATCCAGATAATTAGGAGAGATGAATTCAAGTAATAGGTGGTGATTGTCAATCTGCTCATGTTCTGGGTAGTGTTTTTCCTGAGAGTTCATCTTCTGACGCATGAAATTGCAAAGAATCTGGAGGGAGGGCATGATTATTTTTAATGTCAAATAAGTGAAATAACAATGACTTCAAGATTGCTATCATGCTCTTTGTAATCTGACACAAAACTGGGACATGAATTTCATCTACAGATATCAATACTCTAAATGTGCTTCTAACATAGTTTTAGTGAAAATAACCAATCAATGGTATTAAATGCTATGAAAAGTGAGGGTCATATGCAAAGCAAGACAGGTGTGATATGCCAGAGCTTTTACAATTTCATCTCCAGTCCTCTGGAATTAAGACCTCTTCATCTTTTCTGAAGCTCTCTCTTTATTTAACTTCAGGCTTCAGGACATAAACTAACATAGGACAGTGCTTTTCACTGTCATTTCTCTGAAGCACCTCTCTTGGCAACCAGATCAGCTGTAACATAAATCTCATAAAAACAAAGAAACTTTTTTTGCAGATTTTTCCGGAGTCATGAAGATATTCCTGTTGGGCTGTCACTGGTAAAAACAACCTTGTTGCCAGGTTTCATAGTGCTGGTCATCACAATGGGGAAAATAATAGTGCAAGAAAAGGAAGCAGAATTAGATGGATGGGTGGAGGGAAAACACTTTAAATATTATCTAACGAGAAAAACTCCAAGATGTTATGTGCCAAAGAGACAGATTTTACTCTTTTCTGATGCCCGTGCCCACTCTCACTGCAACACAGAGCAAACATGTGTCATTGACAGGGAAACTGATGCTTACAGACAGATATTCCTGTGAATGTAGGGCTGTGGGGAGTGGGGACCCACACATCACAGCACCAAGGCAGACTACAGCACAACTAGAGTTGGAGTGAAATGGCAAACCTCATCCCTTTCAATCACCAGACATTTGTTTTGACAACAGTCTCAGATTATGAGTGAGATTGGTAAGCTTTCTTTCCTGCCTTTTTTGCACTTTCTCACTCTTCACTGTGTCATCTCCCTTGTCACTCTTCCTATTGAAAAAAAAAAGGTAAAAGTTAGACCACTGGCAATCACTCTTTTTAATATGCTGCAGGGACAGAGATGTGTCTAGATCAAGATTTTCAAGCTTGCAGCTAACCACATGGAGAGATAAAATGAGCGTACACAGCACCTGCAGTCATGCACTAAGAGAGACTAATAGAAAAACACTCAGAGCTCAAAACAAAATCCAGTTTCACTGAACAACAATTTACCTCGGGCTTGTGTTCCTATCTTGGGTTAAAAAAAGAAAGGGCTAAAAAAAAAGGCATTGTGCCAGGACCTTCACACAGCATATCAGGGTTTTTCATGTCTCATAAGGATCTGTTTGCTTTTGTTTTTCCTTTTGCTGAAGGAATGGAGAGATATTTCACAGGTTTCTTATCATGTATTGTTGCATCCCAAATGGGATGAAACAACTAGACATTGTATCTATATGATGTGCTTCAAAGACACTGCTGGTAAAAGCAAAAGTAATATTTATTTTCAAATATGAAATAAGATTTTAATTGTCACGAAAAATGCCAGTCTCACATCTGCCTACAAACACCTTTTCAAGTACCATCATAAGCATCATATTCCCCAGAAACTTCCGTTTTAGTTATTTCTGAACATAGCAAATCTATGGTGCCGGATGGCTAGAATACTGTATTGAGCTTGAAGGTAATCTGAAAAATAACCCATGTTATTGTAGGGAGTTTATAAGCACTGAGGCAGTCTGTTGAATGAGCCAAGGAAGAGGCAAGCTGTCTGCAGAAAAACACTGAGGAGCTGGACAGATTTACTCCTAGCTGAGGGTTGCACATCACACCAGCTATAAAGATCTTGTGGAATTTATCATGCTTGTGTTCAAATGAACTGTGCAACTTTAACTTCCTAAATTACTCCTCTCACAGTGCCAAACCTATCCTGCTTCCTAGTCCAGTAACAAGCCAGAAAAATTACTACAAAAAAACCTAGCAGAACTCCCTTCTTATTCATCTGTTTAGCTGTCTACATAACTATTTGCACTATTTCTACATTGACCACTTATTTATATCTTCAAATCAGAGGAGTGGAGACTAAGAGGATTTGAGGCAGTGTCAGATAATGATATCAGGAGTGAATTTCAGAGATCCCTGCCTCTTGAAATACTACAAAGACCACTCCATAATTTGTTACTGTTGTTGAGTTTTCTCTCCACCTTGTAATCATAAAAGCCTGCCTTGCAAAGCATGTCAGGTGCAGAGGAGAGCACAGCTGAGAGACTGTGATGTGATCTTTGATTTCACAGCACTGAGTCCTGAATATGACCATACTTCCTGGATTTATTATGATGCCATGATAAGGTAATACAACATATTAAATGGCAGTATGACCTCTTGATGCTTTTGCCTCTGAAGATTTTCTGACACTTTTTTTTTGTGGACAAGGATGGTCTTAGATCAATGAAGGTATGAGGATTAAAGAGAAATATTTTTGTCTTATTTGAGTACAACTGTCAAACTGAATGATAGAGTTTGAGTCTAAGGTATGACAAAAAATTACACCTTGGGGTCTGTTTCAATTTTCTTCTCCAAATTTATTTTTTTTTCTACTGTGTTGCAGTCTGTCTTCCTTTTCTGAAAGATGACAGTGGAACAAAATTTGTTTCACTTCATTGATGTTTCTCAGTAGTTTTCCATTAGGAAGCCCGGTGTGTGTAGAGGCTGGCTGATGCCATCAGGATCAATACAGATGCAGTTTGAATCTCCTGTGGTTTTGGATTTCTGGGACATGAACATGTCTCATGGTAGAACATTTTGCAGTGCTGTTGCCGTTGCTTCCCAGGAGCAGGATTTTTGTGTACTGTCCTCCAAAGACAGGTGAGATGAGGCCATTTCCCCATTGAAACTATGGAAAAGGACAAGAAAAATATTTTTGTTTACAAGGGAAAGAGGATTATATTTTTCTCATTCAACTAGGAAATACACAAAAAGCCTGTGTTTCTACTGATGGTGTCCATGCTGTATTAACATGGGGAAAACCTCCCAAAATATGAATTTTTAAAAGACTTTTGTACAACATTAACAATTTCATAAGTACACCAATAAAAATCTTTATCTTCCTCTTGTTTCTAGGCCATTGGTTCTCCATTTCAACATCGCAGCATTTTTCAGCGCATGAAGAAATTTTTTATGTTTTCTTCGGTATTGTACCCAGCCAAATGTAAACTAAGCATGCAGCCTCTTCACACATCCCCAGTCCACAGAGTTTTCAGTGTCTGAAGAGCTTTTTCACATCTCTACACACTCCCCTACTGAGCTGCCCCCTCACTGTGAGCCACAAATCTGCACAGCATCCCTGACTACTTATTAAGCGCTGAGAATGTGTTCACTAACATAAAGATTAACTGAAGGCAATGGCTTCTCTGGAGAGCTTAATATAAATGCATAAAGGAGAAAGACACAGCACTGTGAAGCTGAAGAAAAAGATTAGCTTTCATACTGTATGTACATGTAGCATGATTTTACTTGCTCCCTGCATGCTTTCCTCTCTAATTTTCATAGTATCCACAGTGGCAGTCATAGGAATAAGGCATACAGCTGTCCACATGTGTGCATGTAGAGCTCAGGTTCTTATTTTAAATAGTAAAAACCCTATATATTTGTCATTTGCACAAAAGAGGATTTTTTTTTTAATTAAGAGAACAAGCATATTATTTTTAAAAAATTACTTATTTCCACTCCCAAAATGTGCTCATTTTCAGAGGTATTTTTGTTTACCACAGTTCTTCAGTAGTGTGATGATTTTCAATTTGTTTTTCAATTTGATGGATAACTTTTTTTTTGTGTGGTAACCAAAATAATATAAATGAAACAAACAAACAAACAAAACCAGAAACAATTAACTTTCTCAGTTCCAGGCAGTGTATCTTCAGCAATATTATTAAAACAAGTATATTAACAGAGTGTGAATCCTCTGTTAGCCAGCTTTGCTTTCCCAGGTTCTCCTCACACTGTAAAGCCCTTGTTTAACTCTTCAGGCGTTCTTTTCTTCATGAACTCGCGTTCTGCATTTATGCAAAAAAAAACCCCCAAAAACCCAAAAAACAAAGTATACATACATATATGCTAGAACAACCAGTAAGAAAAATAAAAGACAATATGAGGATATGCATTCTCAAAGCACATGATGACAGTAAATATATAGGGATATTTCTTATTGAGCTTCAGGGGATGCTCAAAGGGTAGAATGACTTTCCAGATGAGGAGCCAGCCAAGCCTGGGTAATCAAATATTCTCTTTCAAGGTTAACAGTGGACTCTCACAAGGCTTTGCATCCCTTCTGAGTTAAGACTTCAAGACAGCATTTCCAAACACAGCTGGACCTGTCTGATGTTGAAGAGTGCAGATGGGAACTCATAAGTCCCACTCTTAAGAAACTGCTTGTGAAAAAATTATTTGATGTCCTAGCACCAATCCTGCCATAGGCAACAGTATTCTCATCTCCTAAACAGACTGATTGTGGTTGAATAAAGTTGACTGAAGGCCAGTCGGAAAATCTAATGGGACAACTGTTTCCAGGAGCTTGGGTTCTGTTCATATTGTCCTGATGAGTTTGGATAATCCTAGAATCTTACAGGGCAGTAATGACAGATAACTACTGGCCTTTTTTTTTTTTTTTTTTT
>VZSE01006750.1:115791-151214 GCA_013398275.1 Promerops cafer
TGTGTGTGTGTGTAGGTAGATATGTGTGAGACTGGAGTGGAGAAGAGTTCATCTTAAGAGCCTACAGGTTTAAAGTGCTTAATTCACAGAGATGGCTATATGAACAATAATGTCTAATGAATGTTTTATATGTCTTATGAAATTTGAGTACTCCCCTGGAAGAGGCAAGGGGCACCTATTAGGGCGAGATCTGGGGAAGTGACACATCGCTGCTATTTGCTTCCCACCTCATAGGCCAAAACAAATCTGACCCCAAGCCATTTCCATTTCTTTCACACTTTCACTCCTTTATGCTCACCTGGAGTTTGAATACAATTGTAAGGGGAACAGACAAACATCAGCATTTGTACATTTCTGATTTTTCATGGGGTGAATGTAGATTCATTTCATGTAGCAAATGATATTGACTGGGTTTACTTTTCTTTGCAAATTAAATATTAATGGTGACTTTATTTCTTAATGTCTGACTTGTGATTTCATGGTTTCAACAAGCTGATGCATTTCTAAAAGAATACAAACTGAACACTTCATTGCAAATGATGTATTTATTGTTTGTAGTTCATCTTTCTGTTTGCATGTTGTCAACAGCATGCAGATGGATTAAAATGCATTTTTTGTTCACTATTTAAAATCTTTGAAGCAATTTTGGAATAATCTAAAAGAACATTGTACGTATTTGATATGTAAAATGTGTGACTGTTTACCTTTGTCATGAGATGCTGTTTCTCTTTCATGGTTTTGTAATTGTAACTTTTCCAGGCAAGAGGGGAGAATGGGAGAATGGCCATGGGAACATTTTCAATAAAAGACTTCACATTAGCACATTCAGTGTGACATAGCAATGAAGGAAATTGCTTTACCAAAGAATGAGTGATAGCTGGACACTGTAACAAATAATCTTTTTTCTCTAAAATTTCTATATTTTCTTTATTTTCTTCTACATACATTATTTAAAGCTTGGTGCAAAGCCTTTTCACATAGATGTGTTCCATAAAGGAGCTTGTTTTTGTATATGTGTATTCCTTTACATAAAGGAGCTGGGGATTGGATTTTTTTGCTTTTTGTTTTGGTTTGGTTTGTTTGTTTGTTTTGTTGGGTTTTTTTTCCTTTTTTTTGTGGGGGAGGTTGGGTCTTTTGTGACTTGATGTAAAAAAATAAATTGTTTGGTGAAATGTCTTATACGTACCTTGAGGGTATCTCAGCTGTGCATCTTCCATGTAGGCAGCAGAATAAAAATATCTATTAGAATGGGTAAAGCTGTAATTGCTCACTTAAAACCCCCACAACATCTCATCACCTTTTATGCATTTGTTATAAATTACAAGGACTCTTGTATTCTTATCATTTGCCATAAATTCAGTTTCGGTCATGAGTTGAATGTAGTGTAAATATCTGTATACATTTTGTAAACACCTGTTAACATTCACATAAATAACTTCAAATTCATTACAAAATGTTTGTATTGATCTATGCTTGCATAGATAAATAGATAATACTGAGAAGCCCCTTGACAGAGGTAAACATCAAGTATAAATGCAGCAGCACAGTAAAGCATCAGAATAAAAATTATGGTACACAGTAGAAACTGTGAACTCAATATATGCAGAAACACCATTATAGTCCTTATTCTGGATTCTTGAGGTTCTGTTTGTGCTGGGGAGGAAAAGAACAGAACTTTTAGTGCCTCTCATTTGTCATGCTTCCCTCTGAGGTGTGTTGCAAAAACACAGTGCATCCTAATTGCGCCATAAAAAGGGAATTATTTATAAAAGGGAAAGCTAGACCCTATGGACTGTGAGCCATTCACATCCAAACTATAAAACAAACCAAATTAATCTAACAATTCCAAAGGGAGCTATATATTTTAACCAAAGTAGGGGAAGAAAAGAAGCCCACAACTGTTCGATATAAAATGCACAGCGCCATGTTAAGCAAATGGTTTGCTACTGAATAGCAGTTTCTAATTTATGAGGCAATGAGTAAGTGGCAATTAGACATAAAATTCAATATTTATATTTTGCTAGAACCTGAGTATAAATTGGTTATCATTATGTGTTTCATTATTTTCTACCAAGTCATTCAGAGACAATATCAAGCTAGCTCTTCTATTCTAAAATAATATAGAAGTGGTCCCAAGTTTTTGCTGGGATCAAAAGAAACAGATAGCCCCATGTTCAGAAATGTGAGGTCTTTTTTTGCTTTTATAAAAAGTTATTTTCTGACAAAATTCCTACTATGGAGAGATGACTCTTTAGTTAGCCCTCAGTTTACAGTGTAGTTTACTAACCTCTGAGAAGCTGTGCCTGACTGACACGAGTCGGGGGGTGGACAATTAATAGGCCTGTTTAATTTTACTTCTTTTTTGCTTTCAGTAACACCCCAGGAGGAAGCAAGGACCATTTATCCCAGCTAAACTTCCTTGCTCTCACTATAAGTGCACAGCTATCATTCACTGTCTGTAACTCTGTAACTAGGTAGCAGGCAGGGTGTAACTCTGTCACTCATCTGTAGAGGGACAGTGATGGCAGGCAGCAGAATTTTGCCAGTTTCTGCTCAGCTGCTCTCCTGTGAATGGCAGAAAACTCCTCTGGCAGAAGAGAGAGGAACTGGGGCAGAAGGGACTTGGGTAAAAGGCTCAAGAGGGGGGAGAAGCAGCTTTGCTCTTTTGTCTCCCACAGGGTAGGCCTTGCAGAGAGTTATATATCATTTCGGGAAATGGAATTGGACCAACTGTCCAGTCCTGGCCATAACTGCTGACTGTTGAGTTTTAAATAGTTTCTTTTTACTCTATTGTAATTCAAATACAAATCTTCCCTGGCGATGTTTTGTCAGGAGCATACTTTAGGTCTCATTTTTTACCAGAGGCACTTTCAGCCAAAAATTGCAGAAAACAAGCATCCTTCACCTGGAATCAGGATAATATCTGCTGTACTTTATGATATATTCATGGAATCACAGGCAGGCTAAGGCCAGAAGAGGATTCTGGAGGTCATCTGTCCTAACCCCTGCTCAAGCTCAAGTTTATTGTAAGAAAGGGTCTAATGGCCACAGAAACAAGAATCCTTTTGCCAACACTAGCTCCACAACCAGTGGCTGACATGCATTATCAGAGGCCTTCCCTCTCTCCATGCTGGCAGTGGGGAAGAGAACCCTGGGTCCCCATGTCCCCAGCTGCCACCCCCAGAGCTCTGTAGTCACTTCAGATACTCTCCAGCTTTCCCAGCACTGTCATTGGTGTCTACATTTAAGTAGTCAGGGGGTCAGGCAAGCTTTGGCAGTCCTCCCAGCACCCAAATCCATGTCCCCAGCACGCAGCAAACTTCTGCAGCCAGCAGGTCAGGCTGGCAGTGGTGCTGCTGTCCCCTGCAGCACGGAGTCACCTGCTGCTGCCACTGCTGCCTCGTGGTGGCCTTGTGTAGGTCAGGGCCAGTTGGCCCAAACCTCCCTGGCACGGCCAGTTTCCTCAGCCTTGAGGGCAATGCACCCATGTTGTTGCATCCTCTGTCCTGGCAGGGACAGCTGCTCCAACACCTGCTGGGCTGTATGCCCTGTGGCACATCACTACCATGCCCAAGAACATTTAGGCTTGTTTGAACTCAGAGAAGGACTCCTTCTTCTGTCCAAACTGCTAACTTTGTGTGCTGTGGTCTGAGCCTGACCCTTATAAAGGCTTCTCCACAGCACCAGCTATAAATGTGCTTGACCCTCCCTTACTGTGGAGTGCATGCAACAAAGGCTCCTAGTACCCTCTGCGAGGGCAGCTGGTCAAGGTTTGAGGCTCCATTTCCTGTATCTGCTAGCTCAGACTGAGAGCCGTCTCATTAGGTGGGTATTCTTATTTGTTTAGGGCTTTTAAATCTCATTAAAGGTAAAAGTTCTTCAAATTATAGTACTGTTATAGATGTGATCTCTGTGTTACTGATTAGTCTCCTTCCTGAAACCCTCAGAAGACTAATTGCTGCTCACTGCTCTCTGTATGTTCTTCCATGTGTTCACCCCAGATGGCCAATTGATCTAATTTGATGTCTGAGGCAGCCATAGATTCTCGTGACCTGGCAGATATTAATGCTTTGCAGTAGCATGATTACAGATTCCTCCTTTCTGGATTGCATTTCAGCTCCAGGGGAAGGCAGACAGATCCTGCTGCCCAGCCCAAGGCGAAGACTGATGTGTGCAGCCATTGACAGCGGGCGCTTTGTCTGCAGGGAGGGGGAAACCGTGCTGCTTTTCATTGATGCCACTCTATCTCATCACGAGAAGAAAGGGTTCAGACCTTTCAATAAACATTTGGATTTAAAAACCTGCTACTTGTGATTGAAGTCTTGGGTTTGATTATACGAGTTTTACATCAGCTTTTAAGTTATAGAGGGTTATTTATGCTGAATCCCAGCTGAGGGCTAATGACATTAAAGGATTTTGGTTCTTGTTTTTTCTAAAGACTACTCAGATTAGGTAAAATATTTAAATAAAACTTCACTGATGTTGCTTTTCAAAAAGGAAAGCCAGTTAGCTATTTGTAGAGACATCAATTAGTACTAATTTTGTGTATAACCCACTGTATAAAAACCTTTGCTTCTTTCGCTGCAAAGTGTATTTCTTCCAGAGAGCAAATTTCCCCCAAAATGCTGCTACAGGTAATGCTCATATCTTTTATTTTTAATCGCTGCTTCAAGTGGCAACTGCATTGGACAGAACTCAAATGTCCTTTGAAACAGATTAAAGTTTAATTGTAGAGGGAAGAATAGAATTAATAAATGCCCAGATGTGTTTCTTGATCTCTTTTCTGACTTGTAAGTTAGAAGAAGATAAAAAGAGGCAATCACTCTTTAAGCATATAATTAATGTAAATATTGGAATAACTTAGCATTCATGAATGCATCTCTGTTTTATCTTCTCATTTTACATCTTTGTTTATCTTATTAAAAAAATGCACAGTCTGTTGATTTCATCTATGTCCAGTGTGTTGCTGATAAGGAAAGAAAATAATTTTAGTTTTGCCATTAGTAAAACAAATACGCTGAAATTTGTATGCTGGCTTTTGCTTTTGTGGGCAAAGGCATTTTGATTTTTAAGGAAAATATCAGTGGCTAATGATATCTGGCCTGTTTGATTTACACTGGTGATGATGTCTTCATTAGTCAGAACAAATGATAGATCTCCCCTTGCTGCAGCACATTGTTGTGCTTTCTCAACCAGCCATTTTAATTTTCAGGTTGACAACCAGTCAGAAAGAATCCATTGTAGATGATCAAAGCTCATTTGGGATAATCTTTGCTTCTAAAATGATGAGCTGAACTGGTCAGAGGAAAGATGTTTGTGCTGTAATCTGCTGGTTCAGGGGGCAGCTGAACCGCCTGGCAGTCGCTCCGCATGCTGGCCCGTACCTGGCTCTTCCCTGCGCTGCTGACCTTGACCTCTTTATCCTCTTTGTCAGGGCAAGATAGAGATCCAGGGAGAGCCTGTCCTACACACTGTGGATGGGTGAGAGGAGGGTTCACCAGGTCTCCTCAGAGTAGTTTGGGAGTTACTGTGACCAAGCACCTTTCCCATTTAGCATTTCATTTATGCCAGCGCAGGGTACATGATACACTTTTATTCCTGGGCAGAGACACAGCCTCTGTGGTTTTGTTTGGGTTCACCTGGTGGGATACACTGGGAAAAAAACTTCTGACTGCTTGCATGCCAGTGTGCCCTGGACCTGAAACTATTAGAGATTTATCAGTATCAGTAATTACCAAGGAATTCCTCTGTGATTTAAGGTTTGCTAGTTTTGCACTGAGACTCTTCTGATCCAGGCAGTAAATGTGGCACCATAGATAGTATTTTGCAAATTCACATGGTTTCCCAATTTTATGACAAGGATCACAGCAACTCTACCAAGCCAAGAATTAGAGTAGATGGTGCAGTGAGGGGGTAGAGATCCTACAACTACTCCATGCAATAAAGGTGTTAATGCATGGGACTGACCTGGGGTTTTAACTAGCCTGGGGCTCTCCACACAATCTGTATGGGGGTTGCCAACCTATCTCATCTTGGAGTAAGTAATGAGAGAAATTTTGTTACCTTCAGTTGAGGCTTTTAAGGACACAAAATATAAAAAACTCCCCATCAGGATGAATCTCATATAAATGAATAAACATACATATGTGTGTACATGCATATATATATATATATAAATATAAGATACACATGCATGTATCTGTATGCATTTCCCTTAGAAAAAAACACATCCTGTTGGCAGCCTGTTTGTTAGGTCACACAGTTCAAATTCAAAGACAAGTTCAAGTCCTTGCCCTGAACCAGAAAGAAACAATACTGTTTTCTTTTAAACTGTACACTTACAGCTGCATTTTAAACCTCACGGTACCTCACAATATTATTATAAAAAGATGTAAAGATATTGCTTTCTTCATAAACCAAATTTAATTTTTTTTGTTTGTAAGACAATACTACATATATTTTTCTAACAAGAACAGTGTGATTCCTGGGCAAAAAGGTAATTTTAAATCTTTTGCTAGCAGGCTGGTTATGATTTTTCTTGTTTGCATTGTTTTATGTTCCAAACTTTTAAGAGCATTTTTCTCTGTGTGGAATTATTTGCAAAACTATTTTTGTAGCTTGTACACTTCAACTGATTCTGGTAAGAAGAATCATAGAAAATTGTATTTATTTCCTCATGGTAATTCTCCCAATCTCAAAATGACGCCCCACTTCCAGTCCCCATGTAAAAAAATGCAAACAAAATGAAAAGATGAATTCTGGCTTTACAATACCAGTTTTATATTTTCTTAAAGTGTAATCTTTAGTGATGCCAATAGGAAAAGAAAAGAATGCCATTCAGGTTGTTGTTTTAAGATTTTTTTTTTTTCACCAAGAGAATAAATATTCTGTATTTACTTCTATCCATCTGCTTTTGGTTTAGGCATTCTGTTTTTTCTGTTTCTCACTTTCTGAATGGGCTTTTAGTATGAGCTTGTTAAGTGCAGGCAGAAATAAACTGTTGATTTGTAAGTAAAATGCTATCCTACAACTTAATCTGTTGTTCCAACCAAAAAAAAAAAAAAAATTCCTCACTTACATTGCCAAATCTGTAAAGCCTTATTTCAGAATAGCCTGTATACAGAGAGGTTTGTAAATTGAGCAGTGTGGTAAAACACTGTCTTCTTACACTAGCAAACACCACAGCAATTTTTTTGTTTGTGTAACAGTAATGACTTAATGCAGCAATTGCACTAAGCTGCTCTGGAGGTTTCATCGAGTCCTGGAGTTTCAACCTTAAGCCAAGAGTTTTGCAATCTCTGTGAGTTAAATGTTTCCACAATAAAGATCTTTGATAACGTCTGTGCATTAACAACACACACTCCATCCCAGTGTTAGGTATATGCAATAGAAGGTGGTATGGCTGGTGAAGGCTGGGCAAAAAGCTTGGTTTTTTCTCTGGAAAGTTTGGCAAAGCTAAAGGATAAAATTATGTTTGACAAAAATCTGCCTTTTCTGAGAAACTAAATCTTACTTTTATAATGTTTTTGACCTTTCATTAAATGAAAGTACTTTTCTGTACCACTCAATGTCCTTGTGATGGACAGCAGGACAAGATCTTTTACATGGCCAGGTGGCACCACAAGAGGTGGTATGCACTATAAGAAACAGTAGGGCCACACCATAAATGAATTTGTACAGCAGTTCTGTGCAAGAATCTCAAACTTTTTGGGGTGCTGGAACTATTAGTCAACCTATTGAAGAAATCAATCATAAATATGTGGGTAAACAGTGGACAGTGGGAATGCTCAGCCAAGGCTTGTGGCAAGGCTGAACTGTGATCTCCAAGTAGTGGTGGCATGCTTACATAAACTTATAGTTATCCTTGTCCCAGAGCCTTGATATAAAATAGAAAAGAATTTCAGTGGGGGATCCAGCTTGTTTCCTCTATTTCAAAACTGTGCAACTTTGGGCTGTTGTTGTATGAAAACTGAAAAGCTCAGGCATTTAAAATGCTGCAGAACAAAATTTGTAGAGCCTTTCAACTGAAAGTAATAAGTGGAACTTCATTTACTTATTTAAGGTCAAAGGTGATCAGAACAGAAGAACAAATTGTATATACAGGACAAAAATGTGCTAACATGACTGTTTTTATGAAAAGAGATTAATTCCTTGACTTTCCACAAGGAGCAGAGTCAGTCAGCATGCACAAATTTGTAAGGGGGTGGTGGTGGTGGTGGTGCTTCAAAAGCAAAAAAAAACAGTGGAGACTCTTCATGGAAAGTCCATTATTATGTCTGTGAAAAGAATTAACATTTGGTGATATCCAACGAATATTTCACAGTAAAGCAAGTCTGAAGGATTCACAGTCCTTTCTTCTTCACATTCACAGGAGGATATTTCTAGTAAATGCTTACAAGAAGAATTTACTTTGAAAACTTACAGAGGAAATTGAATAAGATTTTCTTCTAAGGTTCCTCAGAGCTTGATCGCACTGATGTGAGCTATCTGCTATAAATCCATGGATTGCTAAGGATTTCACTAGTTCTATATTTAATATTTATTACAACATTTTGTATATAACTGTACATTTTATTTTATTTTTTTTTTTTTTTGTGTCTGGGCTCTCTGTTTACATTAATATAACCAAAATGTTTTGGTTTTTTTCTGGCAAAACTTAACAGAGAAGCTTGTGCAGTCTCAATATCTTTGTACAGAGTTTGTTTCTTAGATTTTCACTGCCTGTGACAAACTCAGCCCTGCTTGCACAATTTCAGGGACTCTGAGCTGTTATAAAATGCATTACAAGAAGGCATACTTCTAATTTCTTATACATGTTCTTGTGCCCACCTGGTGATCAGTTAGTTTCTTAAGTCTTGTTGAATCCCCTAAAATATGAGTAATGCTACTAGTGACAGTCTAGGCCTCATTCTATTTATTTATGGAATAGTATATTTCAGAAAAGAATGCATTTCTGTTCTATACATGTGTATGAACTATTGAGGGACTATGGTATCTGCCATTACTGGGTTACTATAGCACTTAAAAATGCTGGTGGGGGATTTGAGCCCCCTTGTGCCCAGCGTTTTCCAACTTCAGAATACAATACTGATTTTCCACAAAGCTACATTCTAGGTGTGCTTCACTCTTAGGCAGAAGGCATTAATATAAATAATGTTATCCGATATTACTAGCACTAACACTGTCATTTTGCCCAAGTCACAAAGTTCTTATTATGGCTCATCATTCTGAGAAATTCCTCCCCTGTAATTCATATTAGTCCTTTGAAAGTATGGGTTTCAAAATCTTTGTTTTGAATGGTGAATAAAGAGGCTGAAATATTCATCCTTTTCATTAAAGATCTCGTTGTTTAAGATTATGCAGGTAAAGGAAAGCTGAAGGCTCATAGATCATAGCACTTCATAAAAGAGGTGAAGAGCAAAGTGTTTTACCTCATCAGCAAGGACCTGCTTTTTTAAAGTCCTTGGAGGTGCCATTGTGGAAGTTAAATAACTGCTTATTTAAGGCCAGGATATAGTTTTAGCACCAAAAACCTGCTCAGAAAAAGCCTGTTTTATAAAAGGTTGCTAAAACTGAATTCTAACCTGTATTTTTTGTTCTTTCTGAAGAACTGTACTAAGAGAGTTTATGTAAAAATAAATTGCTTTCTTATGTATATCAAGCCTCTCAACGGAAACTAATAATAGATGTAACAGGTCATTTTGTCCTTTTGCAGAGGATAGAAAGAGCTCAGTTTCTTGTTCAGTACACCGTGCATTATCAAGCACTTTGTACTCCCATATCCTTGCTAAAAACAACCACATTTTTTTTAAGAGATAATGTTGCTTCTTAATATAAACTTAGAACAACGGTAATAACTGGAGTGGCTGAAATGGTTTCTAGTGGAAAAAAATTCTGTCCAAAATGTTGTTTTGGCCTGATTTCTTCAATGTGTTTGTGGAAAACATTCTAGTGAGTTGCAGTATTTTCTGTTTTGATTTTTCTACTATGTAGTATATTATGAGATGCTGAAGTCTGTATATTTCAACTTTATTGAAACCTTTTCAACTTTGTGGATGAAGAAACAAGAGCAATTTTTAAAAATGGTACGTGACAGACTGTACCAGTGACTCAAGGGCTCTGTGTTCTTTGCGACTCAAATTTCTGTGAACAGTGCTGAACTGAAAGTTTGGGGTGGTGCTTCTATCCTTGTTATCTGTAAATCAGCTTCACATTCCCTCCTTTGACTCAACAGTGCTTTGATCATGGTTGTTAAAACAACAATTCTGACTTGCTCTAATTTTCTAAGTAACTTGAGTAGTTGGTCTCATTGCTACCTCTAATGCTCTTCGAGAGAGATAACCTTTGCAGCACCAGGGCTTTGCCTTCCTGTAATTCAAAGGTGTTACTATGGCTGTGAAAGCATACTTGAGTTATTTTTAAATCAATTACATTGGGCACAGTTAGAAGGTAAGTTTGTTAAACAGGGCAGGGTCTGTAGACATCCCAGAGCGCAGTGTTAAAGCAATTAACTGCCAGCAAAGTTCATTAGCTAAGGCTGGCAGTTTGTATCTCAGCAAGGCAGACTGGCTTGGCCAGCTCTGTGCTGAAGCAAGATTCCAGTTTCTGGTCTGGTTTATGTGAGCTGATTTGGAGGGGGTCTGCAGGAAAACAACCAATTAGGTTTGTCTCAGCCTGCTTTTTTGCAATATCAGCAATGTTTGCTTAGCATGTGGGTTTAAATAGGCAAAATAGCTCATTTCTGTTGAGATGAGTGAAGTTGAGTGAAATACAAAACCCTGTAAATTAAAGAAGTTCAGTATAAGTAATTTTTTTACCTTGTTGACTCTGAAAGTTACAAATGCAAACCACATTCTTGTCCCAGACATGAATCCAGGTTTTAAATCCTCAGAATTCTGTTTCCTTTTGCCCAGCCATAGAAATGATTTGTCTAGTCAGAGATATACATTTTATGAGCAATTTATTTTCTATAAAAATATATTTACAGGAAAGCTTTCCGTATTGCAGAAAAATGTTTTATATATTCAGGAACATTTTTTTTTTCTTCTAAACTGAAAAGATTTCTGCAAAAAATGGAAGTTTCAATATTTAATTTGTTCAATATTTAATTTTTTTTTTTTTTCAGTATTTAATTTATATTCATTTATCCCCCGACACTTCTTTTGGAAAAGTAAATTAGTACTTTTTCTAATTTGTTTACTCAATTTTTTATATTTTATTTAAACTCCAAAATCGTTCTAGAGAGGATTAGGTGAATCGCTGCATTTTGTTAGTCAGGGCTGCTATAGGTTTACTTGGCCAGATGAGTTGCAAATAAAGCTTTTACAAGTAAAATCCTTTTATATGAATCCTTCTTGTTTTCAGTTCTTTTTGTTTCTTCCTCTCTAAATTCTTCTCTATAAACCTTGGAACAGATCAACTTGTGTCTAGTTGATCTCAGTTCTTCCTAACTGTGTAATTTTAACTCAAATTCTACAGTGCAGATTAGAGATGTACTGTTTTCTCATCTCTGAGGCATAGTGAGGGTATATTCCATTTATCGTCAAAAAATCTGCCATGGTTGTAGACATATAAATGTTGAAAACGAGGGAGGGTAAAAGAGCACCACCACAATGTAGGTTTGGGATTACCTTTTGTAGAGATAATGAGGTCCACTGATTGCTGACGAGATGCCTCCAGGCTGTAAAGGCACCTGCCTGGTTTCTACTGACTCTGCTGAGGTGAGCTCAGTGACAACCATTGCCAGAAATTCAAGTGAAAGTACAAACTCACTAGTTCATTACAGATTGTTCCCCCTGGCAAACTTACAGTGCATTACCTAATTACCCACTTTCTTTATGTTCTACCAGGACTGTGTAAGCCTACAATATTTAAAAAAAAAAAAACCAAACAAATAAAAACTCAACCAAATTCTACATACTATATAATAATTATAGGATAATAATTATAGGATAATCACTCATATATTATTTTGAAAGAATAATATGGGCTCTACTTTGCCTTCAATCTTTTGATTGTTGCCTTGTGGAAACGTGTACAAACCTCAGATATCAGCCATTCATTCTGAGGCTAATATTTTGAAAGAGTAAAACATAACAATGGTCATTGCTTTAAAATTCTTAGTTTACAGCTGATAGGTTTTATGACAGATAACCACACTTTAATACAACGTTGTATGTAGAATAAACAAAGTTATAAAGTTATTCGGCATTTTGATTTCTCTGTTGTTGGAAGATCAGTCTGTTATTTTGTGGTTTTGTTTGGTTTTTTTTTTTAAATATGAGGATCAGCATTAAGTTCATATACTTTGGTGACCTTTGACTGTAATGGTTGGTTTAAAGGCTTATGTGGCTTTCATCAGTAAGGACATGGTACAGTTTAAAAAGATGTTTCATACAATCCAGACTAAACACAACAAAAGTAAAAAAAAAAAAATGCAGATTCTGGGTGAACTCCATGTGTGTTAGGAAAAGAAATAATACACTTTGTGATGGTGTAAATCACATTAAAAGGCAAAGAGTAAATTAAATATTATTTTATACCTAAGTAAGAAGAAATACTGAATGACCAGTCAGAACATGTTGCTTTTCAAAGTTTTTCACAGCTTCAGGCACTCAAAACTTCACCCAAAACTGCAGTGCCAAGGCATATGCTTTTGATATGTCATCTAGCAAGTTTCATGTTCCAAGTTTGCCAGTTGCTATTAGTTCCATAGTTGAAATATTGCTGTGAACTATGAAATATTTATCTGAAAATCTAAAACGTAACATTCTGCTTGCTGACTGTATTTACAATATCAGATCACAAGAGCCAGAAACCATTGGTAGTTTCTAGAAAATGAATTGTTTATGAACTATGATGGAAATTATAAGGTGCTACAATTATGCTAAAGCCAAAACCAAATCAAAAGTTTGTATTGAGCAGTACATAAGTAGTTTTTACCAGGCGGAGAGCAATCCCTAAAAACCTCAAGCAGACATTTCAATAGACCAAAACTTTTATCAGTTGTGGTAAGGGTACTGACATCCTCAAACATGAAAAATTAATTAAAACCTCTGTTCATACCTCCAGATACAGACAAAAGGGAATAATTTTCTAAGATTGTTTTTGTGATACATGATTAAGACTGAACTTGTCAATCCCCAACTTTTTTTATGAGTTCTTTCTGAGATGCCTTGCTATACCATGTCAACTTCAGTAAAAGGACTTACTTCAGAAATTAATTTGGCTTCTTGTTCTTCCAGACTGTTTAGTGAAGCATAAAATAAGGTAGAAACAAGAGATGCAGAATTGCTTCCTAAAACCCAAACATTAAACTTTTGCACACAGATTGAGGGAAGGTTTTGTAAGCAGTGGGATTTCATCAGCTGTGTTGAAAACTTGATTTGGCTGGTAGAAAAAAACCATACAAAAGAATGGACCAAATTTTCCAAAAGACTTTGCTTCTTTAGGCTACAGGATGGAGCAAGATGGGTCAAATGTTAGAAATATAATCTTACCAGGAAAATTATTAAAAATGTTGCCTTTCTGAAAAAGATTGTTTGCAAACAGAAGAAATAGACATATCTGAAAATTTAAAACTTTACTTCATTTTAATTTATATCTGGGACAGATTAATTAGTTTGTACACTACAATACAAAGACGTGAATTAGCTAAGGGAATTGATAATGTTTATAATAGTTGACAAAAAAAATACTTATAACTGGAAATAAAGCACTATGTCTTGGTTTAATTTCTAGGCATATTGTTATATTATCAAAAAGTCTTATCTAGATATAACAGACTCCTCAATTTATGCAGGAATTAGCCTTTTCAGAGACATCCTAAAAAGATGGTGAATCTGAAACACTTGAAACAAGTAAGCATAGAAAAAATAAGGAATTGGCTTAATTTAGATTCTCAAGAGTGTCTTAACTTCCTTTAGACATTGTCCTAGAAAAAAAAACATGTACTTCCATCATGTGGAAGCTTCCACCTGCCAGCTGAATTCATTAGCAAATGAGTGGATGTCAAAATAAATATCTGCAAGATTCAGAACAGCTACCTAAAAAGCAAATTTTCTCTGTCAAATATGTTCAGAAATGTATGCTATTTGATCAAATTCTTATTTACAACCAAGAGCAGGTAGCTTCAGCTTGACAAGGTTGCAGTTAAAATACATTTTGAGGAAGATTATGGCTTTTTCTGCTGCCCAACAAGTTTTAAATGGTTCTCCAATAGAATTTTTAATTTTTTGTTTAAAACACACCCAACACAAAAGAAGTTCATTACAAAAATGTTTTACTTTAGCCAAATATAGAATTGGAGATATCATGGCTGTTTATTATTTCAGAGAAACATTTATAAGATCTATTCCATTTACTGTTTTATAATGAATGAAAGTCTTATCTGACATAATTTTAATCAAGAGTCAGTGGAGAGTGAATTATAGCTGTGTCTAAGATTGGATTCTGGATGTTTTGCCTAAGCAGAGAGCACTTTGCAAAATGATCACATAATGCACACAACTTCTGCAACTCTACCAAAATGTGTGACTAGATCATGGATATGTTTTATCTTCTGTCTGTGGAGGCAAGAATATTTTGGGGCATCTGTCGTGATGGATTCTCCTTCCTTTTGTGACTGGTCTAGCAACAGTTTTAAGACACCATTTAAAAAATTATTTAAAGCTAGGTTGTACTAGCAACACACTGGTCCAGTGTGGCTGAACAGGGTGTTAGAACTGCAGAAAGCTCTTGTGCTGCTTATTAGCTTAACTACCATGACACAGTCCCTTTCCTTATGTGATTTTGACAAACACCTCTATTTCTGTCCTGGCTCCACCAGCACAAATGTAAGGTTTGTATTAACAAAGCACCTCAGATGGGATTTTCTTGGAATTGCAGCCTTTATCACAAGACTTCCATGATTTTGGACTGCATCACAATCAAATCTAGAAATACAACATTCTTATTTTGGTCTTGAACATGTGCACTTCAGCTGGATTTGTGTCCCCAGCACTTCTCAAACAAATGTAGAACCCTTCATGCTATGTCACTCACATAGACATTACTCTGAGTAACAAATTGTTTAAAAAGGTCTTTTCCCTTTCAGTTTTCTGCTTCAGATTCAACTTGAAAATCATGTACATAAACATGAATTCTAAGGAATGAATTTTCTTGCTGAAATCCATGTAGTTTTTGAGGCATTTCCAATGAAGGGCTAAATGGTACATGTTTTCCTTATCTTTTGCTTTCCTTCTATTAAAACATAACCCTCAAATCTGCTGAAAAGATACCTCAATACACAAACACACACATTGGCTTCATAGTTCCTGGGACAGATGAAAGTTTATCCCAGGCAATGGCCATTGAATGAAGTATGACAAGAATGCTGACCCTTTTCACTCCATGATCAAATTACTTTTGGAAGGTCTTTCATCATGGAAGAGATGGGAAACTCTCTGCTCACTGTACAGCTATGATAAAACTGTACCCAGAGCTCTTATTTTTTTACATTTCAATCCATTTCTTTCTATTCCTAAATTTGCCACTTGCTCACTGTATGATCTCCAGGAAATCTGCTCTTCCCTCTTTCTCTCTTTCAATTTCCCACACGGATGTTAATCTACTGATAGAAAATGTTACACTGACCAATGTCTTTATAGTTACTTATAACCAAATCTTTCTAAACAGACACTTTTTCTACAGAATACAAATAAAAAAATATACTGAAACAAGTCCCTGATCAGCTAGTCATAGTTTCTAAAGACTCTCATAACATTGTCCTGGCAAAGCTGATTTGAGTGGCACTATCCCAGAAATGTACTTGTCGTAGTTGCATTTTGTGTGAAAGATTAGCTCAAATTAAACCCTTTTCCCTTTATACTGTCACTGAATTATAAATACTTTTATGGGGATAATGGAGAGTATGCACTAAGTTGTTACAGGAATGAAACTTGTGCCCTGGTTAAATTGCATTCATCAAAAATAATAAAAAAAAATCAGTTGTGGCTGGGGACTTTTTTCAATGCATTTTATATCAAAACTTTTCTGTATCAAGTTCATGTTGTGATACACTGGAAACCTGTTTTGGACCTGCTGTCTTGTGATATGATTAAAACATCCTCTTGTAACTTATAAATTTACTTTTGTCAGCATCACAAAATCAATACACATTTAAACACATCTAGTGTTACACAGCCACTAGGGTCCCCTGGCTAAAATGACATCAGTAGCAGAGTTCAGGTCTGACAGATTTCCTTTCTGTACTATGATCTGGCTTCTAAATTATATAAGACTCCAGGAAGTAAAATTTCCATTTACTTCTGTAAGGTCTAGAAATTGTCAGAGTTTTCTCAAAAAAAAACCTAAGTAAGGAATCTGTATCAGTGCTTTATAGAGCAGTGTAATGTCACCAAAAGCTACTGAAATGCATTTGAGTTAACAATTATACTTTTAATAGAGAACAGAAAAGAAATGCAACTCCCGCAACATCACCTAACCAAATGATAAACCTTCCATCAAACCTTTCAAATCAGAATACATATCAGGTTAATTTCAAAGGTGTGTTTTTATCTTACAGCAAATAGCCTATAAGTCTACATCAGACATTTATAAATGTATTGAAATTGGGTCAGTGCTAAACTGTAGATCACAGCAGCTGAGCAGCATTGACACTGACTGGTAGCAGACAGAAAAAGAACAGGATGAGAGCTGAAGATATAGTGTGCCTTGTAACTTCAGAGGGTAGCATAGCAACTGGAGGAATGCTGGAGAAATATCCCCTTGTGGACTTCGTAGAACTGGAAATATATTTAGTCTACAACACAGCTTTTATGCCCAGCTAGCAAAATTTTTCAATTTGGTGTTGCTCCAGGTTAAAAAACATACCAGCTGAAAAATGTGAATTGGAATCATTTGCCATCAGTTCTTAATGTAATGACTGATTTCCCACTCTGTATTCAGCAAGCTGCAGGCAATGGGTTTGAAGTGAATCCAGGTGGAAGTAAGCCAGACATGTTAAATTTAAGACCTCTATTTCACAACTCCCTACAGAAATTGAGCAAATAATGTAGCTGAAGTGCTTTCTACACACTGTGTAACCCAACTCTTTTGGCATTCTGATTAATTCCTTGCCCTTTTCTGCTGTACACACTGTTAAAAAGTAAACTAAGAAGAGGAAGGATTTGTAATAGGATCTATCAAATGTTAGATGTAAAGTGTTCTTGTATTATTTTTAAATTTAGATACAAACAGCAGGAAAAGACAGAAGTACATATAAGTACTGTGGCAAGTAGTCACACTTTTCAATTTAATTGTTATTTTCACACCTATTGTCTGGTTAGTGCCAGCAGCAATGAAAATGTATTGTAGTAATCTGGTGCCCAGAGCTTAAGTATGCTCACTTTCATTTAACTTGAAGTCCAGCCTTAATACATAATCTTCCTTCCAGAATCAACTTTCTAAGTACTGTGCAGTGGTAACTCTCTGACTTTATAGAAACATAAATAATGAGACGATTTTCACCCAGTTTTTAACCTCTTACAGTGCACTTTAATGCAGTGGAATCTTCCGATGAGAAATGCAATGCCAGATTGGCATATTGAATTTTCTGGATGCCAGCAGATATCTCATTCTAGCCAGATGGAACTAAAGCATTAAATAGATAATTTTATTTCACATAGAAACATTTTAATGATAATTTCTGCATTATCTGTCTTTCTATTTAGTTTTAATAAAAATTTGCACTCTGTTGGCCAAGAGTAGAGAAGATCTTCCTAATGAATTCTAACATTAACATATGGAATCTAAGTTAAATGTAACAAGAAAAACCCCCAACACAAAACAACCAAGCTCCGATGGAAAGAACCAAGGATATATTGATTCCTTATGATGTTGGATGGGTGGACTTAAGGAATTTCTAAGTACAAAAAATGCTTTGAACCAAGATTTACTGGGAGTTCAAAATGAGAAACAGAATAATGGGGCATTACCAGTGTGTTGGCACCTGAAAACTACAGATTTCAAAATTACCTGTATCACTTTCTTCTAGCTCAGTAGCTGTCCCTTTTGTGTTTGACAGCTGTCTGCTACAAATAGTGTTTGGTGAGGTAGGATGGACTTGGACTCCCAGCATCTGAAACGATGGAGTATCTAGCATATCCACCTGGTTTGAGCACACCAACAGAGGCACAGTTGAGTGATAGCAAGAACTCACTGTAGTTTCTCGTCCACTTTGAGTTTAAGCATCCTCATTTCTCCCTGTTAAGAATTACACAGAAAATAATAATTTCTCTTGTTTAACTAACCTTTCTAATATGTAGATTTACAATATTGAAAAAAAGTTCTTCAAATAATTATACATGTAGAGAAAAAGTGCAGCATTTTTGCTGGGTGCTTTGATGGTTTCTCTCACTTTGTGCACATCTGTGTTTTGTGTTCTGTGATTGAGGAAAGATATTCAGGAGAAACAAAGATTATAACACTTAAAAGACTGCAATTTAAATTAATAAGTGAAATATGAATTTATGCTCATAAAGTAAAAATTAGAAAAAATTCTATTTGATCTGACAGTTTTGTTCAATAGAAATTATGAATAATTGAAATCAACAGAGTAATATAAAGAAATATAAACTTTTACACTGAATACATTCAAGTAAATTAGGACTTCTCAGATGTTGCCTAACTACAAAAAACCCAATTTCTATGCATAAGTTTTTTGTGGCAAATGGCTTGTCAAATTTCTGCCACAATAATTTAAGCTCCATTTAATAACCAGAAAGGTACTGCAGAGCATACACAAGAAAAGCTGTATCTTTTCACTGTAGCATTTAGTTTTGTACATTTGACTCTTATTTTGCTTGAAGATTATTTTGCTTTCCCCAGCAGCCTCTGAAGCTGGTGATTTTGTAATCTGGTCAGTGAGCTGTGAATAAGTAAGAAAGAGAAGAATATGATGAGCATCAATAGAAACGTAGTCACTGAGGCAGAGGCATATATGCTGGTGCTTTTATTTATTTGCTGTTTGTTTTCTTTTGGCTTGTGGTAAAGGTTTTTTATTTCTTTGAGTTTTTTGTTTGTTTGTTTGTTTGTTTTGTTTTCAACAGACCACACCATTTACCAGTAAAAAGACATCTTTTAGGTTAGCTCCTTGAATTAAAAATTAGTTGTTATTGAGATCTATCACTGTGTAAAAATCCTTTACCTTTAACTTCCTTAAGATAACTCCTCTTTCCCTCTTATTCTTGTGTAGTTAGGGATTTTGTTGAGTTGCTCAAATGATTCCCTATTTTTATTAGTATCTTTGTTCTTAGTCAAATATACTTTCTATTTACTTTATATAAATTCAACTTAGCAGTTTGTTTGTCTTTTATTTTCATTTCTTCCCCCAGTTCCTGTCCATCTCAAAGGGGTGCCTGTCAATCTGTTAAATAATGTCACCTTAGGAACCAGTGCCCCCTACTCCAGAGTTACTTGTCTGGAAAGCAGCAAAAATAGTGCTGCAGGTGTAAGGTGGCCTCCTGCCCACTCCAGTCCTGATAGCTTCATAAATCTTGACCCTGTCATAGCTCCACAATTACATTTCATGACACAAAGTCAAGAAGTGTTATTCACCCAGTGCCCTAATTTACATTTCCAGGGATAAAAGAGCATACAGATACTGTTTAAGAGCTCTCGTTGCTTTTACATTTGTCCAAGGGTTAGTTTTAGGTCATGTAGAAGAAACCTGGCAAAGGGGATGGTGGTGAATAAACTTTAAAACAAATGAAAACTAAATAAAGATTAAGGAAAATGCAAGACTCAAGCTCTCATTGTTCTCATGCCAGCTGAAACTATAGATCAGTGTATTTTCTATACTGGAAATGAGCAGCTGCTATTTCTTTTGTGGAACAGAAAATAACTGTTATGTTCTTTTGGCTGTGTTTGATGAGACAAACTTTCCCTGCATATGTGCCCTTGGTACAAGTTTAGTGCTAAGAACACCTTAAATAAAGACAGAACTTGAAATGCCCAGGGAAAAGTATGCTGCTGCCTTGTGCCATCAGGCATCATAGCAGGACTGGGATTTACATCACCTAATTTTAGACATCTACACTGCCTTTATGTGTTTCTGCACTGCAGCTCTGACCATCTTCATACACAATAGGAGAAAATAAGCACATCGAGGCCATGACTCACATCTGCCATAGATGACTATTCAGGATGAGATGAGTTGTGCCCAGAAGTGTTTGTTCATTTATTGTCTTCACTAGAGGAAGCCTAGGGAATTACTACAGAATGAAATTACTGCACTGGAGGTGTCTAATATCAGGTCATCTGAATGTCACTTTGCTCTGTGTAGGCCAAATGTGATAAGGTTTCCAGTGAGAACATTCAGTGCGGTAAAAAAATCATAGAAGTATTAAAAACAATGTTTTTCAGAACTCTGAAGAGTTTATCGTTACTATTTATGGTCATGCTGTGCATTAGAACTAGGATTTCACAGGTTTGTGTTACTACAGCTACTGGGGCCCTGCATATGAGATGGGATTTTCCTCTGCTGAGTTCTCTGTTAAGATGCACAGCGTGAATTTGGTCTACAGCCAGTTCTTCATCTGGTCTACACATAGGAGACTGGGAGCAAAAAGCCATAAAGAAATGACAGAGTTGAAAAGAGATGTTAATGGCTCAGATGCACCACTAGGATGAGCATTATCCAGCTTCTGTTAGGGAAAGGACACTAGTACGAATTGTTTGAAAGATAATGAGGTGGTTCTGTGAGTTTTACTAAAAAATACGAGCATAAAGAGGATCCAGAGTGTGAGCCTAAAGCTTCTTGTTTGAAAATTCACCACACGAAGGAAATAATCATAAGCTGGAGATGGGCTTCAAACTCTTGAACTGAATGTCAGATAAGATTTAAATAGGGTGAGGAACATCATAGTAGAAGAGGGAGAGGCTATGCTGCAAGGTCATGGATGCATTGCTTGTCTCACTCAGTGAGACAGGTAAATAATCTTTGTAAGCATCAGTGTTTTGTGCACATTGAAGCACTGATGTTCCTTTATTCAATTCCAAACAAAAGAAAGTTAAAAATACAAAGACAATAACTGATCATCTGGAAAAAAAAATTTGTCTTGCGAAGGTGTGGAAGGGCAGGTGCTGTGCAGTAGAACTTAAGCATATTCCACATTCTTGACATTTGAAAACTAGGAGCAAGCCAAGTTAAAGATGACATCTTTGAAATATGGATATATATACCATTATCCAGATTAAATGAGTAAGAAAGTAGACTCAAATACCTCAGGAAGAAGATGTTACAATTTTGACCTTAATTTGACAGTTATCCACAGGAGCTCAGAGAGACATGCTGAGAGTTTAGTTTGGAAATGAGTTAGGTCTGGAATAAAAGGGTAGATTTGTGACTCTGTGGCTCAGAGATAGCTGAATGTCCAAAGAAGAAGGTGGATGTGGGGATCAGAGAGATAGGAGAGTGGAACACTGGGGAGCCCCAAGGTGAAATTAGGATAGGGGAAGGGAAAAACCCTTAAAAGACCAAAACCAAAGGAATGGAGGGAAAAAAGAAGGCAAAAGGACATGTCCACATCTGTTTAAGTCCTCTCCCTGTGGAAGACAAATTGGAAAAAATGTAAAATAAACAAATTGGGCACACTTTTTAATATAACCCACACCACAAAGTTTCTTATTTTTCTCACAGTATTTACCATAGATATAAACAAGGTTTTAGGTCCTGAAAATCTATAAAAATTAAAAGCATATTTAGAAATGTTTTCAGCAGTGAGAAGGACCTGTTAGCCAAGGTCACAGCTGTCTGTAACATGGGGGATTGGGCTTGGTGATTCTTAAGCCAGGTCTTTTCAGGCCCTATGTGCCATATCAACATGTGGGAGAATGAGTTACTGCTTAGTCCTACTGTTAGTTCAGGCAGGGAAGTGATTAAAGGGGAAAACTTGTGTTTTGTATAGAATTGACCTCTTTTTTTATCCTGCAACTGTTGTCCACATATCTGATGAGGATTGGTTTTGAAATGCATCCCAGCTCTGGCTGGATGGAATGTGGACAGAACAGGCACCCTTCAAGGTTCAAATCAGATAAACGTCAATTTGAGTGAATATCCTCAAATGTTTGGAATGCAGAGGATACCATGAGAAACAAATAAAGCCATTACATTCATTGTTAACAGAATTAGGCATCACAGATGTTTCTGTAATGCACAGATTTCTGCATTCTCAAAGAAGCTTTTCAGCTGTCCTTGCAATTTTAAGACTAAAATATTCTATTAAAAGAACCAGTAAAAATAAATGAAACATGTAATTATTTTTACAATGGGTAAACGGTTGATTTGTCAAACCACAGAGAAAGGAACTCTAAGATATAATTCTCATTCCAATTTAAGAATGTGTTTAAAGAGGTAATTAGAAAAGTACAAGCCAGCCCCCTCTCTCATTGCCTTTCTGAAGCTTCTTTTGCAGACCCATTTTCCTTGGGTATTTTTTGATATTTTTTAAATCTTCCTGTGCTTTATCATAGGGGTGACTTGAAGCGAAAAAAGGAAGTTAAGGGGGTTTAGTTTAACAGTTCTCTAGAAATACGAGGACACAGAAGGCCAGTCCAAATTCCCAGAAGCTTGGATGTGCCAGACTTTTACAGCTGCATTCTTCTTTATCAATCTATCAAACCCCTCTAGTACTATCTTTCAGCAAAGCTGTGAATTATTTATCCCTTTGGATTTGGACGTTTTTACAAATGTCAATGTAGCTGCAGTGTGCAACGAAGCCAATCATTTAGCTGCCCCCTCCATTATGTGAAATAATAGTGCATCTTCTGTGTGGACACTATTGATACTGAAGTGAATGAGCCATGAAATCAAGGTGTGAATCACTGTAGAACTCTCTGCCTCCCTTCCCCCTTCCCATTTTAGAATTTTTCTTGGATCCAGATTCTTGGTAAAAAAAAATTTAACACTTGCACAATCTCACAGCTTGTTTCTCAGTATTTTATTACCCCTTAGTAATGACAGATTATGTCTAACTTAGACATCTAGACATTACAGAAGGCAACCTTGACCCAAATTGAAGTCTGATAAATGGCACTTCTAAACTCATATTATACATGCTCGCAGGTTCTGTCATTTTCTACTGTTTAACAGAGGAATAAGTGAGTTTTGTAAGTCACAACTCTACTTTGCAACCGTTGGCTTTGAAGAAAATGAGAAAAATGGGAGAGAAATTTGGTTCTCTTTTTCCCTCAGAAGTATCATTTCTTGGGGTTTTTTTTAGTTACAGGTGAATTTTAGCTTTCCATCACTTGTGTCTTGTGTGGGGAGCAGGAGGGAGAGGTAGCCTAAAATGAGTCAAAAGAGCATTTGAAAACAAAGAAAAAAAGCGTGTGTGATGATAAAAAAATTCCAGAGTGGTACTGGATATAGCATTTCTGGTAAATGTTTTCTCCCTCTTTTAAGGCTTTAGTGCAAATGGAGACATCATTTTTCAAAATAACATGCATTTCCTGCTATTGGCATATAAAAAATCCCTTACACTCTTCCTACTAAACTAGCAATTTCTGGCATTTTTGTGGATTTTAGTCACTGGCTATTACTAGAAAATCTGACCAGACTTTATTCAGTTTTGGGGGCCACCCAGTGTGTTCATAGAACCCCTCCTGTACCCACTGCAGTAAAAAAGACACTGCAAAAGTACTCTTTGGGAAGCAAAAAACCTGACTCTAGATGTGTGACCACAGTGCTTCCAGTAAGCCCAAGTCAACACTAATACTGGGTCTATCTGCTGACTTTTGCAGTGTGGCTTGCCACAGGATAGGTGAGGGACACTTACACCTGTCTCAGGGCAGGTGATATGCTCAGGAACAGGATTTATCATTAGCATTTCCTTTTGTCGTGAAGTAGTTTTTAATGTCCTGCGTTTTCATTCTCTCTTAATAAAACCCTTTTAACCAGCTGTGCTGCAGTGAACCACATGCTGGGGGGCAGCAACAGGAGCATTTTCTTTTGATAAAAAACTATTGTTTTCATTGTACCGATAGTAATTTAGTCTTTCTGTGTGTCTGAACAAGTGTTACTCTTGAATTCTACTTTCAGAAAATGGCTGCTAAAATACATGTCAGAAGCAACAGAATCCATAATTCTGATTAAAGAGATCAGTATCTTAACCCTTATCTTAGCACATATCTCACTTTTAGGTTAGTTGTGCCAGACCAAAGGAGTACTGTTTCTAGTTAGCTCCATTTTTGTTGCTGTCCTCTCCTGCTGCTGGGATTATTTAAAAGCACCTTTCTGAGCTTTTTGAATAAATTAGGATTTTACTTCTTTTCCTTCGGTTCTATCTGTAGCTGTGAACTGTCTATGAAATCTGTTTACAAACACCCCTCTTGTTGCTGTTGCGTTCAAGTTAAGGTGGAGGTTGTGATTTGGCCATTTGCAAGCCACAAGAATCACTGTCACTCAAAGAGAATACTTGACAAGTCCCAGATTACTCACCTTGCCTTCTCTTCCTCTGTCCTCTTTTGGGATTTTCTTTGCAGATGTATATTAAATAAGAGGCTTTTTGATGAACTTTGGTAGCAATTTCTTTTGGTATCTCTCAATATTCCTAGAAGATCTCTGCATCCTTGTGCTGGTATGTGTGGGTCACTTGGTGGCTTGGATTGGAGACCTGATGTGAGTTTAAAATAACTTTTTCTTAAGTGACCTGGTCTGCAATGTGACCCCACTGCATTTTGCATGAATGAATGGTTTTGCCTTTGAATGCAGTATTAATCAAATTATATGCTCAATGCTACTGCTTGCCAGCTCTTAGAGGAACCCATTTCCAGGTTGGGATAGAATTTAATGTACCAGGAATCAGACTGATATGCACAGAACCGTTTTTGTTTACACTTAGGTAGTGGGACATTCTCCTTTTCTACTGCCAGTCCCCCTTTTCAGACAAAAGCTAAATGGTGCAAAAAGAAAAGTGCCTAAAACTATAATGAATAGTAGTTGGACAAAAGCATGGAGGTGTCCATTGTTTCTACTATCTTGTAGCATTTGTATTTCTTTCACACCATTCAAAATATCCAGGATATTGTTTGCTTTTTTAAAAACCTCGTCTTTACTTTACTTATCCTTTTCTTTACTTACAAATGAACAAACAAACAAACAAACAAACAAACCCTTGAAGTACAAACTTATTTGGCCTTTTTATTTTGCTCGCCTGGTTTTGCTCACAGATCCTTTGGAGTGAATGAGAAAGTTACCACTAATTTACCAGGAGCTAGGCTTGCAGTCATCCACCAATTGCAGACAACTGCCAGAAAGATTTACATATTTGTTACTAAGCCCTCTGAGTATAGAACTGAGTCTATTAAAGAAATCTATGTGTGATTCAACGCTTCTCTGCTTATGCTCAACAGCACTTTGCTCAGAGGCGAAAGAATTACACAGATTTCATCAGCACTAGCAGAAAGAGCACAGATAATTTGTATTGTTACCATTATGATGGAAAACTGTTCCAGAGTGTTTGATCTCCATATTTTCCTATGGGTTCTTGAAGTTTTTCCTCTTTCATAGTTCCCATGTAGAAGATTTTACTTTTTGTGTAAAAGTTTACTTACTCTTTCATTATACTTTTCCCAAAGTTTTCAATTTTTTTTCTAAGAAGCCCTCATTTGAAAAAAAAAAATCCCCTTTAACCTTATACCTTATACTTGTAGATACTTTAAGTACTTTTCTTAGAACAAAAGTCTTTTACGTCCAGTAGTACACCAGTAAACTGTAAAGCATTTGACCTATGGTGGAGAAATGGTGTTTGAAAATATCTTCAAACACTCCAAACAAGAAAAATATATGTGACAAAAAATTCCATGAACCTTTGAACTGTAGGCTTTCTTTTGAGGACTTTGGTATCTTAACATGAAAGAGGAGATCAGACTGTACATATATGTAACTAACACAGAATTGATTCCCCAAAATATTATTAAAGAATTTCTCTTCATACAGAAAATAAGTGCAGCGTTTAATGGATGTATTCTTAGAAAGACTAGTCCATGTACATAAATATTATTTCACAGTTTTAAGTATAAATCACATAGTGAGCATGTAGACTGTGGTTATATTAAATACTATACTTCTAATATATTTGTCATTAGATAAACAATGTTAGAATTTATTTTTCTATGGGAATTGGTATACAATGCTAAGGAAAAAGATGCAATGTTGCTCTATCAGCAATTAAGATTATTTTGAAATTGACAGTATTTACCCCATGCATTTATGTTGACATTTTTAATATGACCATGTAGCATCCATCAGCACATCTTAAAAACAAGGTGATAAAAAAGTAGATCATTTTAGCTGGTATTCTTTGACTAAGTGCATTACAAATACAGTTTTAAAATTCATCTGTTTAGCTAACAGAAGCAGGAGGGTTTTTTCTCCAGCTGTGGTAGATATAGTTTTTTCCCTTGTAGTTGGCTGTAGATTTTATGGTTCTAATCAACCCACAGCAAAGTTTTATAGCATCCCACTAAACTCAGAACATCTGAGGCTGCTGGAAGCCCCAGACTGCTAGGTCTCCTGAGACAGGGGCAGGCTGTGGTGTAGTCTTTGGTCCTGGAGGAAGAGTGAGTGGAAAAGCTCTGCAGTGCTTTTTCAAAATGTGCCAGTCGCAGCCCAGCAATCAGCTCATCACTGCCAGGGCAACCATGCTCATGGAACAGGGAGAGGTTCACCTGAGCTGCACCAGTGAAGTACAGGAACTGGGAAGGAAAGGGATTATAAAAATAAATGGGTTGCTGAAGAAGAAGCAGTAAAGTAGGATCTTTCTAGTTAGTAACTGAGAAATCTACATAAACCAAAATGTGCTGAGGATTTAAAGTCATTGATTTTTCCCTCTTAACAGTTCTTTGTTGCATACTTTATTACAAAGAGTTTTACAGGTGCAGCTCAACAGCTTGTTAGTTCTTTGTATCCCTCCTAACCTAAATGACAGGAGGTAGAATGCTTTTTAAGGTAAGAGCTGAACAGCATCAGGCTTTGTCTAATAAATTCTGAATTTTTAATTGCTGTTCTGCAGAGATGTGCCCAGATGTTTCCCGCATATCTCTGGAAATACCTGTATAGCGGTAGTGAAGCTGAAAAAAATCAATCTCCAACAAAATTATAAATACCAAGGAATCTGGCATTATGAACCCAAACCTCTCGGATTTTGCCTGGTACTCTGACAAGAGTATTGATGGAAATGTGATCTCACTCCTCACACAGGCAGTATGATGAGACCTGCCCTCCCACCGTCCTACACTCATTGACCTTCTCATGGGTTTTAGCTCAGATTATCAACAGTAATTACATATCTCACCAGAAATCCTCAAACTCACATTTAAAAGACCCAAGAGATGCATTTTGCTGGAGAGAAATATGAACCAAAATAAGGACGGGAGAATTAAAGCCTGAAGACTAGAAATATTAAAACAAGGGAGTAGAAACAGAAAAAGAGAGAGGGGAAGGTTTGGCTTTTACAAACAACCCTGCTTGTGTAACTAGAAATGCAATGAGAAGAGCCAACATAGTGAGCTACTCCTAGTATATGTCCTTTTGCTTATTTTTCAGAACTTGACAAGAGTAGTTAGTCGCAGTGCTAACAAAAAATCAATACCAATAATTAATAGAAAGGAGGACAGTTCACTTGTGTAAGAATTTTCATTTCTTATTTTCATTCACCTATTAAGGTACTGGGTATTTTACTGAGAGCTGAAACCAACCATAAACTGGTTATTAACATTGCCAAAATGGGGCTCTGAGACACACGTGAATAAAGACATTATTGTTTCAGGTACAACCTTGGGGTTTGAAGATTGAATACAAGCTCAGGAGGTGTGCAAATCCTTAGGGTTACTTGATCATAGTGCTTTAAATATCTCAATCCCAGATTTGTTAGCTCAGAAGAAAAATGATACCTTACCTCTGACCAAAAGGGAACTACTGTGTTGCCAGAGCTACTGCTAAGGATAAGAGCCCCCAAAGGCAAGGAGGTGTATTAAATAATGGAGATTTGGACAGCCTGGTTTAAGCCAATATTACGTTCTTAACAGGAAACATTATATATTTGATAGGATTTGTTTAAACACCACAAGATGGTGCTCATTCAGGTGTTGATGCAAATATGTTGGAGATCAAAAGAAAGTTGTTTAAGGACTGAGAAGTCTATGAGAAAATTTTTAGACATTAGATACTAGCCAATGAACAGGAGCATGGAAGAATCTTTAAGGCTTGTTGCAACCTGCCAAAATCCTACAGAGCAGACAAAGCAAAAAATGTTATTGCTACAAGTCCAGGAAATATAGATTTCTAAAACAAATATGAATAATAACTTATTTTCAGAAGGAGAGTATTATCATCATTATTGTCAGTAGCATCCAAATGCTTTTTTTGAGGTTGCATGTTTGATGTTTTCCCATCATGGAGGGAAGGTGTCATGCCACAGTCCTACTCCTGCTGGCATTTCTGGAGGTAATGGCTTTGCTTGCATAACATAACATGCATAATCAAAAGTGTACATGCCAAGAAACACTGGACCTGCTGTGCAAACCTCCACTGCCTTTCTGTCTATGCTCAGTAAATTCAATATTTTCAGGAAAGGGTACACTTCATTGTTAATGATTTACTGGTTGCTGTGCAATATAAACAGTATATATGCAATAGATTTATTTGAATGTGTCCTGTGCAAGTAAAGAATTTGAGATGTGCTGAGAGATGGTGGTTAAGACTCCTCTTGTCACCATTTCTCCAAATCTCCCACTCCTGCTAGGAAAGATGGCAGTGAGAGCAGGCCAAAGTGCCAAAAGCATTTTCATGTGATTTTCACTATTCTGAAATCATAGTCTTACAGCAAATTTTACTGACATTTCAAATAATTTGGTTTTGGAATGTGGCAAGTACAGCATAGTGTTCTCTGATGGTCATATTGTAATATTTGTGAATTTAAGCCATTTAATCTGAGGTAGGAGTTTAGACATACAATTTTTACTCCTTTTAATCTTCAAATAAAGGTTAAAAAGGGGTGGTTAAATGCCCACAGAAAAGCCCAGTGATTTAGACCCTAACTGATGAGGGATCTGGCAGATGAGCTTGCGAAGCCACTCTCCATCGTTTGCCAACAGTCCTGGCTCACTGGCGAGGTTCCAGATGACTGGAAGCTGGCCAGTGTGACACCCATTCACAAAAAGGGTGGGAAGGAGGATCCTGGTAATTATAGGCCAGTCAGCCTGACCTCAGTACCAGGTAAGGTAATGGAGCAGTTTACACTGAGTGCTATCACACAGCACTTACAGGATGGCCAGGGTATCAGACCCAGCCAGCATGGGTTTAGGAGGGGTAGGTCACGTTTGACCAACCTGATCTCCTTTTATGACCAGATGACCCGCCTGGTGGGTGTGGGAAAGGCTGTGGATGTTGTCTGTTTGGACTTCAGCAAGGCCTTTGACACTGTCTCCCACAGCAACTCCTGGAAAAGCTGCAGCCCACGGCTTGGACAGGAGCACTCTTTGCTGGGTTAGGAACTGGCTGGATGGCCGGGCCCAGAGAGTGGTGGTGAGCAGAGCTGCATCCAGTGGGTGGCCAGTCACCAGTGGTGTCCCTCAGGGGTCTGTGCCAGTTCTGTTCAATATTTTTATTGACTACATGGATGAGGGAATTGAGTCTTTCATTAGTAAATTTGCAGATGACACTAAGCTGGAAGTGTGTGTTGATCTGTAGGAAGGTAGGAGGGCTCTGCAGAGAGACCTGGAATGGTTGGATGGATGGGCAGAGTCTAACAAGATGAAGTTTAATAAGTCCAAGTGCTAAGTCCTGCATTTTGGCCACAATAACTCCCTGCAGCACTACAGACTGGGACAGAGTGGCTGGACAGTGCCCAGGCAGAAAGGGACCTGGGGGTTCTGGTNTCTGCAGCTTCCTGAAAGGTGGCTGTAGTCAGGTGGGGGTTGGTCTCTTTCTCCAGGCAGCAACTGACAGAATGAGAGGACACAGTTTCAAGCTGCATCAAGGGAAATACAGGCTGGATATTAGGAAAGTTTTTTACAGAAAGGGTGATAAAGTATTGGAATGGTCTGCCTGGGGAAGTGGTGGATTCACAATCTCTGGATGTGTTTAAGAAAAGACTGGATGTGGCACTTGGTGCCATGGTTTGGTTGAGGTGTTAGGATTGGGTTGGACTTGATGATCTTGGAGGTCTCTTCCAACCTAGTGATTCTGTGATTCTGTGATTCTGTGACATTTAGAAAAGTGAAAGTTTGGTGATTAACTTGTTATTTGCACGTGGCTATCTGGAGTCTTGAGAGGTAGGTCTGTGTGAAATCATGAAGTTCAGCATGACCAAGCGCAAAGTCCTGCACCTGGGTTGGGGCAATCCCAAGCATAAATACAGGCTGGGTGAGGAATGGATGTAGAGGAGACCTGGGGATAAACACCTGGGGATGTTTGTGCATGAAAAGCTCTACATGGAGAGGCAAGGCACTCTTGCAGTCCAGAAAACCAAGCAGGCTGTGGGCTTCATTGAAGTGCAGGACCAGCAGGTCAAGGTGGGTGGTTCTGCCCCTGTGCTCCACTCTTGTAAGACTCCCTCTGGAACACTGCATCCAGCTCTGGGATCTTCAGCACAAGATGTGGACTTGATGAAATAAGTACAGAGTAGGGCCAAGAAGATGGCAAGGGAGCTGGAGCACCTTTCCTATGAAGACAGGATGAGAGAGCTGGGGATGTTCAGCCTGGAACAGAGTCCAGAGAGATCTTGTAGCACCTTCTGGTACCTTAAGGCAGCTAGAAGAAATGTGGAGTGTGGCTTTTTATAATGGCATATTTGACAGGACAAGGGGAATAGCCTTAAGCTGAATGAGGGTAGGCTTAAATATTAGGAAGAAATTTACTGTGGAAGGTAAATTTCTTATTAGGAAGGTTTTTTACTGTGAGGGTGGTGATGCACTGAAACATATTGTACACAGAAGCTGTGGATGCCCCATCCCTGGAAGTGTTCAGGGCCAGGCTGGATGGGGTTCAGAACAACCAGATCTAGTGGAAGGTGTCCTAGCTCATGGAAGGGGGGTTTGAACTAGATGATCTTTAAGGTCCTTTCCAACCCAAACCATTCTATGATTCCACAATTCCATGATTTTTTAATTAAAATGTCACTTTAAAGTTACTTTTCTTATTAAACTTATTGGAGAGGAAAGATCTGACAATGATTAGGAAAAAGGGAATGAAATCAAGGTGGCCACAGGACTATCAGAGCTGCTGTTGTGGGTGGAGTGGAGCCAGGCACAGCCCATAGAAGCTGTCTGTAGACTTAGACACCAAACAATCCTTGTACACCACAGACACCCCAGACAACCCCAGGTCCCTTGTCTTTGGGCCAGAGCTGGCATATGCCAGCCTTCCCATGGCAGTCTCAATGGAGAGGAGCCATTGTTTTCTCTCCTTAAATTATCTGCTCATACTGTTACATCCTTCCTGCTTCTTTTTCTTGTAAGTCCACAGTACATTTCTCCTTGCCATTCGTATCCAGGGGATTAAAACAAAGGTAAAACAGGAGACAGAAGATTTGAGAGCACACTGTCATAGTAACTATCCATATCTGTGTGTGTGTACATATACATTTCACAAACCAGTGTGTGTTTCCTCCTTAGTTGGAGATCAAGGCACCTGTGCTGCTAGGTGTTCACAAAGGTGTCTGTGTGGAAAAAAATTATTGTTTTTGCACTGTGGTTGAGCATACTTGCAGTCCCTAAGCTTGAAGGCTGTCAGAGTGTTCTTCTCTTCATCTGTTTAGTGTTTATCTAAATACTGATTTACATTAAATAAAAAGGATTCTCTTTTTGTCCCAAGGGGAAGGACAGCCAACAGATGGATCACAAGAAATGTCATTAACCACTTAGGATGTTTTGACATCTTGCTGAAGATTGCTTCATTATCAGTGAAATGAAATTTCTTCTCTGCTTGTCTAGCAACTAACATTATTTAGAGAAAGCTATTACTATGACAAAGATACTATGAAATATAAGTTTTTGAGCCACTGATTTATAATGTTCCTGAGATTCTTTGAATCAGCACTTATTAGAAAAAAAGTAATTTTTGAATTTTCTTCTTGTGTACCATTTATGTAGATATTTTACTCCAAGATTAAGTCTTCAAATATTCAGTTTGAATATTGATTTCCTAATAACAATAAAAAATCCCATGAAGTAGGCCAGATGTAATCTCTTTAGACACCTTGTTTAGATTTTCTTTTGCTTTCACTTTATTTTGCCATAAACCCTGAATTTTTATTATTCAAAGCAGTTTGTACAGTAAAGAAAAGTGGATTCCACAAACCTCCCAAATTGCACTTATATCTGATAAGACAACTGAAAAATCAATAATCTGTGACAATTGTAATACATATTGAAAGACTGTAGTTGGTTTCTCTCCTTGCCTAAATAATGACAATAGTAACCATTCAATTCCAACAAAAGATGTGTAAATTCACCACAAAATTATTTCTGGAAACTACAGATAAAATAAATTTAGATAAATAAGAAATTGTTTTTAAGGTTTTAAAGAAGTAATCATTCTACCAATTAAAGAGCAAGGCTCTGCTGTGAGGTCTATAGCTAGCCACGTACACAGATGATTGTTTTGGGTAATTTTTTATTCTCTACTTGACAACAGATATAAAGTTGACTTTATTCTTTGTGTTAATTGTTTTCATTTCTAAGTTAACATGTTACTAAATGATGATACCTACAATGGAGTACTATGAACTGATGCTTTCACAGAAGATGGAAGAAAACATTAGACTGGATGAAAAAGAAGAATGCTGAAAGAACATTTGGATATGTCTAGGTATACTTCTCTTGAGCATGCAGTGGAAGCAAAGTAAAATCTTCCTAAAATATTCTTGAAAACATATTTAAGTATCCCAGAACAGTTTACAGCCAGATGGTTGCCCCATATCCTTCATAAGTTCCATAACCACCAGGTAGTGGGCTGCCATAGGGCGAGTGGGACTCCCTCCTCTTCCTTGTTTGTTTTTACCCAGAATTTGCTAAAAAATAACTTATCTGTTTTTGACATTCATCCAGTTGTAATAAACAATGATACAAACAAAATTTGTCAAAAACTGGTGAAACATGCTACCTAGAAAAAGGCACCTCAATAAAAAACAGAGCTCCAAGCTTGGATCTTTTTCCAGACCTTCAGTCAGGGACTGTATATTTCCTCACTAATATGCTGTTACAGTTAGATCTTTATTATGGTCTGTAACCATAGTTTTTGGAAGACACATGTGGTACTGCAGGAGAACTAAAGCATATGTGTCAGCTCCTGCTGCCAAACAAAGTTGTTCTTGGCATCAAGTCACTTGCATGTGAACAGTGATTGAAACTGCTGTCCAAAGTCAGTGGCCTAAGATCAAACACAAAGTGCTGAAAAGCTTAAAACTAGACAGAAGGATCTTCACTTTTTGAAGGACTAGTTGTGTGTCAGGATCTTTGGAAATATTATTTTCTGCTCTTTATGTGAAATTCCAAACATCTTCAGTGAATGTATTTCAGTTCACTGCCTGAGAGAGGAAATTACCTACGCAAACTGCCACTACTTCCTCTGTAGTCTTTCAGCTTCAGACTCAATTTTAAACTAATTTCACTTTTTTTTAGCTTTTGATTGCATAACTCTGTAAAAGAATATGCTTAACATGTTTTTTAAAATAAATTTATTGAGGTTTTACTTCCTTCCAAAACATTTATGGTAGATTTTACATAGCACATTTTTCTATCATGGCCACTTTAATATCGACTATCCTTGCAGGACTGCTGCAGACCAAGATTTATTATCTGGTATTTATTGCCTCTTTACCTGACGAATCTCAAAGCACTGTGTAAGCTTTGACCCCAGAGCAGTGCACCTAGGCACAGATGCAGTTTAATTATGTGTCTTGAACAGGTCTGTGAACAGGCTTTGGCTTTTGGTTTGCCTCTGCAGACTGAAGCGTTCAGTGAAGTTCTTCTCAGGCAGAAACCAGGAGCAGTGTGTTTTCCTACCAGCAGCTATAAAAAGATGTACTCATTATCAAGAGACAAATTACAGAATTTGTTCACCGAGCCCAGGGAGGTACCAAGGTCACATGAATCTTCATCAAAAAGTACATTATTTTGTCCCTTGGGTGTTTTGAACTGGAGTGAAGAAACAACATTATCACATTCTGTGCCTGGATGATGAACTTTGATCACTGCTCCTTTTTATGCAATTTTAAAAATTTTCCATGAGTGGATAATTTCCCAAAGAAAATACATTTTATAGATGACAGCAGTGCGTACTTTAAATGGCAATACACAAAGGTGCATTTATCACAGACTGGAAAGAGACCACCTGACAGTGATGGTAATGATCACAGACTAAAGCAGCAACCAATACTCCTGATTTATCCATACAACTTGTTAACACTAACAAATCAACCAAGCATACCCAAAAACTATTTAAATATTTACTGTTTCTTTTAAGTGCCCTCACTTGTAATAGCTTTCATAGAAGTATGCTAGATTTTGTGATCCCCTCTGATTTTTGTGATTTTTCCTGCAGATCTACATGAGTCTAGTGTTTAAAGCCTTGCATAGGAGTATTTGCAGTAAAATGAAATAAATAATTTAATACCTTTTATTTTAATGACACAAGGCATACTCACATTCTTTACACTCTATTTCTCTCAGTCTCTGTAATTATATAATATTGAATCTATTGCAATTTTATGTGAAAAAAAGGAACTAGAGATATTTTACTGTCCTCATTTTAGTCATTGTGACATTTTATTGGCAAAAGTCTACTCATACAAAACATTACTTTCTGAAAGTAATGCACACAAAATTGTCGATCAAGTACATGAAAGAAGAATAGTGACTTTCCTGGTATTAAATGAAAACTAATACATTTTGCATTCTTTGTGCTTACTGCTCTGTCTCATTGCAAATGCATGGTCCCTGAGTGCTCTGAATTTTAAATGAAACCTTAAAAGCTGATCAACTTTGCTTGTGGTCTGTTACAGTCCTCCACAAAACCAAATCATCTAAACCTGTAAGCAGCAAAGGGGAATCCTGAATCCTGCAGTCAGTTCTTGATGGTTTACTCTTGATCTCACAATTTAATGTGCATTTTTGTTGGTGTTTGGATGTAGATATACAAGTACATTAGGGAAAGTGAGGAGAACAACTGAGAACTAAACTTAACTAGAGAGGAAAAGCCATTGAAGAATGAATGGAATGAAGAGAAGGAATTTTTATGCACAAATGAGAAGAGAGGTAATGTTTTTTCTCCTGATCAAGCGCAAACCACATTGCGCTTATAAGCTGTCCCATGAAAGGAAATTGGAAAATGCAAGTAAAATGCATTAAATTATAAAAATTATATACTTGTCTCTAGGAAG
>VZSE01006750.1:151291-173773 GCA_013398275.1 Promerops cafer
GAAGAAGTATGGGCTGGGTTTATATCTAGTATGGGAAAACATAATTATTATTCTGCTTAGGATGAACATCCTGGGCCATTCATTTAAATTTTAGCTCCATGGATTCCTCTGCATGAAGGTTAAGACTTTGGTAGAGACCTTGGCAGGAATGAGCACTTATGCTTATCTGTTTTCACTGCAGCTAGATTAAGCTCAGATTGTGTATCTCTGCTTTTCTCCTGTCACATGTATAACTGGTGTAGTACAACATCCCCACCTATGCTGGGTCTGTGCGAGGCTGCCCTAAGGAAAGGATGGACACTACTCATGTGTGCCCTAAACTCTCAGCTGCTGGGAGGGATGTGCTGTGAGGGATAGGCTTGGACTGACAGTGACAAAACCTTTCCTCGCCCATCTGCAATGTCAATAATGTCAATGTTTTAAATACTTCCAAATGAATAGTCTTATCTCTAATCAACAGAGGTTGAAAAGAAGTGTGGCACTTAACCTATTTTTTTCCTCCTTAATTCTTATCAGAAGGATGAGAGTGGGAACTGCTGCAGGCAAAAAATTCTTGGTGTGAATATATTTGCTAAAATATAAATGAGTATGAATGGGTTTAAAACTCATGTGAGCATCACAAAACAGTGGGCCTAATTTTGGTCTCGAGAGTGATTGAGAGGAAACTGTGCAAGTCAGTGAAAGTATACAGACAGGATGAGTTTTGGTAGAAAATATCTTCTGCGAGTTTTCATCCTGTCTGCATTTTAATGCAGATCCAATATACAGTCACATTATGAAAACCCTGGCCAATGCTTCCTCTACGAGCAGCAACTGAGATGTTACAAGGGACAAGAAGTGACTATCACTGTTTTTTACATTCAGCGCACATAGTTAACCTCAAAACTTGTGGCTTTCATTATTTTGGACAAAAAATGTCTCTTTAGAGAATAGACTAAAAGCCCTAGCATGTTTTCTTTTAATTCTAGGGCTGCTTGATATATACAAGAGTGATATACAAGAGTGTATACTCAAACTTAAAAAATAAATCCTTTAAAAAAACATAGCCATACACATATGCCCACACACATGTGCCTGCACACATACACGCACACTCACACATTTTTAATTACTTTGCATTTCTTAAATAAATATTTAATAAATTAAGTTCTGCAGCAAAATGACGCTGTTATTTTGCTATTGCTGTGCATCCTGTATTTTTCTGTCAGTATATCGTTTACAGAGTCCTGAATTCTCATTCAGCAGGCAATAGGAAACTGATGCACTGATAGCAATCTTCTTATCTGTTTTAATAAAAACTTAATGTCCTTTTTTTCCCCCTACACTTACAGAATTTTCAAATAATTTTTTTTTCTTCTGAGTGCTAGATTTTTTTCAGGTCATCTAGCAAACATCTACATCATGTTGTCTTAATTCTTGGAGAAATGTATTGAACAATTTTATGGTTATATAGGTGAGTGCAGACTGGACAAGAAGCATGTTTGTAAGTCTTTAACAGTTAATCACAGAGATAATATTTCTGGGGCATCCCTGGCACATGTAGGTCTGTCAAATGCTTCACTGTACCTTTGAAAAGTGCTAATCAAAGGCAGTGTAACAAATCAGAATAAAATATATTGTCAAGATTTGTCTCTTTTTCTCTCTCTCTTTTTGTTGTTGTTGCGTGTAGCATCTATCAAGATCCTAGTTTTCCCAGAATGGCTTTTTCCCTTATCTGAGGAGTGCAACAGTTATGTCAAGACCTACCATATATGCTTTTGACATGGCTAGAAAGGACATTATTTTGTTGACTGAAGTGGTCTGCAAAAACATATCAAAACAGACTCCTTATATATTCCTTCCGTAAAATATAATTTAAGTAATCTTAGTCTTTGAGGTATTGATGAAAAACAGCATCAAACACCATTTCAGAGGCCTGAAGTTCAAAGTGGAGTTCTCTCTAAGCAAAGAAAGGCAGAATTATTATTATTGTTTTTTGTAGCCCACGTGTTTTTCAATGTGTGATTGTGTAAGGCAGACCACAAATACAAACCTGGTAGGTTTTTATTCAGGTGTATTTTCTCAAGGTCAAGTGTATTTACCTTTGATTCTGCAGGTAAATCCACCCTGCTAACTGCTCACAGTCCATTTGCACATAACAAAATTCAGAATGTGGCTTCATTCACTGTATTTTAAAATAGTAGGATAGCTTGTAGGCTTTGTGAAGTCCAAACAGAGGCTGTCCCTGTTTACCAAGTGTGGAAGTCTCACATCTTGACCCAAAACACAGTTGAAACAATCAAATCTCATGACAATGCTCCACCAAGGTGAAAATCCCTTTATTGAAATCACAGTCCTGGATTGATTGGGCACCCTTTTTCTGTGAAATTTTTCCAACACTTCTTTTTGAGCAGGGCTTCAGTATTCCATATCTACATGATAAGAACTGAGATTATGCAAAGAAACTAGAGGTAAATAACCTTGAGGAAATTTTGATTAATTTTGAGAGGTGGGTCTGGAGACTGTTACTCCATTTGTCTAAATTGTTTCATGCATTCTTTTTCCTCAAGTTGCTGAGCTCTAGGCAGAAACAAAGTGCTGCTGCAGTCTGGGACCATCATCTCCTGATATCTATTTTCAGAGTCAGAGTTTGAAGACAGGGAGAGGTCATTCCAGACCACTCCCAGGAACTTCCAGTGTGTTTTCTGGCACTCTGTTATGTACAGTGCTTCCTACTTGGAATTTTGTCAGCCTAATGAATGGTCTTACTACACATGACATCTGCCATTATATGATCAGCATAACTTTTTTTTTCACAGATTTACAAAGATTAATATTCGCAATGCATTGAAAATAATACAGAGAATCATAGTTCTGGGAATCATTCATTTTTAAAGATGCTAAAAAATAGAGTATTATGACTATTTTAAATTTCAAATCATATGAGATGTAAATTTTAAAAACTGTCATATTCCACTTCAGGGCAGAGATATTGATTCTTTGTTTTCTTGATTGGTTTGATTTTTAATGCATGGAGTTGTTTTTGGGTTTTTTTGGTTTTTTTTGCAAAACCTTTGGCATTTCAGGTTATATTGTAGATTGACCAAGCTGAGCAACTCTTTAACTTGTGTAGCTTTTAATCTAAGAGTTTTATCAGAAGTTTGTGTTAGTTTCTTCTTAAAGATATACCTCTGTTTCCAGGAAACCATATCAGTTTTCCAGCCAGACACCAGAAGAGTTACAATCAAATAAACATCTGACAATGGCAATTAGAAGACCTTAATTATTCTATAAAAATAATTGCATCTTTTGTCCAACCTTTACCTGAAAAAAAGTGTAAATTAAACTTGTCTTAGTATCATTGTTTTGTTTACAGCCTCTTTTCCTTCATATTCTATTATTTGAAATTTATTGCATTGAATGGGCAATAGACCAAGATAAAAGTTGGGTTTCCCAACAACACATTCAAATAACAGCAAAAGGGAAATATGGCTATTTTATTGTAACTAGTTTACAGGATTAGATTTTGTTGTAGGGTTAAGAGTAAATCCTAGCTTCTACCGTCTCTCCCCACCCCCCCCAGCCCCCCCCAAAATTAAAAATTAATCAAGGAGTCAGAAAACACAACCTTACTCAAAATAAATCTATGAAACTAAGACAATTGTAGATCAATACACTCACATCAACTCCTATGAAATCATTGAATAGAATGTATTAGGCTTTTTCCTAAAATTTTCCTTCTAAGGAGGTTGAGGAAAGCAGCAGATACCTATGGAAGACTTGCAAGGAGGGCTTTGCATGCTACTAATCAGCCAGAGGACTTTATTATTATTCTATGTAAATGTTCAGAAATGGTCTTAGCCTTGCACAGAAAAGGTATTATGAGTCTAGCAAAGAAACTCTTAAAAAGACTGTGAAAGTCCAGCAAGAGGAGACAATTTTTTTTATATGTGTTCACACACAAGAGGATTTCTTTTTTCAGCTAAAGGATAGAGAGGGCGTCCTCAGAGTTTTAGCCCAAAGAAATTGTCCAAGCTTTAAGAATTGTCCTTTTAAAGCNGGGGATTTTGGAAGTGCTATCAAACTGGGACCTCTTAATTTAACAGGATTCATTTTTTCTTTTTCTTTCTAAACCTTGCTAAGGAGTACAAGAATAACACAATGTGAAACTGATTTCCCCTAAAAGATAGAAGAGCAATGTAATGAAAATGAAGCAGTGGTGTTGCAGATTGTAATCCTTCTGAAGAATAAAACAGCCAGAGTTGAAAGTGAAACGCTGGCATATGCTGCCTGAGATGAAAGTTACTGCAAAAGGTATTGGTATTTTGACCTAATGGAAGATGTAAAGAGAATAATGAGGTTATATGACCTCACACTAGTTTTCAAATCAGTCCTTTCTTAAAGGAGCATTTTGTTGTCAGCAGCTGTCTACCAATTATATTATCCAATGAAATACACACCCAAAACCAGTGGTCTCTCTTCTTTCTCCATTTCTATTTTAAAAATAGAAATCAGAAGAAAGGCCTCATCTTAACTTCAAGTATGCTTTAGATGGATTTAAAGTAAGTTAATTTGAAATGACAGTAAATAATCCCCTACCATTCAGTCACTGGTTTTACATCCCTCTGTAATTATCTTTAAATAAGTCTTTTTAAGCACACTTAATATGTAGTGGTTTTTCTTACTTTACTGCTTTATGCCTCAGATAAAAATGACATTTCTGTAAGGAAACCTAAGTCATTATTCTTTGCCTTTGGGGATGTGTTCAAGGAGACGTATGAATTGTTCAGGAATTGTAAGTGCCAGCCAATGCAGATTTTCAGTGTGCTTCCCTGCCCTGTATGCTCCCACTGCTTCAAAGTAAATAGCTGCATCCTGTCAGCCACCACTTGATCAATGTCTTTGTGGTGACACAATAAGCCCTGTGAAAACAGAAAAAAAAAAGATGAAGGTGATTAATGCTGGTGTAAAAACGGCAATAGGAAAGGGGTGAGGGGATATAAACAAACTCATACCTCAGGATCCCAAGGATGTGTATTTGTGCAAGGGATTGGGCTGACACTGCAAGTAAGAGGTGCACACCCTGTTTTATCCCCACCCTTAAATATCACCCCTTTTACCTTATTAGAAGTTACTTCAAGTCTCTCTGTAAAAGGAAGAAGTCTTTGCAGCTCATTTTTCTAGGGCACTTAAGGATCATTACTCTAACCTAAGGCAAATGTTTTATTCATTTTGCCACAGACCAATTTCTTTGGGAAGACTTTTGTAACAAAATACTGCACAACTTAGCAGAGGTGTGATTGATTAAGCAAGAAGGAACGGAATTTGGGCATCCTGATGAAATTTTCCCCAGTCTGCTCTCTTAACATCAATCAGTTTTATTTGGGTAGTAACACTTGAATACTAGGTGATATCATCCACTGGAGAAAAATGGGTAACAATACCTTTAGGTTAGTATTACTTGAAAATTTTGCTCTTGAATAATTTATAACTGTTAGTGATTGTCTGCCTCTCCACAATTTTCTTCTTTGCTCTTTGCTAAGCTGCCATCCATGCAGGCAGCATTGGTCTAAGGCAGAAAGACAAGGTCCTCTGAAAATGAGTGTAACCAGTAGCAAAGACGCAGTTTGTGCAAGCACAGTTCGGCTGTGTGCTCAGTCAGAAGTGCCATATTAACAAAACCCACACATAATCAGTAGAACAGCATCTGCTCCAGAGTTGCAGAGGCACAGGTTTGATGGTCAGTTGTCCTGCTGCAACCCCAGGCCAGCAGCTGCCTTCCCACAGGCTGCAGGTGTGCTCTGACAACTAAATCCAGGGCTTCGCAGAGTCAGGCTCTGCCCAGCACATCTGTGAACATGCCCTGTACCCCGTATCAGCAGACATGCTTGCTCTCTTCTGCCAAGAAACTTTTTCAAGCAGCATATCCACTTCGAGTGGAAAAGACACTCTTTAGCTGACAAAAATATTTGGTAGATTGCTTTGGACACCTACCAGAGAGAAAAAGGCTGCCTGATTCTTAAACCAAAGTGTAACTTTCTGGACTGAAACCAACAGACACATCATTACAGAAGTTAGTGATCTCCTTTTCTTCACCAAAAGGCTGGTCAACTACTAGAAAAGGCTGACTGTCAAAGTGGTTGTGTCCTTGACCCTGGAAGCTCTCAAAACCTGTGTGGATGTGGCATGTAGAGACATGGTTTATTGGTGAATATGGTGGTTGTGCTACATTGATAGTTGGACATGATGATCTTGAGAGTCTTTTTCAACCTTCATTCTGTGATTTTATTGTTCAGTGTTGGACCTGCCAGATTTAGGTTAATGGTTGGATTTGATTATCTTAAAGGTCTTTTCCTAATGACCCTATGATTCACTTTATGAAATGTTTAACACTTGACTCTAAATTATACACATGCATCTCATATCAATGAGATTCCTAAATGCTATCCACATAGAACAAAGAACAAAAATGTTGATTTTAATTTTTAGATTCAAAAAGTGATAATTCTGCAGAAAACTTGTATAACAATGATGAAATTTCAATTATTATGTTGTGTCTCATCATCTAAAGTAACCAAGAGCCTTTTTGCAGGTCATTAAAATCCAGGGCTCATTTGGGTGCCTTTTTGCCTGTCTCATCTTTGAGTATTCCAGTCAACTCGCTAAAATATGTTTCTATCTTAAGTTTAGCTGGCTTTTAACACGCCTTAGCATCAGTGGACTGGAAAAAAAAACAAAAAACAAATTCTTGGGAATTTGATTGAGGAGAATGTGATACAATTTGGATTGAATGTACTCTGGACCTCTTTAGCTGCACTTGAGCCAAAGAGAATTGATTTGTATTGGACATATGTGTAAAATTATATAATGGGCTGACCTTTGTAGCAGAAATACATGGCTCATTCTGAGGTGCAGATTTCCCTGTGATAATATATTTCTAAAAAGAAAATAGAGGGGGAAAGGTAACCAGACCACATCAGTCAGAGTAGCCTAACTGAGCCAGGAATGTGTCATCTTGAATTTCCTTCCTGTCAGAAACACCTTATATTATCAGCAAAGAGGAAAACCTATTACCATTACTTTTACATTTCTACGTGATATAAAAGAGAGAGAAAGAAAAAGAATCCTTTATTATACACTCAGTTAAAAGTCTCCACTGGACCAAAAGGAGTTTTCTTCACCTGATGAAACAAAAACAGTTTTAAAGAGCTACATTCATTGTCATGCTCCAGAAAAATGCTTGACAGCTGTTAGAAAGGAAAACAGTTGTGTGCTGTAGAGACCTATCCACAGGACTTGTCCTAATGACAGTGGATACCTGATACCCATTGGCCCAGTCTTTCAAACTGTTTTATATATCAGTCAGACGGGCATAGAAAATTTGCTGCTGCAAAGCCTTATCTTGCAGAAAATATAGATCATGTTATATTCTGCTCAGCAGAGAGGCCACACACAGCCACCAACATGCTGTGCAGTTGGTACCACTGTGAGATGGAGGGACAAAGAGGCTTCCCTGGCTGGGTGAGGAGTGCCAGGTGTTCTTTGGGCAGCAGTGGTGATCCAAAGCTCTCTTTGGGCCAGCAGGATGTTTTACTGATTTTGCTTTTGAGTTTTAACATATGACCAGAGACACCTGATGGCCTGGGTGAATTCTGGATGATTTTGAAAAATGTGTGCTCTAATTCAGATAATGAAATGACCACCAGAAGCATCAGGAACAACAGATGGGAAAATTAACTATACACTAACCCATATCATGCCTACTCCTCAATAACTGTGAGGCAAATGGACCTTTTTGATGTGGGGTTTCTTTTTTATTTATGTGTGACTTTTCTCATTGCTTATACCACACCTGATACAGGTGTCTGATGGACTTGTGTGCTACAAAAACCTGTAACTACTGCTTGTGATAGCACTGTGCTGGTGGTGACTGAGGCAGTGCTTCCAGGTGAGCTGTGGGACTACTTCCTTCTTCTGCCCAGACAGGTTATCTGCCTGCCTGCCAGCCACAAGAGGCAGAGCTCTCACAGTCTCTTCTGGAGAGCTTACAAGATAGAAAAACACACTAAGTAACTGAATTAAGGATCTCTTACTTGTTTTTTAAAATCCACCTTTGTATTTCTTGCAAAGTATTTCTTCATCTGCTTTGTAATAAGACATCAAATCTGAAGGTATGGTAGACACATAAAGGTACGGTAAGCTGACCTGGATATGGCAAGAGTAATTATATGGGCTCCCGGTGGAAAGCCATAGGATTGTGTGTACATTTGAATCCCAAGGAGGCAAAATTATTTAATATGGGTGCCCTGTTGTGTTTCTCATTTGTGTGTGCACACGCGCACATAGAGATGCATAGGTACTTAGCGCATGTGCAAGCTATTTCTGTAGAGTCAAATGGAATTTGGATCAAGACACAAATCATCTAAAACATCAAGCTCTCTTCTTAGTCGAAAAATGACCTTTTCACAAGTTAAATGTACCTTTTCAAGTGACAGCTCATGGAATGAGAGGTAGCAGACTTGAGAAACTTGCTGACAAATGCCATCCTTGTTTTATTTCAAGGATCTAGGGCAAAGGGCATGTTGGAAATTATTAGGCCAGAAAAAAATTGACATGTCAGACAGGCAGGCATTTAAGCTCCACAAAAGAGTTTGGGGGAAAAGATATTAATTCCTTAGAGTTATATTCTGAAACTTTGACATGTAATAATTTTTTTAATCTATTGTTTTTGAATTTCAGCATAGTATGCACAGATTCTGAATGCAGTAAAGTCCTCTTAATTGGAGCAGATTGGAGAACAGCTTAATCACCCTGATTAAGAGAAGACACCCCCAACAACAAGTCTGACAAAATTGCTCTCTGAATTTTTACCTGGCAGAATTGATTAATTTTCTGCCATGCCTAAAAGCTTAAGACATTTATTGCCATAAGAAAAGAGCATAATCTTCAAAGTGAGGTGAAATACTTTGTTCTGTATAATAAAGATTCTTTAAGTTAGAAATTTATATAAAAAGAGACTCAAATTTAGAATATATTGTTGGCACAACTTGATTTATTTAATCTGATCTGAATTGAATTTTTAAAAATAAAATTGTGTAAAAACATCTTCTATTTTTAGGCTAATCACAAAGACAGTTAGAACTCTTTCACATGCCAGCACCTGTTTATAATTTTTAAGAAAAGTGAATTTTTAGCTTAAAAGCAGCTCTATTTTTCAAGCAGTTATATGCAACACTAATGTAATAAATCACATAACAATCAAGTTACTACGTAACACTGAGGGTTTTTTTGAAGTCATTTGGTGGCTGCAAAACAGACAATTTGTTCATTAACTTGCTAGGTGTTACCTACTCCTATACATATTACAATATTGGAATTATTTCCCAGGAACACACTGTTACACACTAGAAATAATATTGGGCTATGATGCAATTAAAGTAAAATAAAATGTACTGTGAATACTGTAAGTACAAAATATAGATATATCAAAAACACAGCTTCCATTTCAGAAACAATGGCATCTATAATGTTAACTTACACACTGATGTAAGAGGTGAAGAAAGGTAAATGGACTTAAACCTCTATTTCAACAAGCACCGTATGCTTACTTTGCATGCGTGGATAGTTTGGCCAAAGCATCGAGTTTGTAATGCTTAATGCTACATGTCTAGAAAACATGTGGCTCTTTAAACCACAGTCAGATCCTCATATCAAACCTTTATGTCCCTAAAATTAAAATATAGGTAATAGTTGTCTGAAGATTAATGCCACTACTCATTGTCTTACCTTTGTCCATGAAAACATGTCTATTTCACTATATATAGTGAAAAAAAAAAAAAATTGTGTGCCCTAATAATAACTTAGACTAATTCCTAGAGTTATGTACGTTATGTATGTAGTTATGTGTGGAGAATCAAAATTACTCAAGCAAGCATATATTGGTGCAATACATAGATACTGTGCCCCATAGGAAATCTCTGTACACATTCAGCTTTCCAGTCTTCATGCTGATAATAAATATTTGGTACAGAATGATTGTCCATTACTAGGAATGTTGCTGTCACTTTTTCAGTAGCTAAATGAGAATTGTAGATTTTAACACACCATTATTAACTTTTATTAAAAAAGGCCTGACTGAAGATATTGCTGTGCATTTTCTTCCAGGAAAATGATCACATTCAGTCAATCTCGACAGTTCGAGATAAGTCTAGTCTAAACCTAACCTTATCTTACCATAAACAACATTGTCTGAAGGCTTTTTGAAAATATTATCTTCATTTCCTGCTCTTGAAATTGAAGGTTACCTTCAACTGAAGGTTGGAAAATACTCACTGATCCTGAACTCAGCAGAAGTCTGGCAGCTACCCTTTGTGGCAGTGACCTGACACACAGCTGTGGGATCATCCATGTCCTGTCGGCTTACGTGTGTGGCCTCAGACTTGGGTTTGTTCCTCTGCAGATGAGTTGAAGGAGATGATTCCAGACTGAGAAAGAGGGCTGAAAACAACTGCTCAGTGCTTGGACACAGTGGGTATACACATGCCCTTCAAAGACACTGTGCAGGTGGTATAGCCACAGAGGCACAGAATCTTTAAGGTTGGAAGAGGTCTTCAAGATCATCTAGTTCAACCATCAGCCCAGTACCACCATAATCACTCCTAAACTATTTACCAATGCCACATCGAGATGCCTCAGGAACACTTCCAGGGACAGTGACTTTACCACCTCCCTGAGAAACTTCTTTCAGTGTCTGACTACTCTTTTGGTGAAAAAAACCCGTCTAAACCGAACCTCTCTTGATTCAAGGCCAAGTCCTCTTGTCCTGTTGCTTGAGACCTGGCAGAAGAGAATGGTGGCCACCTGCTACAACCTCAACAGGCAGTTGTAGAGAGTGATGAGGTCCCCCCTGATCCTCCTCCTCTCCAGACTAAACAACTCCAGCTCCCTCAAATGCTCCTCATGACACTTTGTGTTCCAGACCCTTCACCAGCTTGGTTGCCCTTCTTTGGGTGAACTCTAGCACCTATATGTCCCTTTTGAAATGAGGGGCCTAATACTGAACATGGGACTCAAGGTGCAGCTACACTAGAGATCAAGACTTTTTAACTATTTAGGTTAACTGCTGCAGTCTGGGGCATAGTATTGTCCTTACAAGGTGACTGGGTATGATCTGCAGTCAGGTTAGAACTTGCATAAGATTTTGAGCCTTGGCCCCATTTTTTTTCTCTGGACTGTTATGGTTTGTGGTTTCAAACTACATTTTGGCTGATGGCAACTCACACAATGACACAATGGCCTGAATATCAGAAGGGTTTGGTCTGAATGTTATGATTTTGGAGTGGTGAGCATGGAAGATGTTTTTGGCTTTAGTTCAAGTGTTGTTAGGTTAAATTATTATTACAATAAGAGGGAGTGAAAAAAACTGAGATATTGTTACTAAAAATTGAGATATTGATATGCTATTACATACCATAAGGATATTTACCATATACAGCACTGTTTGCTGCAAAGAACTACAAATACAAATTATTTTTTTATTTAAGACCATCTATTTCTTAACAGTTTATCATGATTTTCTGAACTTGCAACATTCACCCAGATGAGAAGTCAGAGAACTTTTTATTTTGATGTCAGCGGTAAATCACAGCCTCTTAGTTCTCCTCCAAGGGCCTCTTGGTACATTTTATTTGGCTTCTGAAATAAGTGAATAAAAATATTTTTAAAATTGAAAAGCTCTGGTCTTGGCATTGATATTCTCTCTGATTCTTTGGATTCTTGGTTCTTTGGACGAGCCTTCTCTGAGCTCTACATACATGTTCCCATTAGTTAAGTCCTGAACTGTAAGAGTTAACATTCTTTCCAAAAGTCTCATTTTTAATATTTAAAATTTATGTAATATTTATTAAAACTCAGCAAGTTTTAATATCTGTGTGAACATCCAATCTGGTCTTGGATCCTGAAGTCTTTGCTCCAGATATATGTTGTTGCACTGAGTCCCAAGGACTCAGGCTGTGCACTGGGGAAAGAGCTTCAGTGATTAGAGGTCCATGCTAGGAGCTGCAAAAAAAGTCTGGCTTTGATCTCTTTCTTTGCCAAAGGCTGTATGAATTGGGTCAATTCTTTAAAAGTTATTTATAATAAGATGTTTAGCACAATTAAGGATTTTGTTAGGTATGCCTGAGTGTTACTGTGACGGAGGGTTTTAATTTTTTGGACATGACTCTATTTTTATACTGCTAAATATCTCCTTTACAAAGCTCTCTCTTTACCTTTCTGTGGCTCCAGCTGTGGTAACCCACTAAACAGATTACACCTCACAGTTCCTGTAGCTCATCCTCCTGTGCAGGATAGCCAGCACAGGAGTCCTGCTGGGAGGAGTGCTTCTCCTGGCAAGTGCCTGGACAAACTGGCCCGAGTGAGTCCCCAGAGTGTACTGCACCACAGAGCCAGCTGTGGGAAGCCACAGTGCTGCTGCTGCTGTGGAGGATGGCTCACTGAGCAAAGGCCAAGCCTGCCCTGCCTGTAGTCACTCTGTATATCCTGGAGAGCTGTTCTCCACATTTTCTTCCCATCCTTGCTGGAGCTTCCCCTGCCCTAGCTCCCATGGTTCCTGGGTTGCCCCTGCCTGGTCACTCCTTGGCACTGGTTGCAGCAACTTGGCAAGAGCTCCTGCATGGAAAAGTGTTTCACTGTGCTGGTGCTGAATGTGGTACCTGCAAGCAATACTGGGCTTCTCCAGAGAAAAGTCAACCAGATTTTCTCCCCCCGAAAAAAGGTATTTAGGTGACACTGAAGAAATACTGTATTCTAAACTTCTTTCTAATGGAATGATTGGAAGTCACCGAGCTACAGTAAATAAATATATAAGTAAAATGCCTGACAGTATTTGGCATTATTTATTTATTTCTCTTTTAAAACTCAACATTTAACACACCACTTCTTTTAGCAGCTTGCATGCTGATATCCTATATGCCATTCTTTGGTTCTCTGCCACTTCTTTCAGTTCTGTCCTTCCAAAACAGAGAAAAAAATAATGATGGAAACCTGAAATGTCCTTAATAGCACCCTAAGAGCAATAAAAACGTGACTCTTATCCTGAGAACTAATAATCTACTTAGACTTCATGGTGAGGACACAGTGCACTTTATCAGAAACAATTAGTCAAGATTCTGGATGTCTATAGGAGGATTTTAAGCAGATGATCTGGTGCAAGCCTATGTTACTTGGTATGAAGCACTTGTGAATTTCCTTGAAACTACTAATAGGAGCTGGGGGAACAACAGATACCAGCACTTCAAGCCTTGTTTAGCCTGAAGAGTCACAAAGGACTTATTGTACTTTGTGTCTAATAGGCTTTTCTCTGAAAATCTTTAGCCATTAGTGTGCCAAATATCCTTCTCCTTCTGCTGTATGTTATGTGCAGCAATTGCATCAGCTAATAAACTCTTTGTTCCCTTGAAATCCCGTCTGCTCAGATCCAAGTCTGTGATAATGTGAACTATAACATTTTCCTCAGGACCGTCAGTTCTGCATTTAAAAAACACATAGAGCTCTGGAAGGCAGCTGCTCTGGAGCCTTAAAAACCTCTTCTCTGTATTGACCAAATCAGCGTGACCTATGGATACCTCTTTTTTTGTTGTTCATTAAATGCAGGGAATGACAACTCACAGAAGATGATATCTACTGTTCTTTGATCACTCTCATGCAGTCTGAATAGTCTGGTTTGCTTCTTTTGGCAAGACAAGCCTGAAATGCACAATAAAGAATACAGGATTTCAAAATATAGGAGGCAAGGGTGCATGTATCAAAACAGAGAGACTGACAGCCTAAGTCTCATTTGCAGAACTGAAAATCCTGAGGACAGTCATGGAGACAGAGAGTTCTCTTTCCATATTTGCTGCACACTTTAGCCTTCAGTGTAGGTCAATCCTGTGGTTTTGTCTCTCCTGAGTTTATTCAGGTGGAGGTATAAAACTGGTGAGTGCTAGAGAAGGTCGATGTTATGTATTCATTTTGTTTTAAATAATTGATGATGTTTCCTGTTTCTGCTTACAGTAATTGCTCTCAGGTGTTGGAGAATTGTTCAGTGAGTTGCCTTTTAATTTGTTTCCTTAGAAAAGCAGCATGCTGCTTTTCAGTGTACTGTAAGTAATGTGTTCAAGGCAGTATTTTCTAACTGGAGGTTAATAAGAGTGCACTGACTGCATGTTTGGGTGCTATTCCCTCTCTGCATGTGTGCATGTGTGAGCATGTGGAAGAGAGGAGGACTAGGAGTGCAGAGAAGAGACTCAGATTCCTCTGTGCCAATGTTTAAAAGTATAATATGTGTTCCCTTGTTCCAGGCTGTATATTGAGGATCTGACTCAGGAAAGCCCAGAATATTCAACTGTTGTTGTTTGCATTATAGCCGGTATCTTCAAATATTCAACATCCATTCAACCTGGATCAGCAATAACATAGTTTTGATTTTTCAACTCTGTTGTGTGATTTATCTGATTTGTCACAGAAAAAAAAAAAAACAACCAACAAAACAATGGAAGTCAGACATCACCTTACTGAAAATTCAAGCAAAACTGGATTAGAGGTATCACGCCCACAGAATAGCAGTAGCATTATCATTAATTTCTTCTGCCTTAATGTGCCCTTTCCTATTCAAACGCAGACTTTCTACAGTTTATGATTGCCAGTGGAGTTCAAAATATGCTGGAGGTACACTGTCTGAGAGGAATTATATGACATTATTTTATTAAAACAGCTATGTCTGTGTTCTGTTACTATCTTAATGATGATCTTCCACTGCATCTGAACTTTCTGGTGGTGCAGAGTGCCTTTTATTTTGTTTGAGTCTAGAGTGACATAAGCCAAATGGTTTATCTGGAAGTGAAGATCAAACGAAGGTGTGGGATGGCTTTGAACTCAAGCCCTATCCCACAAAGCAGTCTGAATTGGTGATTTTCACTTTTATTGGAACTGATTAAGAACGAGGAGAGCTCTCTCTTTTGGGTAGTGACTACTGACTACACCAATTGAAATTTACATTTTTTTGGTTCAATTTTCTATGGGACAGCTTAGTGGCTCATGACCTTGGCAAATATTTGATGATTTTTGGAAGATCACATTGGATGCTATCTTACTGTTTTACTTTTTCTGTCCTGGCAAATAATCTACCTGCTGTCATTCAGTTTCCTTGCTATGTATTTGCAGCATTATTAGACTGGCCTTATTTCTCAGAGTTCCTGAAGGCCTAAGTATGTTTCATGGTTTTAAGATGTCGACCATTTTTTTGTTTGTTTCTTCTACCTACAAGTTTTCCAGGAGTCTTTGGAGCTTTCATTTCCCTGAGTCCATAGTCTCCCTGCCTTTGGCTTAGGAAAGGATGCTGGTTTGGCCCAAGAAAAAAAAATCTGAAGAGCCAGACATCAGCTACATGTTAGTGGTAATAAATCTGTCTTAGTGGTCCTCAGTGTTCCAGTTTATAGCCCAACAGCAGCTGCTGCATATCTGATTATGGACATTGCCCTCAGGTGGGTACCAGATTGGAGTATGAATCTCAGACTCTTGCATCGCTAAAGAATTGTTGTTGTCAAGAAAATGCCTGTGGTAGGACACAGCTCCCATCTCCAGCAGTGTAAAACAGAATCTCTCATCAGTTGCTGAATTAGGGGTCTCAGGAGGGGCACAGGCTGGAATATAATAGCTTTCCTGGGCTAAAGAAAAAGTGAAAAAGAAGGAAACTCCCATGTCAGGCTACTGCAGTGCTTGCTGTTGCATCGCGAATGATGAAGGCCATGGTAGTCATCATCTCTCTGCATTGCCATGATGTCGTCATATGTGTTCCCATACTCAGCCCCAGTGCCAGGAATCTTGTCACATGGGATTGCAACCACCAAGCACTCCTGCTCTGTTCTTGCAATCTCTTGTTGCAAAGACGTCTACTAGCAGCTCGTTTGGCCTTGCAATTTGATTACCACTGATTACAGTCAGAAGGGAACTGTGCCTACAGTGTGGATGAATCTGTATAAAACCCGTACACCTGACCTTAAAATAAGTCACAAATACTAAAGGCAGTAGAGACACATAGGTCTGGGCTCTAAGTTTGGCGAGCTCCCAGAGATGCATGTTTCTTGCGTCTGTAACCCTGGAGGATTTCTGAACCAAACTCTCTATACTGGTATGACATGCACTCAATATTGTTGTGCAACATGTTTGGGAAGTTTGAGGGGGAAAAAAAGTATATATATGTAAAGTGTGAGTTTTTCCAAAAGAGGACCTATTTTTTAAAGTAGACAGGTAGTTAAGTCTCACCTGTCTCTCTTGAAAATAAAAGCCAGCTTTATTTCAGGGAAATAAAGTTGACTAATTCCTTTGATATAATAGAGATATGTATATATGGTCCAGCTGCTAAGATATGCCATGCTGTCACAAGCTTTCCACAGTGTGTCATTTTGACCTTGAACCTCCTGGCCAAGGCCTTTTGGCTTTGTATCTCCCATGCAGAACAGTCCTTCAGTGCTAGCAAATGCTAGCTTTAAGTGCTTGGCTTAGTGCTTTTCTCCTGTCACCTCTCCCAGTATACAGGGAGACCCCGAGGATGAAGCTGGCACTGATGCCACATGCCCACTCCTGGCATGAACGTTCTGGCCAGCCCAACTGCTCTCATGGAGTGCACACATCTCCTCTCCCTGAAAGAGCAGTTTTGTCCCCTACATCTCTGGGAGAGAGCACTAGCCTGATTTGTGCTAAATATTTTTTTATTTGTATCATCCACTGGATCCGAATATCCTCTCAAACACAGAACACAAGTCAATAAGCCCAGCTGTTTGGTGTTATTTACATTATACTGGCATCTCCACTGACCTAAAGAGCAAAAGAAAATAACAGGGCATATTTGAGGCTTAATAAAACATTGCAGTAGGGAGTCTTTTCTGAGCCATTACAAGCATTTGCTGGAAGTGCATTTGCTGATTTAACAAACTGGTTAGGACAAATGTTTAACATGCTGTTGTAATGATATTCAGATGCTTTTCTTAGTATTTGCTGATCTGCAAAAATGTGTCCTTGCCCAATTGCACTAGAGAGTGGATTAAATAAATAAATAAATGCAATGTGATGCGTTTGCACAAAAGCGTAGCAGTGACTGCCCCTGACAGATGGAAAAAAAGTCAATATGATGTCTGAGACAGCCCAGGCTCTGCACTGCAGAATAAATTACATGATTCGCTGAATGCCTAGGCTTCACACAGACATACACAAAATTGGAAAGATAAAAGCTTGCATTGGCTTCAGATGATATTTACTGCCTGATGGATTTACTAGAAGCCCCAGTACAGTCATACTGTATTGAATTATTGGCCTCTATTTAGCTGTGTGTCCGTCGAAGCTTGAGTGTCCATTTAAGCGTAAGTGAGCTGGAGCCCTGCCAAGGCTGTTTGAAGCTTTGTGTACAGAGGGAGATGCGAGGTAATGGCTACTAGCTTGAATAACAGGGGACTTACGGATGCTGGGGATAGACAACAAAGCATAAGGTGCATTCTTATCAATATTAATGTCAACATAAATATTAATACAGGCTGCCTGGCACATCATTTTTGAATGATTCTTGTTTTCTTTCTATTTTAACACAAAAGGCTGGAGATTACTATGATTTCTTTCTCTCTCTTTCTCTCTCAGAAGGGGGAGTTTGAGAAAGACCATTAGCTTTACAGCTATCCATTGCCTCAGTAGCACGATTTCTACAAGGCAAAGGAGGCAAATGAAATGCTAGCTTTAAGAATAAAATATGTGATTAGACTGGTAATATACTGTACAGAGCTATTGTTATAGATTCATGATTATACTGTACCAAGGCATATCAGTTAGGAAGCAGCGGGTCACTTACAGAGAGCCCCACGAGATGGTCACAGCGTTGCTGTAGCTACAGCACAGGGCAGGCAGGCTGAGTGCTTAGCTGCTTAACACATTGGCTTTTGTTTCAAGAAGCCTGGGGCTCTGTTTTTGGCCTGGCCCTCGAACATGATGAGTTTAGCTTGTGTAATGGTTCAGCACGCTGAGGGAGTGAGACCGCCTCTGAGAAATGGCTGTCAATTGCAATGCTGCTGGGTAGAGGGTTTATCCAGTTAACTACACTTCAGGAAAAAAAAAAAAAAGGGAAAGTAACCCTCAGACTGCATTGTGCTGATCAGCTGGATTGGCAACAAAAATGAGCAGGATTTTGCTCCAGGTGAATTAGTTGCAGTGGCAGTGCGAAGGAAAGAAACGATGTGCCTGTGAGAGTAAGAAGGCACACAGACCAGGGAAAGATGAGATGTTATTTTGAGACATGAAAAAAATGCATCACAAATCTTCCATCATCTTCCAGATAACATGTTCATGTCAGGGACTCTGACTCACGGTTTCTGGCAAGCTATAATGGGGATATTTACAAGGTTATTGCTCTCAGCTGTCCCTTTGTGCTGCTGCCAAAGGTTACTCCCCTGAAGTGGGCATGGCAGATGTGAATATGTACTGGTTCCTCAGCTGCCCTAGTTCAAAGCTCACATACTAGAACAAGCCACAACAGCAGAAAATGCCTCGGCTGAATCCAGGAGAGGCAGTCAGAGTTCACAGTTTTGTCCAGTTTCTTCAGAAGCATGCATGGTGTTAAGCAACTATTTGCTCTGAATTTTCAGTGGTACTGGTAATAGAATTGCAGACTTTTGGAATTTATCAATAAAAACTCTTTATCACTGAAACAAAAAGGAAGGGAATAGATCCAGCTACTGCCTGATAACATGAAACAGAAATTTGGGTTGAAAGACCTATTGATGACGTGTTCCAATAGTTTTGTTGCTTTCTTTTCAGTTCTTTCTTCATCTGAAATTACTCCTTGCTAAATATGAAATGGAGCTACTACCTATCTCTGATGGCAGAGGGAGTGATCTCTTCAGATTCCAGTGTGTTTGGGTCATGTGTGCAGTGCCATATCAAAAGTCACTTAAAAATCAGGCAAGGAGAAAAATATTCTATATTTGGAAAAGCCTTTGGACACATGTATCTGTCACAGGGCGAAAAGACACATTGCAGCTCCCTACTGTAGCTGCCTCTCTAACACTGCTCCTTTACTGTCAAAGGACTTTTCTTCTGGGAGTGGTACCTCAATTTCTCATATTTTCTCTGCATTGGACTGAAAAGATTTGAATCATTTGACTTGTTAAGAGTTAGTTACCATCATGGCAGATAAGACCTGAAAAAGCTCTCTGGCTTTAGGTGCTGTGAAGCAAAGATTCATCCAGGCTTCTGCACCACAGCTTGATGTTCACTATGGGGTTTTCAACTGAGTGATAGGAAATGCCATCACTTTCATGCCTTCTGTCATACCAAGACCCACTAACAGATTCCAAGGAGATCAAGACAGAATGGTAACTACTGAAATTCATTAAGGAAAAAAAAAAAAAATCACATTCTTAGCTGATAGCAGGACTCATAAGAATGCATGGAACAATGTAGTCTCTGGTAACTCAATAAAATAATAAAGAATTCTCCAAATTATACATTATGATGCTGCAAAATCACTCCTGATTCATTTTTGCTACTGTTGCCTTACATGTTTTTCTGCGAAATTAGAGAGCCACAGGAAGGTAGAAATTTAATGAGCATCCCGGATAAGCTTTTCTTGCTTGCACAGTGCCAAATCCATCTCTTCTTTGTAATATACAAAGGAAGTTGAGACTCTTATGTCTCAGTCCAAATGTCTATGACTTCTCTAATGCTTCAAGGTCGAATGTCAATCTCTTGCCTTCTGGAGTGCCTGCCTGTAGATGTTCCTAGATTTAATGCATGCAATCTATTCTAATTATCTTTCTAAAAAATTCAAAATATACTTTACTCATGAGGAAAAAAAATCAAAAGAAGGTCCCAAACAAATGTTAAGCAGCATATTAATGAAGCAGGACTAATTGCTTTGAAAAGAATAGTTATCTGGGTTCCAAGATTAGTTACATGTGCTCTGGTTAATAAAATGAAAACCTTACACACTTCAAAGTCCTTTGTCTCATCCAGATATTTCCAGTTTGTCTGTCATTCAGTGTTGTGAAATACTGTCTAAAATCCCTTGGAAGGCAGTGAGTGTCTTCAAAAAACACTGTGTTTTCTCAGTTTAATACTCCTTTATTTGCTATCCGGTAACAAATAAACTCTGTGATAAGACCATTCCCTATTTCTAAACACACTTATTCCTTTTCTCTAATAAACATTAATAAACATTTGGAAATTAATTGTAACAGTTCAGTCTAAAACACACAATTTATCTTGGATAGAAAGTTCTTCACTTCTGTGGAATACAGTCTAGTCACTTTTGGGAAGGAAAATAAAAAATTGCTTTGCCTGTGTTTAATAAATCCTAAAGTTAGCACCCCACATCATAGGTAAGAAATAATATGTGGATTTTTTAATGAGAGCTGTATGTTTTGCCACCTCCGTGAACAGTGACCAAGGTCCACAAGACCTTAAAAAAATAGTTTATTTCTCAGTCAGCAGTGTTTTCTGGTTTACCTGGGAACTCATTCATCATTGGGCAGATCTTATGCCATGACCAAATGGGAATTTCCAAGCAATCACTATGCACACATGAACATTTTAAATAAGTGCGAAGAATTCCTTTCACCCATTTACAAAATATTTGTTGAACCTCGGCACAGTGGGGAAGACAGCTACCAAATTTGAATGTGGCTAAAGATCAAGGTTTCCATCTTGGCATTATTTGCACACATATTTTGACAAGTATGTCTTCTGGAAAAAATTTTCCCAAGGTCATACTGGCAGGCCTATTGCAGTTGTTTTGTCCTCCTCTGTCTTCTAAATCTGTCTTCTAAAGTCATCTTCCATGTTTCCTGCTACTTCATGGATATAGTACATTAAAAGTGTCCTTGTTCTTTTCTGCTTCATTTCCTGTGACACTTTATTGCTTCTGTGGCTTTGGTTTCGTACCAAAGGTTTTAATTTCGCTGTGGAGTGTTGGAAAGTGTTTTTATGGCTGGTGGAAGATATGAGAGGGAGGATGTGAGACAGCAGCTCCGTGGACCCTTTTGATGACTGGCTGTCTGGACTGTCTGTTTGCAGGACTGTCTGCCTTTACAAGGGGCCAGAGACAGCAGCTCAGGCAGTCCCCGCCAGTCCCACACCCCAGTGTTCCCTCTCAGGAGTTCTTCCCAGTATGATTCCCCCTGGCTCCTGGCAGCTTCCCTAACAGCAGCCCACTTTTCTGCCTGTAACTTGTCAATCCTGCCTGCTCACATGCCCACCTCCCCTCCCAGTGCCTAGGCAAAAGCAAGGTTTATCAGGAGTGCAAGTTTCCAGCATGCAAGTTTCCAGCAGATTTCCCAAGTGGTGCTACTATCTAAAGATCCTTCCCCAAGCGACATGCTTGGTGATATAAAGAAGGAAACATTGCAGGTTAATAAACCCCAAATGTATGCTTAGGGAAAAACAAGCTATTAAACTCAGCTGGTTTCTCAGGTGGACTAGAGATAGGATAATCATGAAGGTTTTCTCTGATTTGGGAATTGAATAACATATTCCTGAAAAAGAGCTCCCCTGTTGTATCTGATTATGATCTTTGCTATCAATAAATACACAGAATTTATATAATACTTCTCAGGTTTCAGGATATGTGAATTATGTAAGCAAAATACAGACTTTACAGCTGAATATCCAGATAAAAATATGAGGCACAATTAATACATATATTGCTACACAGTGCTAATTGAGTGTATCTTATAATGCATATTCAGCATATGATATCCGTGTAAATGTTGTTCATTCTGAATAAAGAATAATAATAATAATAAATGACTAATTTTGAACTGGCAAAAAGTGACAGTGGAACTTGAATTTCTAATTAATAATAAGAAACTTTATAATAATTATATTTTTTTATTGTAGTCATAGAGATGGTAAATATATGGTGAAAGTATACACAGCAGATGGCACAAGTGCTGAAGTGATTCACTGGTGAAGGGAACTGCGAAGAGCTTCACATTACCATATAAAAAATGGACAGTCTGTAAGAAATAAAATGAAAGACAGCCATGTATGGTGGAAGGAGTTTTAAATTACAGGTGGCTTTTGTGTCGGTCAGTGCTTCCAAAAATACAATGTGGGCTTCACTGTGAATCAGNTCAGCTCAGTGAAGTTGTCCATTCAAAGTATACACTTGCAGTCATAAAAGTAGAGAAGAGCTATGTCTGGACTAAATTGCTGCTGTGGCTGCTGGCCCACAGAGGCTGTCCAAGATCAATGAACTGTGCAACCATAGAACTGGCTAACCAAGCTGAAGTATTATATCCTCTCCAGAAGGTCCTGAAATAATGCTGTAGTGTGTACAGAGTGCCCTTCCTGTGGCCAGATGTCATAAACAGTGTCAAGCTGTCTTACAATCAATTCTCTAGTGCTGTTATGTAGGCTGTTGCTGTATAAACTAGTGCAGGGAACAGATTTTTCTATGTTAATTTTAATTTTTTTTTTTTT
>VZSE01006750.1:173821-216270 GCA_013398275.1 Promerops cafer
TTTTTTTACCAGGTATATTGCAAGGAAAGTAGCTCTTTAAGAGGCTGGGGGCTCATAAAGGATTAGCATCTGGTCAATCACTGTAGCTGTGTCCTAAAATATTCATGAACAGCAGTGAGATTTCATCTTCCACTCCAATAGTCAAAGAAAAGATGATTTAAACAAACAGCTTGGTCAGAAAGGAAGCCGCAAGGATTTTGTTTTTTAAGCTCACCAGTTGAAGGGGCACTCTGTGAAAAGTGTTGCTGCCAGGGACACTGGGCATGGGCAAAGCTCCCTACAACCACCTTTGCCTGGAAGGACACTTAGGCCAATTTAGGAGCAAGGAAAACATTTTGTGCAAGCAGTTCAGCTTTCATTCTGCAAGTACAGCCTGTAACAAATATCTCAAAATGGAGCTGGGGAAAAAAAACCTGACAAAACTGACACTGCCTCTACAAATGCAAGTGCTGGGCAGCTGCAGTTGCAGAAGCCACAGGAAGCACAGCTTCTGCCAGAGCACATCACAGCCAATTTTTACTAGACCTCCTGAGGCACCTCTGTGACCAGGGGACCAAGATCCTGCCAAATGCCAGGGTTCTGTGGTAGTTTACTTTCCAACATGCTAATCTTGTTCCTAGAAAAAGTTACAGCAATGAAATTGACATGGAGAAAATGTGGGTTATTTTACTTCAGCTCTTCAAGTCAGCCAAGTCTACTTCACTTGAACTCTCCCAAAAAGGTTTGATTCTTCAAATCTGTTCTGGATGCAGCGTGTATGTAGCTGGTGCTATTTGTTATTTGTGTTGCTTTATATTTTCTCTTGTAATTATTTCCATCATGTAGGCACAAAGTAGTTGTAAAAATGGCAAAGAATGAATTTTTTCTGAGTTTCGGAACAGTTTTTTCAGTAAGACATATTGTATATAGAGTTACTTCCTTTCTGGTGTAATTGCACTTATAATTTTTAATATTGAATATATCACTCCAGAGAAAATTATAGATACATTAGTTCAAAACAAACCCAAATGCTCAATACATATAAAAAAGAAATATGAACAAAAGAAATACATCATTGTATCACCAGTCTTTCCAACTGAATCCTTTCCAAAGTAAATCAAAAATCTTATTGGAATTGTTTCTAGTTATCATGATCTCACTGGGAAACGAAAGGATTTTCTTCAATAGCGTGTTGTAACTCAGTCATTATACCACAGTGAGGTAATTTGCTAAAACAGCTGCCTCTGATGAGTAAACCTTTCCATCTGGCAGAAGCCAAATAGACACAAACAAACCCATGTCAGTTTTTCTTAACAAAACATAAAATCAAAATAAGCTCCTTCTGCTCTAATGGGACCAGTCTTTGAACTGCAGGAACCAAGATTTGTTTCTTTTTGATGCACTTCTCTTACCCTCATACCCACAGACTTGTCCCTGGCTGCAGGAGTGTTGATATCATGCCACCTTTTAGATGGATTACAGCATAACTGGGAATGTGTTTGCAATATAAACCTTCCAGCAAGGAACCAGACAAAATTAACAGTTGTTGGAACTTGTTAGCTTTAGCAAGACAGAGCTGGTGGATAGTTTGTTTTCATAGTAGGGTTTTTTTTCTTTAAAGATTCTATTTCTTTTAATGTTCTAAGGAAATTCCCTCTGTTTCTTAGTAAAACAAAATATTGTTAGATGCACAAAATCTTAGCTATACAAACTACACTTTTTCACAAATTATTGACAAAATAAAAGACTAACTAGCTTTCACACTCCCAGGAGACCTGTATAGAGTTGTAACCCTTAAAATTAACATAGAATACAATCTGAGTTTGTGTTAATTTTTTGGATCTAAACTATATATAAATTAATGGTTTTCCATCACCATTTAAACTCAGATAGAATAATCAAATGTTTTTTGTGGGTTTTTTTGGCGTTACATTTTTTCTTCTGCAAGTCTTAACAGAACGTGTATAATAAATGAGCATATGTATTTCATGTGGTCTTTTCAATTTGTATGAGAAAAGTCTTTGCAATATATTGTCAAGACAGAATTCATATTCAAAAGAGCATTTCAGTTTGTTAGCTTTTCTTCTTAATGGAAAATGTTGTAAGCAAAATTTAAAAACGTGCTTATTATAATTAGTGGGGGGGTGAATTCCTCTGTGTAAATATTTTTTCAGCCAACAGCCTGATGTATTTTTTGTGATGTCAGTGGGATGTCTCCCATTGGCCTCAATAGAAATTACATCAAGAACCAAATATGGAAAACTTGGATGTATGTATAGGTCTGGGTCCAAGAATTATACTTGGGTCCCATTTATGTAGTAAGTGGTGCAAAAATGTTAATTCTAAAAAGTCTTAAACTATCAGGCAGTTCAGATTGGGATTCAGATGTATCTCTGTAAACTTTTAATTCTCTGAGAAGGAAATCTACACCTGTGGAAGTAGTTTTTTCAGTACACAGAAATATTAGTGTGCTTAAGATATTTCCCTCAGTAGAAGCCTTGTGAATATAAGTCTGTCAACACTGTAGTGATGAAAACGCAGCAACAATAAAGCAAAAGAAAAAAAACAAACCAACAAAAAAACAACAAACCAAAACCAAACAAATAAAAAAGGTACTTTTTAAAATATTTGCCCAATAATAACACATTGTGCACCTCATTCTGTAGACTTCCTACAGAGTCTGCAGGATTTGGCCAGTCTGTCAACTCTGCCTTGCAGAGCACTTGGAACCTCAGAAATTTAGTAAGTGACCATTAATGAAGCCACAGTTCTGTCTAGAATTGTACAAATCCTCCTAGGATAAAATCATATCAGCACCTTGGGAGAAAGGATATTATGAACTTGTAATATCAACATATTTAATGTTCTCCTTGGCTGCTGGATATAATGTAAATTTAATGCACAGTATGTCAAGGTTGTGATACTCTGCATTGTCCAAAAGTATTGGTTGCCTCTTGTGTCTCTTTCAACCATATGCTATGTATTACTGGTAATGGGAATGTATGATTGAAAGCAAATTTCTCTGTCAGTGGTCTTAGCCTTGTGCCAGCTGTAGCTAATGAGAAACTTTCTTTTGACTTCAAAAGGAAAACCACTGTCAAACACAGGAAACAGCAGTAAGATCTAAAAGTTAGTTATACAAAAGAAAGGTAAGAAAGAAGCTTCTGCCAATCAGTCTACTGCTGTGAGGATTATCAAACATGTTTTGCAAAAATAAACCCTTCTTTCTAAACACAAATACACCTAGAAAAGCCTATAAAGCAAATACTGTGTTTACTGACATTTAATGTGCCGAGATCTAACTATGCACCTGTTCATTGAGTTCCTTTCATTTAATCTACTTAGATCCCAGACCCAGCTATTAAATATTCATTTAGCTGGATATTATTGTTATACCAAGTGTATTGCTCTTTAGTGAACCACATTAAGAAAAGCTAAATTCAATTCACATGGTTTACAAAGAGGGGGTTTTTCTGTAGAAAACAGATGTAGGAATGAGACAGATCAGTATTTGGAAAAAAAAGTTATCTGGAACATAACATTTTCTAAGTATTAAACAGCTTATTTTAACTAATAAAATTATTCATTATAAGTTAGTGATGAAATTAGTGTTCCACAAAGAACAAATACTGGCTCTAGGCTATATCCCCTACTAATATTTAATGTTCTGATTTGTGCTATAACAATACTCACACTGCATCTGAATTTTGCTTTAAACTTTTCAAATACATCTGTGATCAAGCTTAAAGGAACCTGTTTGCAGCAGGTTTCCTAAATATTTCAACAGCAGCAATAATGTAGCTACTGCATGCATGTCTGTTTGTCGTGTTATGCATATGGGTTTGATTTAATATTTGTTACAGTAGATAGCCTGAAGAAGCTAGATTTTTGTGCAAGGAAGGTTATCATTTACCCCAGATGCTGTTAAAATTCCTTTTGGAATTTGGAATTTTTCCTCTTAAATTTGGAGAAAGGTGCTGATTTCATTCACTTCCAGGTAAGTGTTATCCTGACTTTCTTTTCCGTAGCAATTAGGAAGATTGCTTGGATGAAACTAAATTTAAAAAAAATTTTAAAATATAGTTTTATAGTTGCAATCCAACTCCTGCCTGACTAATATGACAGACCTTAATAGTTTTACCAAAGGCTGCTAGGTGGTTGTTCTTTATCAGTCAGAGGAAAAAGAGAAGTTATACAGTGTTGTGGACATCAGCATTCCCTCCTTCATAGACATAAATAGGGCCTTCTTGCTTTTTTTTTTTCCTGTTTTTTGGTTATTTGNGGTTGTTTTGTCTTTTTGTTGGGGGTGGGTTTTGTGGGTTTTTTTGGTTGTGGTTTTGGTGTTGGGAGTTTTTTAGTTTGGTTGGTTGGTTTGGTGTTCTTGTGGTTTTTGTTTGTTTGTTTTTCTCTTGGTTTTTTTGAGGGGCAAGTTCACAATAACAGAAAGAAAAATTATGTGACTGGATCTGTACTCACATCTTGGCTGGATCTCCCTGACCCTTGGGTAGAGGGGCACCACATCCTGGGAACAGCCACAGCCAGGAGTTGAGCTCTGAAGCCTTCCTACCTACAAACTCAGTACCCATTAAAGATGGCTGGAAAAAGACAGCCTGCTCCTTTTTTCAATCCTTTTTTCAGGTCCTCTTCAGCCCTGTTTTCCAGGGTAATCTTGAGCCTGTGGATGGAATCTCTGACCTTTGTTTGATTTTGTCATTGAGAGCAAGTAACAACCTGCTAGAAGCAGAGAAGATTTTATTGATTCAGAAATAAATGGCAATTATTAGTTTTCTGAGACATGTAAAATCTGATATAATTATACTGCTCTTTTTCATTATACTGTTTACACCTGTGATAGTTATTTCTGTAAAGCACATTATAGTTAATTGAAGAACAGGCAAGATAAACCTGTGGTGAAAAATTTAAAATTCTCTGTGCAATGGCCTGAAGTAACAACAATACTTTATTTTGAACTTACTTACACTTTATTTTTATCACTATGTTAATTATAATTGACTTTGCATTGCATTCCAAATGGACTCAGCATTCCTGTTTTTAATTCAGATTTGAAATACCCCAAAGCTCAAGGAAGTTCAACTCTGGGAATTTTGTTTTGGCCTCTTATGAAGAACAAAATCCAAATTTGGCTTTAGGTTCTGACATACCTGGAAGTTAGGTATTCCATTTGGTCTGGATAATTTTTTGTTATGATGTAGCTACAGGACTTTCCACCACTTTGCATACTTATAGCTATGAAATATTAACAAGATGGTATTATTCTGATCTGTAAGTGATTTTATAATGGAGGGAACATTTCCCATCTACCTTTTTTGTTTATGGAATACTTGCAAATATTTGGCAGCCCATGTGAAGGAATAGTTATCCTTGAACTAAAAGTGTTTTTCCATGGGGTCTTCATTCAGGTTTTAAATGCCAGGCTTACAGCATTCATGCAGAAGAAAATTCTCTGGAAATGAGGTTTTAGTGGCATATTTTCCTTAGTGTAGTTCAACATAGCTGAGTGGGAATGTGCACACCACAAAATCATCAGAGCCAGGAGGTGATATGTATTCTCCAGAAGTCCCCATCTCAGAATTTGTCACTGAGCAGAGAATGAGACCTACCAGAAACCTGCTTTTCCCTCTCCCAATAGTTCTAAGAACACAGTGATTGCCTGCTGCACCCCTCATCTCTGAGAGGAGTGGAAGCCAGTGCACTGATGATACACAAATATTGGAAAAATGCATTCCTTTTTTTCCCTTTGTGCCCAAAGATCAACCAGGCAATTTAGAGGTCAACAGTAAACATGTAGTAATTTAAAAAATATTAACAGCACTTTCAGCTGTGACTTCAAGACTGAAAACTAATTGTCACAGGGAGAAATTTTACTGCCTCTTAAAACATTTTTAAAAGGTAGAATAATATATAAGCCTTGCTATAAGTATTATACAATACTTGCCACACAATAACCTTGATCACACAACTGTATAGGTTGGAAGAGACCTCTAAGATTATTAAATCCAAGCATTAACCCAGCACTGCCAAGTCTGGCACTAAACCATATCTTCAAGTGCTACGCCTACATGCATTCTAAATACTTCCAGGGATGGTGCTGGATTGTGTCCAAAGAAGGGCAGTGAATTTGGTGAAAGATCTAAAGTGCAAGTCTTATAACGAGCAGCTGAGGGAACTGGAGATGTTTAGCCAGAAGAAAAGGAGGCTGAGGGCAGACAGTATCGCTTTCTACATGTACCTGAAAGGAGGTTGTTACTCTTCTTGTGAGTAACAAGACATAGGACAGGAGGAAAAGGCTTCAAGTTGTACTGGGCAGAGTTAGATTGGCTGTTTGGAAAAATTTCTTCTCTGAAGGTGTTATCACACACTGGAACAGGCTGCCCAGGAAGGTGGCTGAGTCACCATCCCTCTAGAGGTTTTTTCCAACCTAAATGAATCCATGATTCCATCATTCATGGGTCCAAATCTTTTCACAAAGAACAGGTCTAGTGGGGTACATTCCCAAGCTTGCTCACTCACCAGCTGTTTTGGGAAGTTACCTTCCACATAATCCAGGAATATCCTGGACTCTTTCCTCTCTGCTGTATTGTATTTCCAGCATACATCTGGTAAATTGAAGACCCCCCTGAGAACAAGCGCCAGCTATTGCAAGACTTTTGCAGCTGTTTATAGGATACATCAGCCTCTTCATCCTGGTTGGGGGGTCTTTAACAGACTTTCACCATGATATCTGCTTTTCCAATGGTCAGCTTTCTCTCAATCAAATCCGAAAATATGAATTTTCTGAAAAGTAGCTACTTAATTATAAGAGCATTAATAAAGAGATTTAAAATAATTTTCAATTAAAAAAGTTTGTTTTGCATATCTTGGGATAATCAAATTCTATGCTGTAGTGAGGTGTTCTGCTTCTGCATCATAATTGGCCATTATTATTACTATTTTATGGTAAAACAGCACTTCCTTCTAGGCCACACTGCTTAATGAATGTGCTCATTTGCACAGAATGAGAAACCAGGCAGTGAACAAATTTCAGCTTTCTACTCCTGAAATTTTTTAACATGCAGAAAAGGATTTGTTTTAAGTAAAAATATTGGGAAGATTTTATCTTTTGCTCTGCCTTATTTTCCTCTTACTGGACTATTTCAACTCTTTGGTTACTGAGATGTAGCATGCTGTACTTTTGTTTACCTTTATCTAATGCATACCAGGATAGGTTAAGGGACTGAAAACTTTAGTCCTTAGCCTGGTTGTAGAAGGTAGCATACAAATATCAACGGTTCTATAGTTTTGTCCTTCAAGGGCTAATTCTGGAAAAGAAGGAGAATGACATAATTCAGTTCTTGTGACAAATAGGTCTTTCCCACACTCACAGAAGCTGCCAGCAAGAGTGGTGGGTAGGATGTTTCTCACAATGTGTCTTCTGGGACTTGCACAGAAGCCCAAAATATGTTTCACTCCATTGGCCTGCCCTTAGTTTGAGCTGATGAGCAGGAGGCTAAGATGCTACAACAGTGTTACACATCACCTGGTCCAGTGAGTTCATTAACAAAGTCCATCTCCACATCTCTGTATGTTTAGTGATGGATTTTCTGTTGATTGCTTCTCACTACCCCAAGGATTAATTTTACACAAGATAGCATGGAATTTTAGGGTGCCTGCAGGTCTAGAAACATTGGTCTTCCCTTTCCTGATGTCTTTTGTACTGTTCTTGAGCAGGGCAAATATGGTGAAAAGACAAAAATAACCCTATGATAAGTAAGTCTCCATAATGCCCTGCACTGATGTGTCAGCAATGAATTTAGAGCTTTCACACTTCTGAAAAACGAAATGTTTAGTCTTGCTGTTAGACTGGTTGAAGCCTTCTTCGAACAATTGCCGATGTATAAGTATTATATTGCAAAGCATTGATAATATCAGTGATAGTGTGACCCATTGGACCAGAAGCATCCTACATCAAGCACATTTTGAAAAAACATGCCCACCTAAAAGCTTGCCTCCTACAGAAAATTAATAGTACAGTAGCTTATCAGTTAGAGAAGAGTGCACAGGAGAAAAAGGGAGAAATAAAAATAATAAAGCCCGCTTCTTTGTAGAACTTTAGAAACATGGCACTAACAAAGACTTCCTGTTCCACACAGAATTTGTGCTGGCAGAGGCAGCTTGCAGGGCTGTGGGTGTACTCAGCTGTGCAGAGCTGATTATAGAAGATGAAAGAGACTGGCAATTTATTTCATCTCACACTGAAGCACTGCTGACAACTGAAAGTGAGGACAGAAGGATTCATTTGTTCAACTTCTGTTTTAGAAAGCAGGCTTCAAATGATACCACAGAGAAAGTCGAGGGAAATGCTGTGGTTTAACAAAGTGTCTATTTTTTAATTTGCTGACTCCAAGATTTATGTTTTCAGCTGTTGGGGGTTTTTGGCTGGGGGAGAGCAGATATTTGAGAAGCCTGAAACACTGTGTTGCTGGTGAAAAAGTTGGTGGTATTGGCCCAACTTATTGCATGTAATAATACCTTACATACATGTGCTAGTTTGCAAATGGGAAAGCACTATATAGATATGTACGCATCTTTATGTAAAACAAAAGTAGGAACTTTTGACACCTTTCTTTCCATTATATTGTATTGTGGTCTCAGGAGTTTTATAATCCCTTCCAATGCTGAGATGTTTAAATGAGGATATCTAATTACACTATTAGCATTTATTCAGCAATCACAATAGTGAATAATTCCTGGCAAATTGAACGGCATATATTTTACATTTACTGCATTTTTCATTCCTAGAGTTTCAGCGATAGGTGGCAGGAACCCTTAAGTAAGGGATAAGTGTTCTGGCTAAGGAACAAATAGGGTACAAAGACATAGATTGGAGACACAAGTCAGACCCTGCTTGCCCCTTGTTTCTGTGCCTGTAGCAGGCAGAACAAGAGAGAGTAACCTTAAACCAGTGGTAGAAAAAGTCACATTTCAAAGGATAAGGACAGCAAAGTGTGGGAAAAGGGAGACAGGGATCTCCCCACACACACAAACTGGAAGTCTTAAAAACAACGCAGACTTACATATGTCAAGACTGACAATAGCAAAATTGATTCTGCCTTTGGGCAGGAAGAAAACTAAATGATATCTCGAGGCTCCCATAATTCCTTGTGTATGTTGGTTGTTTTCAAGGTCTTCATCTTTATTTTTAAATTGTGGTTAACCAACTGTGTTATTTCCCTTCAGTACTAAAATGCAGTCTACAAGTAAAAACAGCCTTAATATGTAAGAGTCAGAAGAAAGGTCTACTGAAATGGTTGTTAAAATGAAATCTGTTTAAAATCTAATCATGTATTCTCAATACATCCTAAACAACTATGTGTATTTGCAGAGATGATAATAACTTTTGGAACACCCTCTTGAATAGCAAAAGGTACAGTCAATTAGTCACAAAGTATCCAGAAACAGAAAGGTTAGAGCTTTTGAGGATGACACTTCTCAGTGTTGTGACCTATATAAATACAAAATATGTTGCTAGAATTCATAATGGCTGGTTGCCAGGTAAGCAATCATTACTCATTCAGTATTTTAACATACAAAAAGCAGTAAAATGTAGTCATCCAAATATTCTGGTTTTGCTTTGTGAACCTTCTGTTCAGTACACATTGGCATAGCAGGAAAACACAGATGGATGTCTAAGTAGGCAACTGGTCACTCACAAATGAAAAGCTGGAATATCACGAATGAAAAGCAAGGAACATCAGACAAAACAGCAGCTTAGCTTAAGCAGATGATTAACTATATAAAACAAGCTGCTTATGTGAATTGTAATGTGTCCCCATTTGCTGTTGTCACGCTGTGTCCTTTGAAACCTGAGTACCTGATCCTGTTGCAGCTTTCCTCTGAGAGCAATGTCTAAGAAAAACTAAAAGGCAAGACACAGTTCCTTTTGTCTTTTCTTTGCTTTCTTAATAGAGAGGGCTGGACTCAGCAATGATAAAACGTGGAGGAGAGGAGAATCACACACCTGTTAACCACTCAGTGGTTTGGGAGCATACATGCTACTGGCCCTCCCAGCCAACACTAGGGCTTCATGGCAGCATCCAGTAAAACCATGCCTGATACGTCATGACTTATCTCCCAGACCACTCAAACATACCAGAGTATAACCTTTTACTTCAGTTATTTTTATTAAAATTCTTCATACAACTGAGCAGCCTTTGCTAGTCCTGACGTGGATCAGAAACACTGGGACAGAAGGTTACCTGGTACAATGCTGTGCAGCTGGACTGTATGTGAGGGAGACACAATCTTTTTGTATCAACTGAGCATCTGGTACATACATTTAAATCTGTGGTTTGGCCTGTTGGTCTGTCCCCACTGTGCTCCTAAGTAAGCAATAACTACCTCACTATCTTCATATCAATGTATTGGGGAATTTTTAGCATGTAATCTGCTGGCTACTTCTAAGTAAATAATTTTATTTCTAAATAAACATTTGAGAAAATGGCTTAAAGAAGAGAAGCTTCAGCATGTGAATAATAAGAATACAGATTATGAATCTGGATGGCAGTAAGTACTAACTGCAGACAGCATCCATTCAATTGACACATTTTCTTTGTAGATGGTCTGTTTGATTCACATTTCGGCCATAGAAGGTGACTGTTTTGCTACTTTTTGCCTTGTTAACACCATAATATAAAGTATATTTTACTTCGGAAAAATGACTAGATGGTGAAGTGTCATTTGCAGCTAAGAGCATAATGAATGTTGTTTCATGAAGAAATGTGTTCATAACAGTTACTTCAGAGTATGTATAACAATTTTATCAAGCAATAGTATTGGTAGTAGCTGCTTTTGAAGAACTACAGACAATGTTAACAAAATTATTTCTCCAATAATTTTGGATAGGGCTTTTTTTTATAAATTCAAAACCAAACCATACTTCATATACTTACTAACTGCCTTAATTCAATAGATATAAAGAACAATATTTTTCATGTGAAAACCATAATGTTCAGCTCACACTATAATGTAGTTTACTGTAATGTAAACTATCAATATAAGTAACATCAGACAAGTATTCATGTTTCAAAATGATAGAATTATCACTGACACGGTGTGATGCTCTCTGTGACTGGGTATGGTGTCCTTCATCAGAAAAACATAAAACTTAATTTTCAGAAAGCCATTTATCTTCTATAGGTGATCCTTTCAGGACTATGCTGGAAATTTCTGTTTTGAGGGTAAGCGAATGAGCACAGGAGCCCTGCAAGCCCTTTACCTGCAGTGAGCCTGGGAACAGTTTGTGAGTCTTTAATCTCTTCCTGCAGCAACTAATACTTTACACTATTTGAAGGACCAATAGGGAAGCAGTAAGGAGTTGGTGTCCTTGCACTCAGTCCCATGGTCCAATTCTTGCTATCATATTTGGAAGTTGTTGACCTATACATTATAGAAGAGACCAGTAGATTTCAAAAGTCAGTAGTCTTCAAAAGTCAGTAGTCGTATCAATTCATGTCATATGGAATGAAGGGTCATGCTTGCTTTTATCTGTGAACTATGTATTGTGGATAAACTATGGAAAAAAACCCTACAGTGACAGTTGATTTCATCACTATTAAGTCAGTGTTATCAAAGAAAAAAGAAAACAATTAAGATCGTTAATTGATTGAGTAGCAGGAAAGGGTTACTTGAAAGGTGACCTCCCAGAATCTACTTGTTTGGAAGGGAGCAGACACGTGTTCTACCTTTGAAAAGGTTTGAATATGTAGGTAAGGGAAGGGAATTCAAAATAATACATAACACAGAGGTGTGAAATAGTAAAATAGCAGGTCCATTACCACTGAATCTTTTCAAAATCTCAACATCCCAAGTCTGCTTCTGAAAGATGACAGACTAGTAAGTCTGAATGGATTCTCTGTTGGTGATTCATTTAGAAAGCAAACTCATTGTAATGTGATTAGAACATACATTAAGCTCTGAAAGACATAGGAAACAATGAAGGGAGAAATAAGTTTCTTTTTTACTTTTTTCTTTTCAGTGCTGACCTTGAAAGAAAAAGGTACATTGAACAAATAGTAGACAGCTATTCAAACCTAAGGAATATTTCTCACTATAAAAGACTAAATGTGTTTATGCTGTCATCAACCTTAATTCCAGATCAAACTAGTGCGTCTGATTTTTAACCTAAAATGATGCCTATTCCTTCAACATCTATAACCCTTAGTATTATATGCTGGCACAATGATTATACACTAGAAATATAGAAGCATGAGAGGAGATAATTTGTTAGTACCTTTTGGCTACCTATTTAAGAAATTAATTTCATATCTTGTGAAGAAGTGTTCTGTAAAAAGCTGTTGTTCAGGGCACTAACTGTCATATTACATCCCGAGGCCTTAAAAAGCTGGAGTTGCAAATATACTGATGCTCAGACCTTCAATAAAAAATGCCAAAGTAAAATAAAATAAAGTAATCTAAAATTTTGCGGTGCAGTGTATTTTCATAAAATAACTAGGAAGCAATAATTTCAATTAATACTAGAAAAATATCTGGTCCAAGTTAAGCTGATGGTGCTTTGGATGCTTCAGAAAATGTCTGAACACTGTGGAACAAGTTTTGACCTTTCCGAATGTGTTTGAATCCAGTTACAGAATAAACATTGTTTTGCTGAAAAACAAAGCAGATATGGGTATTATTTTTGTAATGTTGACATTATTGCTCTCTTTTTGAACTCTAGCAAGTGCCATCAAGCAATGCAGGGAGTCGCTCTGTGCCCAGAAGATATGAAGATAGTTAAAAATGAATTTGTTTTACTTATGGATTGGAGAGTGTGATGGTTGTAGGGCAAAAAAATGAAGTATTGGTCAGCTAATATTGAAAGCTGTGTGGCACAGAAAGGTCTGGGATAACTTAATGTAGGGAATTAATCATAAAATTTTAAAATACAAAGGGGAAAAAGCCATTGTGGAATTAATAAGGCTGCTGTCCTTTAACATGTTAAGTAATCTTTCAAGGAGATAATCTCTGGCGGTAATTCCAGTGCAAAAGCCAGGCATCTTTCAGGGCTTAGCTCTTGATCACTCCCACAGAGAAGCACATATGAGTCAATGAGGAATAGTCTAGTGGATAGAATGTAAGATAAGAACTCAGTTTTGCGAGAAACTTTGGCCCAATTCACAGTCCTATTAGATTGCAGCTTTAAAGAAATAATTTAATAATTTTATGCCTCAGTTTCCTGTCTATTTTAGTGCCTACCTACATGCCAGAAGCATCAAAGGGTGAGTTCTGTTAGCTGCTGGAAAGCGCTGAAGTGCCTGTATAACAATGCACATAGTATAGGAGAAAAATGGGCGGATTTAGAGATCAGTACGCAGAGGATGAGAAATTTGAGGTTTTTCTGTGTTAGGACCGAAGGGCAGACTAACCAACAGTGACGTGAGTTTTTGCTACAGACCACCTGATCAGGAGGAGGAAGTAGAAGAGGCCTTTTACAGACAGCAGTAACAACAGCCTCAGTCACTGGTCCTAGTTTTCATGGGGGCTTTAACTACCCTGACATCAGCTGAAGGAACAACACAACCAAGAACAGGAAGGTTCCTCGGAAGCACTGTCTGTAACTTCCTGACACAGATAATGGAGGAGCCATCAAGGAAAGATGTGCTGCTGAACTTTATATTAACAAGAAGGGAAGATTTTGTTATAGATGTGAAGGCTGGGGACAGGCATATAGCTGTAGTGAGCATAAGATTGTGGAGTTCAGTGTATTTTATGGAGGAAACAGGGCAGCAAATGAGATTGCAGCCGTGGACTATGGGAGGAGCTAATTTTAGTCTCGCCGGGGATCTTCTTGAAAAAATACCATAGGAAAAGGCCTTAGAGGGAAGAATACCTCAAGAGAGCTGGTAAATATTCAAGGGTCAATTCCTCCAGGCTCAAGAATGCTGCATCCCCAATGACAAGAAAGTGAGCAAAAGGGACAAGAGACCTGCATGGATGAACAAGGAACTCTGTTAAAACTCAGACATAAGAAGGAAATACATAACGTGGAAGCAGGGAAGAATATTGGGATGTTGTTGCAGTATGCAGAAATGCAGTGAGGGAGACAAAGGCCTGTCTGGAACTAAGCCTGACCAAGGATGGGAAGGATTACAAGCAGGCCTTCTTCCAACACATCAATAACAAAAGGAATACCGGAGAATACACTGGCCTACTGCTAAATGTATCAGGGACCCTTGAAACAGAGGCTGCAGAGAAGGCAGACATACTGAAAGCCTACTCTGCATTGATCTTCACTGACCTGGCCAGCTCTCAGGAATCCCTGACCCACAGGACAGGGAGGAAGGAAGATTTTACTTTGATTGAGGTGGATTGGGTTAGAGACTGTTTAGTCAAAACTGACATCCGCAAGTCCATGGGCCCTTGATGGGATATAACCATGAGTGCTGAGGGAGTTGGCAGACACCATAGGAATGCTGCTGACAATCATCTCTGAAAGGTGATAGTCAGGAGAGGTGCCTGAAGAAAGCAAATGTCACCTCAGTTATCAAACACAGCAGGAAGGAGAACCCAGGAAAGTACCAGCCAGTCAGCCTCCCCTCATTCCCTGAAAGGGCAGTAAAATGGCACTCTGGAGGCCCTCTCTAAGCACATGAAAGATGAAAAGGTGAGCAAGAAAGTCAACAGGGATTTGCCAAGGTAAATGGTGTTTGACCAACTTGATTGTCTTCTATGACTGGACAACTGCCTGGGTAGTTGAGTGGAGTGCCATGGATATTGTCTACATGGATTTCAGAAAGGCTTTTGTCTGTCTTCTCACAAGCAAGCTCAGGAAGCATGGACTGGCTGTGCTGATGGACAGTGAGATGTATTGAGAAGTGGCTGAATGGTGGGTCACAGAGGGTTGTGATCAGTTGCATAGGGCCGAGATGAAGGCCTGTCATTAGTCCTGTGCGCCAAGGGTTGATACTGGGCCCATTCTTGTTTACTTATGCATCACTGACTCGGATGAAGAGGCAGATGGCTCCTCAGCAATTTCACTGATGACGCAAAGCTGGGAGGAGTGGCCGACACCCCAGAGGATGTGCAGTCTTTTGGAAGGACCTCGACAGGCTGGAGACGTGGGCAGAGGGGAACCTTCTGAAATTCAGCAAAGGTAAATGCAGGGTCCTGCACCTGGGGAGGAACAAGCCCAGGCACCAGCACAGGCTGGGGGTGACCTGCTGGGAAGCAGGTCTGTGGAGAAGGACCTGGGAGTCCTGATGGACAGCAAGCTCTCCTTGCAGCCAAGCAGGCCGATGGTATCCCAGGCATCATTTGGAAGAGCATTGCCAGCAGGTTGGAAGATGTGATCCTGCTCCTCTATTTGGCCCTGGTGAGGTGTCACCTGGAGTGCTCTGTCCAGTTCTGGGCTCAGCACAAGAGAGACATGGAGCTCCTGGAGTGGGTCCAGTGGAGGGCTACAAAGGGAGACTGAAGCTCTTCACTTATGAGATAAGGCTGAGGGATTTGGGCCTGTTTAGCCTGGAGTAGAGACAATTGAGAGATGACCTTATCAAAGTATCTGAAGGCAGAGTGCCATCCAAATTCTCTGTGGTGATGCCAAGCAAAACAGAAGACAATGGGTAGTAACTGGAACACAGGAAGTTCCACCTGAACATGAGGAAGAACTACATTATTGGAGGACTGAGCACTGGAAAAAATTGTCCAGAGGTGAAGTTTCCTTCTCTGGAGCTTTTCAAATGCTGCCTGGACACATTTATGAGGAATGTTCTCTAGGGGACTTATTTGAGCAAGGTTGGACTGGGTGACCATGTGGTAGCTTCCCACCCTACCTATTCTGTAATTGAGATGATCTAATTTCCTTGAGCCAGAATCATGAGAATAATTCTGAATGGGAAAATGGAGAAAAGAAACCCATAGAACAAATCCTTCTTAGTATTACTGATACATGTAATACAGCTCTGAAATACTATTGTAGCATCAAAGCAATTCCAAAACATTTAGCAGTACTTGAAAATGAGTGCCAAAACCACAATTATTTTCTATAGATTGGCCTCTATCTCACCCCAGATTGCTCTTTTATATGCCATAATAAAACCAGAAAAAAATAAATTACACTGAGAAGCTGTATAAGCCTTTATATATTCCCTTTCTTTTACTGGCATCTTAAGAATCTTTTTCTGTGTGGGCTGATGTAGGTGCCTGCTTATGTCTAACCCTTTTATAGTGCTTTGTCCTCATACAAATAATCATGAAAGCACATCAAATAATAACAGCAGGGGAATTACTATACTGCCAAATGTTCCCATCCAGCAACTAGAGTGTAGTCATCATTATAATCATTTTGAGATGTTGAATGTAGTTAAACCAGCAAGCTCAGCTCCTCTGAAATCTCTGAAGCTTTTCTCCTAAGAGTAAAGTAGCTTTCAACTATAAGTAAGGATCAGTAAAGTGTACCAGAAAAAAAATCATCTATGTTGTTGAATGCACTCATACATAAGTATGAGTACATATATGTTTACATGTTTAGTTCCACAACCATGAAACAGGTATTTTATACAGGCTTAACTGTTTTCATGTTTTCTTTTTTTTTTTTTTTTTTTTTTATTTTAAGGTTTTCTGTATTATTAAAGGTGAAAATGTGAAATGTACCAAGGAGACATCTGCTTTAGTCCTTCTCCTTAATTTTCACTGATCCTACAAATACAGTTCCATGGAGAAATGTTAAATTTATCAGAGGATGTTAAGAATTCCAGGTGATGTTTGGAATGAAATGAATTAGTGTAGAAAATTATTGTCCTGTTTTATGTCATGTTGCAACCATTTGTGCAATGGAATTTTGTTATTCTACCTCACAAACCTTCAGTGAGACTGAAAATGTAATTGTGACTCCCTTTAAAGACGGAAAATTATCCAAATGTGCCAAGTGTTATGTGAGTGCTGTTGTTAAATTAGTGTATTGACTTTAACCTCTGATTTCTAAAGATATTTGCAGAGGCAGCTGCACCTGTCAATCTCTTCCAGAAGACTCATTTCATTTTCTTAATTTCTACAGTGAGAAAATGTCATTTGTGACTCTCTGCTTTCAGTAAACTTCCTTTTCTTTTTTTTCCCCCCTTTGTCTTCACTTGTTTGCATCTGTTAGCTAAATGTAGTTTTTTAAGCTCTGTCTCCAAACAACCCAGATTTCTTTCTCTAAAACACCGCTCACACTCCAGGAAATATTTTGCATCTCACTCTATTCCAGTTATCCAATCTTTCTTTGAGCTTCTGACAACAGTGTTGCAGCCTTACTTCTGGCTGATTTCCTCAAGTTCTCTACAATTCTTATTCTACAAAGATGGGAAGAATGTGTTAGGAAGGGAAATGCCATACAACATACCAGTTACACCTTAAAAATATCTGAGATAGACAGCATTTTTTTAAGGTGCTCTGAAAAAGCAGGCAGTTCAGCAGATACAGTAAGTCTCAAAGACTGTTTTCTGTTCTCTGTGCTAAATAGTTTAGTTCTTGCACATTATTCAGTCAGCAGATATGGGTAAAATTCCCTCTGTGTTTTTCACATGTATTTCTGACATGCCCTCCAAGTTCTCTCTGTTTAGGGCTTAAAAAACTAATGGGAAGAAATAGATTGCAAAGACATGAGCCTGTAATGTCTACAATTCACCATAATGCATGTGGCATGTTATTTTCCACCTTTTAGAAGGTGTTTCAGTGACCCATATATTTCACAGTATATACTACAAAGTGCTTACTGTGAAATATTATTATAAGGCTTTTAGCAGCCATTGTAGAAATAGATTAATGGAGAGAAGCATAAATGAATGGCACAAGTGTACAGTATCTCATTCTTAATTTTTATTTTATCAACAGAACTGACAGTTCATAAAAGATATTGTAGTCACAAATATAATTCTACTAGTCTTGTGGAATAGAGCTCCTTCAGAAAATGTAAGTCAGTTATTTACTGGAGTCACAAAAGTATGTAACTTGGACTTTCCCTGGGTGATGGTTCTGAATCACAATGAACAAAAGTAGTAAAGGTGTTGGGATGTAAATTATATTGTTCTGAGTACACATTGTTTTACTACTGTGCTTATAGGATGTTCTCATGTACATCTAAAATGAGAAAAACAAGAATGAGACCTTTGATTTTGCAGCTCTGAAAATCCTTACCCAGATGGGTGACCAAGAAACCTGACTTACAGCCAGGTTTTCAAAATTACATTCTTATGTTACCATGAGAGGTACTCATTATTTTGATTTCCCTTCTTTTCACTGGGCACAGAGAAAATTTCCATCAGTCACCTTCAGACATCTAACATTATGTACCCAAGTTAGGATCCTAATTGCCCTTAAATAGTGTCTTATCAGAGAAAAGAGAATTTGTAGGTGCATTCAAATGGTGATTCAGAGCTGCACAGTGCTGACTAGAGCTTTGGAGGCGACCAGCCCTCTGCAGTTATATTACAGGTAGCCCAGAGTGAATTAAATTCCTGGCTTTGTTGTCTCAGACAGGTATTTTAGGTTGGGTCATGTGAATCCCTTCTGTGCCTGCTCCTGCCTTCCCTGAAATCTTTAGGAATTCTTTTGTTCATTTGAATAGAAAAAAAAAAGAGCTTGAGATCTTCCTCCTCTACCCAGCCCAAAGACAGAGTTTAAGATACACCTTAAATTTCATGACCTATTTTTTTTCTGCAATTCAAATTAGTCTTTTTTTTAAACTTCAGCACATTCAGCTATTGTTACTGAGATGACAGTTGCTTTTTTGAAAACTCATTAGTAATGTTTTGAAACATTCTGTTTACAAAAGCTTTCACCTTATTCATTAGAACAAATGAATGACTTATCCGATTTCAGAATATTTGTAAAGTGAGCTTTACAGATCCCATTAAATGTTAAAAGCTGTTTTCAAGAAAATTCTGCCTGTCTTCAAGTGCTCAGCTCACAGTGTGCTTTACCCACATCTTCAGATTTGTCACATACACCAGTGAAATAATAAAAAAAGGATTATTCTAATTTGAAATAGGTCAGTCTAGAGGTGAAATCCTAAGACTGGTTATTTTAATTCTCTGGTGTTCCCAACAAAGTTCAGGAGGGCTGAGAATATAATATGGGAAAAATTTCACTGAAGTACAGAAAAGATTAAGTGAATGAACTGTACAGTCATGACCCCTGTATATAATAGAAATGTTTTCTGGACAAAATTAAGACGGCTGTTAGATGTACATTTACAGATTGACTGCAGATATATACAGCAGTGTAATTTTTGTTCACTCTGACTTTTCTACAGCTTGATTAAAAGACTGGGCATTTTCCCTAGAGATTCACTCTTCTGGCTAATGTGCTGTAATTGCAATGGAGTGCTTAGTACAGCAGCAACGAGCACTATTCTGTAATAAATTTAGGTCACTGCAGAGTTCATCATGTAGTCCATGGCAACAGAAGATAAAGCGATGGTTAGTTCCTCTCTAGCTTTTAGCTGCAGTGTCACTGATTCTCCTGTCTAATTATACTATTAGAACTAAATGTAGGCAAATTGTCCAAGTCCCAAGGTCTCTTACTTCCTTCCGTATATGTAATATTTCAGTAAGAGAAAACATAATGTAGCAACATTATAACAGAAATGTGAACCACAAGAATTCCTAGGCAAAAAACAATCACATTTTACCTTGGAGCATTCCTTTCCTATTTCCATATAATCCCTCAGGTCAATATTTTTGAAATCCTTTCATTTTTACAAACCCCTACAATTATTTTTTATTTCTCCAGTAAAAAGCAGACAAATTTGTACCAGAAACTGTTGATTGTAATTGCTAAGTTTGCAATTTAGAATGACTTTGGGTAGCAAGAACTTTGCTACAAGTTTTTCTCTCTGCTTATTTACTTGACCTTGTTCTTGAGAATATTTTATTCATTAAGCTTGTTGGCAAAGTGGCCATTCAGATTACATTCTAGCTTCAGACCATTTACAAGTTTTTTCAGTTCAAAGTGTTTTAAGTTTTATTGTTTCTCATCTGATACACATAAACACGAGTACCACTAAATGCCTATTTCCGCATTAGGAGTAGAAATAGGACTGGAATACTTTATCATGGCTTATATAAAAGTGTGCATAACAAATTTGTCTTCATTTAGTTATGTATTCTAATCTCTTGTGGTTGCAGTGATGTTTGCTGATTACCATATCTCTCATGAAAGGATTGAGGTGAAAGTTCAAAGCGTTGGAGCATAAATGTAAAGCAGTGGATCTGAAAAAAGTCTGGAGGTGGGGTTAGGATTAAACTTTTACATATATTATACCTAAAACTGCGAACAATGAACTGCAGTGAATTACCGAATTTGGACAGACTATTTGTTAGCTTTGAAGTTCTTAGCCTTAAGGATCTCAAATATTTTTTTAAGAATCTAATGGTAGTTGTATGCAGTGCCATATAAGCCTGTTGCAATTGTGAATGTCAAGAACAATGGCACCCATTTTATAAAAATATGGAAAGCAGAAAGATATGTGTATTTTGTCTACCAAAATAAGCACATTGGACTGCATCTCTCTTTGCTCTTTCATCTGTGACAAAAACCGAAGTCTGTATTTTGAAGGGAATGTAGGGAAGCTGAAAATTTCTCACCTGTAATCTCTAATATCTTGAGCATTCATGATATCATCTGTAATTTCATTGCAATACTCTTCCCATTTAAGTTCCCAAGATCAAGCTTTTAATAATCCATAAATTTAAGCATCTTAACCAACACTTTTGTGAGAGACGGAAATGTTAATGGTTAATGACTCAAAGCAATCATCTAAAAGAGAAGGGGAGGGTGCTTTGCTAAGGTCAGGTTTATCCCTCCCCCTGGCCCCCCAAGGAGGAGGAGGAGGAGGAGGTGAGTTTTTGAGTGTGTGGTGGCAATCCCCGTAAGACAGAGGTGGTGAACACCCACTACCAGAGGATATAAGAAGGTTTTTATCGTGCCGATTGTCACCCCTTCCACAGCCTGCCTTGTAGAAGGTCACAGTCACTTGGGGCATTCACACGTAGCCCTGAGGGTTTTCATCCCTTCTGGTGGAGCAGAACTGGTTCCACTCTGCTGATGTGAGAGGCAGCTGTCATGCCTTAGGAGGAGCCATAAACCATCAAAGACCCTGAACTGCCCCCAGACTCATTTCTGGGGCCTTCCACCGAAGACTGAAAGCTCTCCCTCAGAGGATGTACCTGGCCATGCTCACTTAAACCTGAGCCTATATTATCCCATTGCTCTTTGTGTTTTGTGGGCCTCCTTCACCCCCAATGGATCAAGACTTCAATCATCATTTAGAAAAGTGAATGGTCACTCTGACCATCATTTTGCAACACTCAAGTCTCATTGTGGGATCCGTGGGTGGCAGTATCTTTCTTATTTTTCCTCATACATTTTCCAAACTTATATTGATATAGCTACGAATAACCAAAAATGGCTACATTCTTTCTTTCCATTGCAACCAATTTTTTTTCTAAAATAAACCCTACATATATGTATTTATAAACTCCGATCATTCAGTGTTGTTTCAGTCTAACCTACCCCAAAGGATCGAGTAACAAGACCCTGGGTTACCCTTTCCTTTAGGGGCAGGCTGAACAAACTCAAAGACAAAGTCGTAACCCTTATTTGTATGGTATTATATGACCAATGGTCCACTTGACTAAGATTTCTCTATTTATTCTTCAGTTTTCACGTTGTTTTGTTTACAGCAGAACAATTTTGAAACGTGTGAACCCTAATATTCTTTACACATAAACTATCTTTAGTGAAGTCAGAAAAGCTACAAGAATTTACGTCAAATAATGACTTGATCCATATTTTACAAAGTTCCTGCTTGTGGAAAATGTTATGATTTTTAAGACACTAGAAAAGCCTTTTAGATAGTCTATGAAGTGGTGTTTGTTTTGGAACAGGAGAGGAGAGATACATTTTTGACAGACAAATAATGAAAGAAATTACAGTTCTGTTTAAATCTTATTGATGTAACTTATATGGTGCAGAAAAGAGAGACAAAGGGAAACTTCAAAGACTTTTCAAACCTCTACATTTTCAGAGCCTTTCACTGAATATAGTCTAATCTGACACTGCAGCCAAATGATTCAAGTCCTGTTTAAAACAATTCTGAACTGATTATGGGTCCTGATTTGATTTCAGTTCTATGGTGTCATTAACTTTGAGTGGAGCTAGTGAAAGGTACTAAGATCTTGCTGAGATAGAGTCTTCAATCACAGGCTTTCCATGGCAAGTCACTTCTGCTTTCCACTTTTAAGAGCAGACTGTGGCTGCTTTAAGATGGCTTTTCCATCCTTACCCTATATGCTTCCCTTATCTTCCTACAACATTTATTATAAGATCTTTCTTTCAGGACTGATTTCCCTTGCAGTCCAGCTGTGATTATAGTTCTCTTCTTAAATTCCATTTCTCCAGATGTCTCTGCTGTAAATTTACTCCTGTTTTCACTCACTCAGTTTTTTTTTTTTGCCCCAGGAAAGGATATTGTTACAGACCTCAAGATTTTTCTTTAGATAATTCTGTCCCAGAAGTCATGACTGTTTCATTCTTTGTTTAATTCTGAGATTAAAAAGCAAAACAGAACTTTCTCATTTCTCTGTAACTGTATTCCTAAATGTCCAGATTTTCTTGAGTAACTTCCATCTGCTGGAATTTGTTTCCCACATCAGGCAAGCAGGCCTAATGCCAGATGACAAGGCCCTGCTGATCATCTGCAGGTTTCTAACTTAATATCAGACTGAATTTTTAAGATATCTACAAAACAATCATCAATAAATCTGTACTGAAGATTTTAAAATAGACATAGTTTCAGGATAGCTGTTCAGTATCAATTTTTAGGGATAAAAAGTTCTAGGGAAATTTTTAGTTTCTCATGCAAGGCAGTTGACAACTCATAAACTTGAGACAGAGTAATATATAATTAGGTCTTTATAAGGTCTTACTACTAGAATATAGAATATAATGATACATTTTGGAATTTAATATCCCAGTGCCTTATCCACTATCATGACAGAATGAAAAGAGATTACTGTTGGACAAACATTACAGAAAGAAGGGTTAGTTTGTGACATTATCCTAAGAGAAAAAGTAATTGGTTTTTGAAAGATGTTTCATTGCTGATGGAAGTTATGATTTTATGAACAAAGGAAGGAAAACTTCAGTTAAGACAGATGGCCTTGCAGAAAATCACCTGGGTATTTCATGTGGCATTTTAGAAATTTTACGTAGTTAAACCTGTTTTACTGGTTTAAATATAAAAGGTATTCAAGCCTTTTTTTGTCAGTGAACAAAAGGTGGCTTACCACAACCTCTGTGTCGCAGCAGAAAGTTTCTGAAGTCTCTTAGTCTTCCATATCTGAGATATTTCTGGAAGCCTGAGAGGAAATTACTGCCTGGAGACAGCCTGTTGTTTTTCTGTTTAGAAGCCTTGGAAATGGACAAAATCCAGCATTCCAAACTACCTATCTGAAGGATGACAAGGTTACACAAAGGTACTCACCAAACTGTGAAAAACACTTAATATTTGGTGACCAAGTGCTTCTAATGAACCTGCCGATTTCAAGATTTTGATAAGTGCTGAGATTAACAGAAATAATTGAGTTTAAGGGTAATAGATTTTTACTAAACCCACATTCTTCTTAACATCTTTTCCCCGACATAGTGGGACCACAGATAAAATTAAAATGCTCATGAACAATTGCTGAACAGAAGTGCCTGTGTTACCAAGCACTGATTTACTGTAAGAATTTTCAGACAATACAAAATCTGAACGGACAGTAAATGTTATTAAAATACTCTCAAGTAACACACTGTTTTTTGTAAGGATAATTTGCAAAAATACCTGAAATACAAAAGAAAATTCTAAATCTATCTGTTGTATTCTCTCACCTGGGCATATCACACCCTAAATAATAAGTACTGGCAGCTGCCCTGTAGCAAACAGTCTGATCATGGCTCAGAACTGGTTCAGTTAAGACAAAGTTCATGGCTTAAACTTCTTTTAGAAAAATGTTGGACTTGGGCAATAGTAGCCATAAGCTGACAAGAAAAGTTTTCCAGTCTAGTGTTTCTCATAGGGTTTTTATCAACATATGCTTTTGTTTTTCTCAGTATTCCATCACTCTTTGGACCACTTTGTCCTCCTGAACAATCAACATATGCTTAGGATTGAAACATCAGGCGCAGTAGCAAATTTAGAAGAAAGAAAACAAGTGGATCTGAAGTTCATACATCTGAAGTTAGGCAAAAAATCACAGAGATTTTTAGCAGCTGAAGTGGATGTTTATGTCACATCCCTTGTAGGAACAGAAAATGTTTTTTTCATTGGTTATGCACTGTAAATTCATAGACTTGATGACTGAGATCAGTCAGCAAGAGCTTTGACTATCTAAAAATCCTGGATTCAAGCTCTATTGCCAAATAATTGCCCCTAATTTTTGTGACAAATGTAGACAAATCATGATTGACATGTCTCTCCAAACCACAGCCCCCTGCTCCTACCCTGCATAATTAGCAGCCAGGCTAAACATTCCCTGCAGACAGGGGAGAGAATCTACTATCAATATTTTGATGATCCATTAATGCAGGTCCTATCTGATTGAGTTTCTGCATGTTCACTAGGAATGTAACACTCTGTGACCTTGAAATATGAGCATTAAAGACAGGATACCTTATCTTGCTGCATGTCACTGTCACCAAGTAAGGCTTCTATTAGGGGTGCTTTGAAATGAGCTGGTGGTGAAAAGAGAACCTCTACTGTTAAAGCTACCTTAACACAAAACCTGTGTTATTTATTTACGATGCTACATGAATCATCTGCACTTTCTGTGATAAGCCCAGGGCTGTGTGTCTTTCATTTCAGCTGACATTTTGCTGCCATTTGCCAGGCTGACTACCGTGCAATCACTCCAAGCTGATGTGTGGTCATTCTTTTGCACAAAACAAACATTTAACTCAACTAAAAGACCTCTTTGAAGAACAGAATTTGAAAAAGTAAAATTTTGCTCATGTATGAGAAGTCAAGTAAGTCTGCAGCAAATACACTTCTTTTGGCAACTAAAAAGATTTCTGCAGAGAATTTTACAAACTCTTCTATTTCTGTACACAAAGTAAAAACAAATAGTTTCGAGCAAGAGGCTTTCTCAGAGTACATAAAGGCTTTTATTTGGAATTATATATCCTTAACCTTGCCTGATAAGATAGTTGAAATCTGTGCCTTTTTGAAGACAAAGAGCTGTCAGTTTCATACTTTTCAATGAGTTGAAAAGTATCTAATAAAAGGACTTTTTTCCTACTTTGTATTTGTTTTTTTTCCCCAAATATTTAATTATCAAACACAATGCCAATATTTGATAAACCTACTGCATTTCATTATATTTTAACTTGCTTGACAATGCCTTAAAATTATAGAATCCCTGGGTATGTTTTGCATAGAGAAATTCCCTACTTTTTTCTCTCTAACTGTAAAAGGCAGAAAACTGAGCACAATTCAAGGATAAGGAGTTTTTCTTGCAGCTGTTTAGCCACTGAGAAAATTTGCTGATAGATTTGCTTGGATGCTTTCACTCCTATTTCAGTTTTAAAAAAGAAATAAAAAAATAATAATAAAATTCATACAAAGATGCACTGGAATTGCCCACAACTGACAAGTAACTTCTAGTTAGAGATTTAGAGACTGATGGTTAATAATTTATGAGCTTCTTATGTGGCACATTACATGATTTTCATTTTCTTGTCCATGGAGCATATCAAGTGCAGTGTGCTACTTGTGGGTCTCGACAAATTTTCCCTCTTTTTTTTCTCTTCCAATTATTCATTGAATACTGTATGTGTTATGCAGAATTGAGGGGAGGAAACACAAATAATTCTAGCCTGAGAAAATGCCATCATGACATTCATCTTCACTTTGTGACATTTGCTGTCCTCTTATTAAACTGCCTGGCATTTCATGAAACCATGCCCAGACTAATTGAACTTTCATTAACTGTTGTTTTCCCCTATTAAATTATTTGATAGTATTTTCCTAGCAGGAATGTCAACATGTTTAACTAACTCTAATAACCAAAGCTTTGAAAACCATCCTGATGTGTCTCTTCTTCCCAGCCTAGTCTGATACACAGTTTTTAATGTCAAGACTATGAGCATCCTACTCAGTTGAAACTGATGTTTCTCCTCCAGTTTGAGGTCTTCAGTAAATGTAAATTTACAAAGGTGGATCAAGCAATGCCTTTGCCTGACATCATAGTTACTTTCAGCTCCCTGCAGGATGCTTTTTATTTTTCAGGTCCAGTGTTGCAGTTCACTGAAGGTCACATTGCCTTGCAGAAAGGCAGCATTAGTAGGTTTTTACAGCAGCATTATGCAGGGCAATGTTTGGGGTAAGGTCACCTTAGCAAGGGAAAAGCAGGAAACAGCAGCCCCACAGTGAACCTGCTACACACACAAAACCTGCAGGCTGAGCTGCTGCCTTGCCTGCCCTCTCTCAGGAGATGTGACTCAGAGGACCAGGAGGGTCCCAGGTGGGTAAAGCAGCACCAAGCACACCAGTCCCTAGTGCTGGGTGGAAGCTGGAAAAGAGCTCTGCTCTCTCAGCTCCCTGGCTGGGAGGCTGCATGCCTGCTTTGCAGCACCTCTGCTTGCAGTTTTGTGTAGTCCTTCAGGACACACAGAATGATTGGAGTTTTTTTCTTAAAATTATTTTCTGAGAGGCATTTCTATAAAATTATTCACACTGGGCCCTTCCCATTAGGACCAGTTTTGCAACATATCTTTTGACCCTAGAATTTACTTGAAAATCTCAAATATTAATTCACTGGGAACAGATTATAGTAGTAAAAGCCAATCTGTGGTAGAAATACTAGTCATTTGTTACTTATACATAAGAGAAACATGAGTCAAACAAATGTGCTTGCTATCCTGCCAAAAATAATTGTCTCATTGATCTTAGCTATATTAATTTAGCTGTACTATGAAGATCAAATGCAAGAAAATCCTTTTGGGTTCTCACCAAGTTTAACAAGACTCTGTATTTACTAGAGTTTATTTCTCTATAAAACTAAAATTCTGACAACACCTTTAACGGTTAGTAGTGAGTAACCAGGGATATAGTGTGAGATACAAAGAAAATGCAAGACCACTCATCTACAGAATAAAATCACACTACCCAGACACTCTATGTTCATCCCTAATGCTGCCTTGCCATGAAAATAAACCTTGTTTATGAGAACAATATTATCAGACCACTTCATAAATACAGATTTACCAAAGATATCTGTAGGAAATTGGAAATTATTTTTGCAATAAATAAACTTCTGAGTGTTTTATTGGTATTTGGCCGCTTATCTCTCTCTCATGCACACAGCCCCATTGCCCTTATACACAAAACCCCCCCACACCCTTATTGGGTTTGCTGACACAAGACACAGTACGAGGTTATCCTGTGTTCTGTACTTCTTTTCCATGATGTGGTTTCCAGAATTGTGGTATAGGGATTTCTCTAATCTATAAAAATGTAGGAAATCTGAACTAAGTAAGAAATCTTGGCATTTTTTCTCCATTGTCTCACAGACACTTATTACCTTGAATCGTGAGTAACCACTGAGTAAGAGTGAACTTGACAAAATGCAGAGCATCAACATGCTACTAAATCTCTCTCAAACACCATAAATACATAGACGTTGTTCTGACTTCACAAAATACCTCAGCATACAGCATAGCAAGGCCAAAAAATTGTTAGAAATTTCAACACAGTCAGAGCGAGTGGATGATATAACAGCTCCTCGGAAGAAAAAAGGGAGACTCCCAACATTGATTTAATAATATAGATATAGATTTAGTAATTTAATTTCCTCTTTGTAAAAAATAATTTTAGGTAGTTGATTAGAATTGTAGTTGCTTACAGACTCCACAGTTTAGTCCAAGTCCATGGTGCAATATGTTTATTTGTATGGTTTACCTACTTTTCCTGCGTCTCTCAAACCACATGATTTTCAATATCCTGAATATTTTAGCAACCTTCTTTTCATAAGTAAGTTGTCAGTTTTCAGAATGTAATTGTCTAAGACAAATACTTTCTTGCCTTTTGAGACTTAGTTAAAGCAAATAACTTAGACTTTTTGCATGTAGACTAGTAATTTTAAGACTTTTCATTTGCTGACACCAAAAGATATGATTTCATTTGACATTTCAGAAATCTATCTGCATCACACGCAATCTCAGAAATCCTGGTCCATCTGGAACTTTCTTTCAGTGAATTCAGTTTTGACAACAACTTATGCTTCTCTTTTTGCTTTCAGAAGCACTTTATACCATGCTACAGGTGTCTTGGTTTCAGCTAGAGTAGACTTAATTTATTCTCTGTAGCTGTTACAGTGCTGTGTTTTGAATTTGGAATGAGAATGATGTTGATAACACACTCATGTTTTGGGCGTTTGATAAGTCCTACTTAGTCAAGGACTTTTCTTAAAGGAAGTTTATGCCAGTGAGGAAGTACACAAAAAAAAAACAAACAAACTGGGAGGGAGCTTAGCCAGGACAGGTGATCCAAACTGGCCAAAGGAATATTCCACATCACAGAACATCATACCCAGTGCATGAATTAGGGAGAGTCACTAGGAAGCATGGCTGACCTGGCTTTAGGGGGGTGAGTCTGGCATCTGTCACTGGACAGTGAGCAATTGCATTTTGCATCACTTTCACATCATCATCAATATTATTATTATTATTATTATTATTAGTAGTAGTAGTAGTAGTAGTAGTAGTAGTAGTAGTAGTAGTAGTAATAGTACTTAATTTTCAATTATTAAACTGTTCTTGTCTGAACATACAAGTTTTACTTTGATTCTTCTCCCCAGTCCAGCAGGGTGGAAGGGAAGAGATGGGGGGTTGAGAGAGGGTCTGTGTGGTGTTTTAGCTCCTACTGGGCTTAAACCACAACAAGATTACAGTGAGTCCTGCTGTTTCCACTCACTTTTGATAACAGGCCAGCTGAGACAACCGGGTCATGCAGGAAGAGAATGAAAGAGGAAATGCAGAATGAAGAGTGTACTTAGGTCCTGAAATGATACTTGTTTAAATGCAACTGTGCCTGCATTTCCCTACTTTGAGTTGCCACTGTACAGGTAACTTTTACTCAGCTGTAAAAACTCAGCTACCAGCCCACTTGCACATCAGAAGGCTCTCAGTAAGCATGTTGATTTTATTGAAGCTATTCTTTAGAGGGGACTGACACTTGAAAACACTTGGTTTTGTGAACTATATGTGACCGAAGGAGACATATACCTGCATATACCACGCAATATACTGTTGTGTAGAAATTCCTTAAATGCTCTGAACTGGTGCCTTCTTGTAGCCAGTAAACCGAAAAAAATTGTCCAGAACAGTCTGTGCAGAGTCTTCTCTTCTACCTTTCTAAAAAATATTTCACCTTGGAAGTTTTCCGTTTATTACTTATTATGCAATTTAATCCCAATTATTTTTTCACTAGTTTTCTCTGACAGGATTTTGAATCATTGTTACTTAATTGTTTTGGCATATCCAGTTCCCCAGATGCTGCAAGCTATCACCTTTGTCAATTCATATCCATTTCATACTTTTCCAGATCATGACAATCAAACCTATCTAGTTAAACATGCATGTCAAGAGATCTGAAGAAGAGCCTACTAGACAAGGACATCACTCAAGCTCATAGATAGAAGATGAAATTTGTAGAGAATTTTGTCCAGTTAGTGGGTGCTGTCCTCTTTATCTTTTTCTTCTTAAACCATATAAATCTCTAGTCATCTTCAGTACAAATTGTAAATGTCTATTAATGTTAAGGATGTTTTCCTTATGGACAGATGCAGAGGCCTGGGAGAGATCCAAAGTTGTTTTAAAACTATGTTTACTTCCCCTTAACAATTTCTGAAATGTAAATTTTCTTTCACGTTGATCATCTGGAATGCTGCTATTTGTCTGCTCTTTTTTCCATTTCAGATATGTTGTTTCAATTTGTCTGTATAGAGGGTGAAATTCAGGACACATTTGTGCCCAAGTACTTTGCAAGTAGATAGGTATCATGTCACAATATTTGTGTGCAATGTTATGATTTTTTTAAACAGACTATTACTACTGGAAAGAGGTTACACATTGCTTATGGATATGCTTTGGAAGTCCAGAGACTCCAAATGTCACATCCAGAGGGTCTGTAGCAGGATAAAAGGGAAAAGACCTTGCCATTTCTTCCTGTTGTTTCTTTCCTTCTGGATTTCTTATTGCTGGATAAGACACTGCAACCTAACCTATCATTTTTCTGAAAGTGAGTCTTAAAAGCAGTTTGGGGAGTGAGTTCACAGTAGTGTAAGGTCTGCCTTGTTACTGTCTAGATTAACTTTTCTACTCCTGTTGGTGGCAAGGGAGCATGTGTTCTGAATAAGCATGACAACACAAAATTAATCCCATTTCTATAGCCTTACTCAGTTTTTACAATTTAGTATTCTGAAATGAAAGATATACTGTTGCCTGGAACAAGTCCTCTCTTTGACTAAAATGTGGGTGCAAAGTGTCCTGTTGGGAGTGATAACAAGACTTGTAGCCTTTACATCATCTGTTTCTTAACTTAGAGTTTTGGTTTTCCTGTGCAGTCAGTGTAATTCTTTTTTATGTGGAATTTAAAGCAGCTGTGTAAATGTTGTAGTCAACAATCCTTCTTAAGCTAGTAGATCAATTTGGAATAGAATAAGGGTAAAAAAATAATTACAGAATAAAAATTTGCAGAAAGGAACATTTGATGTTACACACCTCAATTTTTCCTCGTCTAGCAAAACTATTTTCAGCTTTCAAAGACATGCTTTCATTTAGAATTCATTCTTCATATCTCAGCATTATACTTAGGCAATTTTTCATAATTGCTAGCCTTGCAGCAGCTTTTAATCATGCAGGGATTACTGAAAATATAGATTTTGAAAATTATGTCTCACATAGATAACTGTAGATATAGTTACATAGATAACTGCTATTCATATACACGGACTTAGATTTATTGGAAATTTTTCAACAGCTCTATGAGCTCTTTTTCTCTTTCATTTCTTCATATGTACATGCAACTTATGTGTCCTTCCATTAAATGTGCACTGGCTGAGACCAGTATAAAATCAAGCTGGAAAAAATGTATTATATTATAAGTAGGCTTCACACCACACATATTTTTCGTCAAAGGTTTTGGGTGTGAAGGAAAATTAATGTAGGGTCTTTTTGTAGGTCTGTTAAGGGACAATAGTAAAATATATTTCTGCCAGCACCATTTCACAGCTTGTATTTGCTGGAAAATGCTGTTTTATTAGCACATGTTCCTTCAGTCTGTGAGACTATCATAGTGTTGATCATGTGTCCCCACCAGTTTTACATTAATTCTTTATTTGTCATTTATTCTTATATAAAAATCATGTCTGTCTTTTTGTTTGTTGAGAAACAAACAAATATAATTTTTTCTTGACTCTTTAAAAAAGGAGTGAAGAAAACTTCTTGCAGCATTATGCACAAATTGCTAAATTGCCTTGTGGTTGTTTGTATTTTGAAATCCAGTTATCCAAGAGACAGATTCCTGTTATGGGACAAAAATAATAGCAGGAAACTGATTAAAATTAAGTTGAACCAGTTTGGTTCAGTTAGATATTTTGGAAAGTTTTCTCAAATTATATGATAACAAAAGTGTTTTCACAAATTCAGAAATTACCTTTCTGCTTCAAGTAGGAATGATATTTCTTCTTCCCCTCATAACACACAAGTGTGTTTTACAAGGCAAAGCAGCTACAACAATACATTTATTGTTGTGAATAGCAAAATCTTTATGTAGTTTCAGAGATATGGGTGGTTATAGGATACAAGTTTATTTTCAGTGGCATGTAGACATCATGCACCCAGCCTTACTATTTACTTTTGTTCTTATATATTACTGCATACTGTAGTGGTGCAGCTGATTTCCAAACATTCTTCATTTTGAATAACACAGGCTCTGGATACAGCAAGAGAGGCATTAATACTCTGGGAGGACACTCCTTTGAGGACTTTTATTTTTTAATGTTTCTGTGGAAACCAGCAAATGTTAAGATGATTGAATTCCCTATTTCCTATCCTTTAACCTTGCCTGTATTCAAAGCTCTTTTAACAGAAACATTTCAAAAAATTGCATAAGACACTGACTTCTCTTTGCTATCTTCCAAAAACTTTCCCTCTGCAAACAGCAATCTGGGATCTGCTCTACCCACCCCTCCCACCCCCTGTGCTGATTTGTCCGTTTTTAAAAAACTTTTATTCACTTTTTGTATCGTGCTAAAACAAACAGAAAACACATATTTAGAATCATATACAGCCATTGATGCCAAGGCTCACTGTCTTGTGTTGTTGATGATACATCTACTGCCCATTCCCCTCCCAGCCACACAGCCAAGTTCTGTTCAACTGACAGCCTGCAGAATTAATAATATTCCTCAGTCACCCTGCTCTCTGCTTCCACCAGTTACACACTTTCTCCTCAAGAAGCAATGAGAGAAAAAACCCAGAATTTAATTAATTTTCGATTAATTTTTCTACCCATTGTTAAATTATTCCTATTAATGCTGATGACTATTTTTAATGATTTGCTCTTGCTCTCCCCATAGTCACCACACACTAGTCTACCCAATCCTTTTAAGTGTAACATATTCACTAAAAGCAATTCCCGTAGCCTAAATAATGTCCATCCCTAAGCAATTTCCACATTTTTTTCTGTGCTGTTCTGCTTTTCTTGTGGCTTTTAATTAATCTGTCCTTAAGTAAAGGTCAGTATTTACATCTTACATTGCATAAATACAGATTTAAAAGCTGATGTGGATATTCTGTTAGGGTATGTGCATGAGCATGTGCAAACTTAAAGAGAGATTGATGTCCTGCACCCACTCTGTATTGGATATATGATGGAAGTGAGACCTGTGTTCAGCTTGCCAGCACCAGGCACTATCTTTGACTGCTGCTCTTTGGCCATGGCACTGGTATGGTCAGGGTTCCAGCTAAATGTAAATTGTACCAGCCACTGCAGTTGAGTGCAACAGAGCCAAAAGCTTTTTTAATTCTGTACTTTCCTACAAATGTCTACCAGGCTACGTACGGACAACAGAAAAATCCATAAATTCTGTTAAGAAAAAGATACATAACTGATAGAATTGTCTCACAAAAAGATTTCCCTCTCTATTTGCTGGTAAAGGTCATCTTTTCCATGGAGTGGAATGTGGTGGTTCAGACACGGTTAGGATTATCCTAAATCTGCTCCTGTCAAAGACTGTAAAACTTTTGACACTGCCAAGAATAGAGTCTAATTCAGAAAATGGTGGAAATCTTCTCTTTGGACTAGTTGGATGCCTGATTTTTTTCATGTCCAAGGAGGATAATAATATATGTTTGTTGTTCTACTTGAAAATAAATTCTAAAAGTATTTGAAGAGAAGCAGTATGCTTTCCTTCTCTTATTTTTATATTTATTTTTTATTATTATTTATTTTTATTATTATTACTATTACTATTACTATTAAATGTTGATTAGTGGAACATTTTTATATGCCATGATTTTTCCTACACTTCCCTCATTTCAGTTAACTTCTCTTATATAAAAATATGTTGTTGAAAATCTTCTCTTTCTTTATTTTTTAAATAATATGAAGTACCCTGTGTTGTGCATTTTTAGGAATAAAGCTCACTCATTCTTCACACTGCACTGTTTTCAATGAATCAGTTATTTACAGTGCAGCCCAAGAGACTAATGGTTTTCTTGACTATTTGCAATGCTGTTCTCCTCATGCTTTAATAAAGATGAACAGTATTTAACTGCCAGGCATTAGAGATCTCTTTATTTTAATTAGCAAGCGTGCTTTTCCTATCATTTTCCTTGGAACAAAATATATCCTAGAAGACTCCTTGCACTGCTCCCCTAGCTGTTGATTTGGAGTGAATTAAAGGAAACATATTATGAAAGGTGAATAGCTAGGGAAAAAAATAAGGTCTCACATTAAACTATAAATGTTTCAGCATTTTGTTCAGTCAAACCCCGGGGCAATGTCTTTTCAATGTCATGCTTTAGTAAAAGTCTTTTTAGCCCATGCCTGTCTTTCCAAACAAGACAGACAAAAGCTTCTATTTTAAAAACAAACAGCTAAGTGATTTGCTGTACACTTGCCATGAATAGTAACGAGTAGATTTGTGGAGAGTTCCTCTCTTTAATTAGCACATTGCTATAACCTGACTGCTGTTGTTGCTGTTTGGATGAGTACTGTCTTATTACAATGCATCAGAGGACACCACTTGAAGAAATTCAGGAATCAGGTTATGAAAAATAAATACCATGGAGTATTCTTTGGATTGGTTTAAAATCCATGTTTCACTATTAATGTTTCACTATTTTTTTGTTTGTTTGTTTGTTTGTTTTAAAGAAAGAACTAGCTGTTAAAGCTCTGACTAAATCCAGTGATAGGTATTGCATAAAAGTGGTTTTAAAATAGATTTTTATAAACATACTTGGGAAAGGTTTATTTTACATAACTGGAATGTGTATATGGAATGTTTTAAAAACAGAAGCATTTTTAAGAGGTTATTTTATTACTATGTCTTAAATGTAGTGATATTTCAGGTTTTCATAGTTGAATAGGATGGAAACGATTCTTTCTTAAAACCATATTTTTGTTAAATTTCTCTGATGTAATATTTTAAATGGCTTTCAAAATTCTTTCAGCTGTTTCAGACAGAGCAGAATTTCAAAGCAGTAGTAACATTAAAGTAGAAAAACATTACAGCAATAGCTGAATGAAAGGGAAAATGGAGACTGACCAGAAAATTTGTCAGAAGCTTCAGGCAATGAAACAATAAAGAAAAGAAAGGGTTGGCAAAAGGGAATATATTTTGAGTGCAGCTGCACTTTTTAATGGATACTTCTAGAGATTCACAAAAAATATCTTTTTCAATACCACCCATATTATATAGACAAATCATTAAAAGATTAAAAGAATAAAATAGAATGGCTAAATCAAGCATAAATGTCTTCTGTTTCTACTGATTTCATGCAAAAAAATCCATTTGAAGACCTTTAATTTATTTATTCTTCACAATTGGGGATTATTAAAGACTTCCCTCCTGATGTTTTTTCACGTGGTCATAGTGGTCATCTGCTACCTTAAGATTCTTTGGCCCAGGAATCTGCCTAGGTATGTGTCTCCATATAAGGTTCACTAAAACTAGGAAAAAGGACACACAAATTGTCAATGCTGGGTTTGCATTTCTGCAAAGTTGGTAGTAGATCTTCACCAGAAAAATGCAAAACCCATCTCCATTACTGCATAAGGAATGTTATCTCCTGAGTTATGATTGATATCAAGGTATATAAGAGAGAAACCAGGTGTTAAAACAAATTCTTAAGAAAATATCGTGACTGTTTAAATATAGAATGTGATGGATGCTGTCCAGAGTGAGCAGAAATCAGCCTGTCTCATGACCTGCACTTTTTAAATCATGGATGGTTAAATGTTAATGTAAACACCTTTGGCAACAAATAATACTGAAAGATATTAAAGAAATTCACAGTACTTTACACAGGAGTTCCTATTTTTTCACCTGAATTATGGGTCTTCAACAAGTTCTATAGCAGAAGAATTTGCTGCATTATTCACAATGAGGTTTTGTATTGGTTTGGTTTGGTTTGGTTTGGTTTGGTTTGGTTTTTTTAATGAGAGACATTGGAAATCCACATTTTAAAAGCATCGGATGAGTAGGATGAGCAGTTAGGCAAATGCAAAACTCCTAACAAGAAATAAAATTTTTTAGAAGTCTAAAAGATGATAATGTTTTCTTGGAACATACATATGTACATGTGCAGTCATTCATACAGTGTAGGAATTAAAAGAGTGGATATACCTTCTCAGTTCAATTTAGTATGAGTGGAAAAATATGATGGCTTTTATATAAAGATATATACATGTACACATATGTGTACATTTAAATATTTGCACATACCTGTGCATAGTAAATATATAGATTTTTTTTAAAGGCAGCTGGTAATTCTGCATGCTGTTTTTTGATGGGATTGGACTTTCAGATGGTACAATTCTGGCTGCTAACAGTGCAACATTCAAGTTCTTAAATCAAATGTTGGTTTTGGATAATGTGGTCAAACATAAAGAAAGAAAGAAAGATATTATTGTACTAGCTAAGGATTAATTCTTACTCATTGGTAGTGAAGCCATGACTGAATTTACAAACGGTGAAGAAGTAAATGGTTCTAAATCCTTTAGTATTTTAGTATATTATTTATATATGATATGTAAGTTGCAGAACAATTACCCACTTGTGGCATGAAAAATGCTTCATGGGTTTTGGTATGCAACTGCCTAGAAAGTCAAGAGTGAAAATACAATGCCTGAGAAAAGGCTCAAAATGAGGAAATTATTAGATTATACAATCATTTATTAACAGCTGTAAAATAAATTTGTAATTACTTCTAAACCTGTGACCTTTTAAAAAAAAACTATATAGATGTACATATCTGTACAGACTATATGTAAAATAAATGTAATAATTATGAATTATATACTAAACTTACCATCTGTAAATCAAGCACTGTCCCTAACAAGATAAGATGCATTTTTCTAATCCTTCATGAGTAAAAAGTGTTTATAGATAAGCTTCCATCACACAAAACTGTCTTTGACTGAGGACAAAAGTTATCTAAATGTGACCTTGGAGATGGATAAGGGACTACAAAAAGCTCCACATTGGGCGTAGAGGGAAAAAGTGGTTTTGCTAACTTGCTTTCAAAACATTGAAACTTTCTGATGATTCTTGGAGGTTTCAAGTAGGTGCCAGAGGTGGAAAATGAACAGAAATCGGCAGCCAAGCAGTCAAGCTGAAAGTAAATATTTCACATGGATATTGAAATAAGTCATATATCATGAATGCATATAATCTGTCTGTACAAATAAACCACACAACACTCATACCACAGTACATGTCTGACTTCTCCATCACAAAGTACATCTGAGTATGCAGACACAGCATAATGTCTCTGAAATTTTTCTAGAACTTGGTTTTCATAGCACTTTGCCTACAGCTGTAATTGACAGTGCACAACAGTGATGTGACACCTTTCCTGCAAGGTCTTTTGTGGAATACATCTGCTGTACAGTGGGAAAACAAAATATGAGTCTTGACTAAATCTTGTGGTAGAAAGGACTCAAACTGGGAAACTGTTCAACACAATTTGCATATTATGCAGATGAAGAGCTAATGACAAAAGAGTGTATTGGCAAACTCTGCCTTGTTTTCTGGCAGTGATGTGTGTAGCAGCATGAATACCTAGACATAAGCTCTGCTAATGTTATTTTGCAATTAAGAAATTAAAGTCAGCGAAATGCAGTGAGGACTGCATATGTAAATAAGATTCAGTTTTGACGAACCACGTAATCCCATACAATCCAAATAATCCAGTTCACTTTGGGACAGAGGCATCATGATTTTGTGTTATTCATTTTGAATGGTGGAAGAGGGAAAGTAGCCAAGTGCTTATTGAATCCTCATTTCTAGTTTAAGCGGCTGCTTCTTCATCCTTGCTTGCCAGTTCTGAGTGTATTTCAAGGAACATTACTGAGAACAAAATCGAACACCATCAATATTAATGATCTGAACTAGAAAGATAGCTTTTAGTGTGCAAATTAATTACCCTAATCACAGGGTTTTTTGTATCCATTTTAATGAAATAACTATTTATTTCACTGAGTCCTGAGCTTTTCTTCTGCAAATAAGGCACATTTACATGATAAATACATGAAATTTAAATGGATGACTAAATTAAATTGAGGGGGGGAAAAAGACCTTTTTAAATACAATTTTCATAGGAAAAACAGCTAGATTAATGGGTTGGTTAGCTGACTGGCATCTGTGATTAAATCTTTTTAATGTATGTCAAATAGAATTTAATGGACCTCAAGAAATGTCTACATAGTAATATTCAGGGTTTAGTGAAGATGCATTTTATCTCCTATTATTGAAGTGTAGACAGCTGAAGGCATATTGCTTTTTGCTGCCCAGTACACTGCAGAGACATTCTGTTTGAGAATAGTAGGGATATCAATTTGCATCTCTACTTTCCCATGTTGTGTGTCCTTTCCCCTGAAAATATTTTGTTTTTCTACCTATAGGACTCTAAAACAAGAAACTCCACTCTAAAATGGTGGCTTCTGATTGTTTGCATAGTCTTCTGGTTTAATCATCACATGTACATTAGCTTCATGCCATTGTTTTCTAATAACAACAAGAAAGGGCAAAATGCTTTGTTCAGGGGGACTTTAAACGTATCTTTTAGATTCTATGTGTTTTGAAAACTTTATTTATTGTGGCAAAGCTTTGAAGGGCTCCATATTCAACAGGAGCAAGATTTAAAATGCATTCCAGCTCATTTTTTGATAACAGTCCTGCAGAACAGAGCATCTTTCTCTGCTTGCTTTTTTCCCTGTCGAGCCACCAGAGACATCTCCAGCTTCCTTTGATTTGAAATGATCAATGGCAGCTGCGGCAGGCAGGCAGGGTGCCCCAGGCACAATGCAAACAAGTCTCTCTCCCAGCTCACTGAGATTTACATTTCAATTGCTGCCACATTTTTAAAGATAATTATAACCTTTTTATATTAATATTTTTCTGTGGTGTCTCTGATATTTTAACAACATAAATATTAATTTAGCATATCAAGGAGAACAGCTTTCTTCACTGCAATCACTCAAACAAAAAATATATCCCAAAAACACAGGGCATCAAACATGGCATCTTGATCTCTGAACATTAGCCACACTTCGGAGGGGGGCGTCTGCTGGATTTGATTTTGCATGGCTCCGCACTGTTTTAAAGATTAGCAGAGAATAACCTTTCCTTTTGACTTGAGACCAAACCATCCTGCTACAGCAGCAGAATGTGTTCACTGTCTAAGCTGACATCTGTGACTTATGCTGCTCCAAACAGTGTCTTTACCATGGTGAAAAATATCAGCTAGATAAAGCTGCCTTGATAAAATAGATTTTCTTGAAAAGAGAAAAGGGGAAATTGCTGCTGTTGGTGTTGAGAATTTCTAGATTTTCATACTGCAGTCTTTTTTTACTCCTGTTACCACTCCAGCCTTTTATACCATTCCCCTTTTGCATAAGGAAAAGCCATCACTGTGTACAAACAGGGGCTGCTTTACCTATCCTGATCATGTGTTGGATCACAAAAAATCTTTTTTTGCAGCCTGCCCTCTAAAATTTTATCATGTAGCTTATTTGGCTTACCTAAGTCTTCCCCACCTCTCTTCTTTTGTTTCTAATGCAACTACAACTTCCTAACTGGCCTTCAGTGCTGAGCAACAACCACAATTTTTAGAGTCAAACACTTGTGGAAATAATGCTTTTCCCATAGCAACTGACAAATAAGGGGAATTAGTGTGTATCACAAAGAAATTTGATATCAACACCTATCAAATGTTACAAGGAGATCATTCTGCAGCACTCCTTGGTAATGTGCAGTTACAATCTTTTTATGGGTGAGACCTTAATTTCCTACACACCAAGGCCATGAGCTTGAGCATCGCTTGAAGCTGACTAGAGGAATAAAACTGCTCATGAAATATGCATGACTAACACATATGCTGGCAGGGGAACCTAGTATATTATGTATGACCCTTCTGTAATTGTAAGAAAATGATATTCATTTAAATGGATGTTTATCACAGTTAAAGGTACACATAATGAGAAAAAGGTCATGTGCCTAAAAACACAGGTTTAGCCTACTATTTCTGGCCTTGTTTGAAAGGATTATGACTTTTTCATAGTTGTTTCTCTTGCACATGTGATCTACAATTTTGTAGCTTGAAAGAGTCTCTGTCTTTATTTTTATGCCAAATACAGTCTTAAACTGAATGCAATTCTAGTATTGTGTGCATACATCTAGGTAATATCTTGGCAGCATATTAAAATTCACATCAAACCTAACTCTCCTTTTTCAGCTGCTGCTGTTCAGGGCAGCTACAGATTTTTTCTCATTATTATTTGCCTTTATGAATTGTGTATTTTCTTATTTTTCAAACAATCCAAATCTCTTACAGGGGAGAGAGAGATTTTCAGTTTACAAAATAGCTGCAACATAGTTTGTACATTTCTACTTCAATCAGCCCTCCTCCAAGCAAAGCAAGTTTTAAGCAATATGTTTTAATTTGTTTCTTCCTAAATTGTAACATATTTGCAATGCGGATTTGGCTTTATGTTTGCATGAATACATTCTCAGATTTCAAGGAGAGATGTTACACAGAACATTGCACTCAGTGAAAGCAGATTCAGTGCAGTAAATGAATCTTTTGATTAGTGCCGCAGAGCTTCACCAGAAGATTTCTCTCTTGGTTAAGGATCTCGGCAAAGATGCCTGAAACTTTCTTGCTGTGCTCATGAGAGAGCAAATCTACAGCCCTGACAAGCTGAGGTCAGAGAAGGGAAAACCTATTTACCACAATTCAAATTGCTTATAGAAAAAACTGACAAATTTCAAGACATGTAAGTGCTGCAGAAGTGACTCTAAGTCTGGATGTTATGCTCAAGGAAGTGGGCCAAGTTCATCTTGGTCTAACGCCATAGATTTAAAACAATACTATCAACAGAACTGAAAGCAGCTGATAAATCTTTTTTAAAAATTCGGAGTGGGTAGCTGGCCTTCCTTCAGGACAAGACAACGCTGACCAGCAGAGTGCTGTTGCTGTCATATAACAGGATTGAAGTCAGACTCTCCAGAGTAGAAGCAAGAGCTGAAGATATTTCAGAAGATGTTTTTTTATACTACCTGCTGGAAAAGAGTTTGAAAATCCCGGTAATCAGGTATCAGAAAGCTAAAAATGTCAGGTCTTTATTTTCCCAGTGTATTGAGTTTCTGAGGAAGCAAAGGTTTGGAGCTTTCTGTTTGGCCTCTCCTCTTCAGGATGGACATGAGTCCTGTTCAGACCCGGGCTCCATCTCATTCTCCTTGACAGGATGTACAGGCTAATAGTTACATAGAGTACCTGCCCATAATCTCCGAAGTTCATGAAAAAATTGGAAAAAACTTGGGAAAAAAAGGTTTTTTCACTTAGGTTACCATATAACACCTGAGAAACCCTGAAGCCAAAATAATTCTTTCCTTTTCTCGTACCAGCAATAAAAGAGTGGACTAGTGACTGCATTCCAAAACAGGTCCATTTTTTCTCCAGGTAAGAGAAATATCACTCAATCTACTGATGTTAGCTCAGGGGGAGGAAAAAAAAAAAAAAAGAAAAGAAAACAAACCCTAAACCAGTCCCATTACCCACTATAAATAATTTCAAGATGTTTATATATTAAATTGCTGATTCATCCTGTCTGGTATGAGAAATTCCATGAATGAGAATATTTGTATCAATATACCAACCAGAGAACAAGAACAAAATCTGATCTGCTTTTTTCAGTGCTTTTTTTTTATCAGAGCTGAGGTCACAGCATGAATTTCTGAATCCAGTCCAGTCCATGAAATAGAATGATAAGAATTGGAAATACTGTAGTTTAACTTGAAGAAAATCTACAGCTCAGCAAAGCAAAAGCCCCTTGTCTTTTCAACTTCTTATCTATTTTCTTGCAGCATGGGTAGTATGCACCCTATTCCTGACACTAGCTCCAGCCCATTTTCCTGTTGTCAGAGGCTAATATTTTCTAAAAAAAATTCTCTAAAAATCTATCTCAGATAAAGTGAACAGGAAAAATCAAAGAAAATTGGAAAAATATGCTGGGCACAGTAACAGATGTATGTCACTAAACTACGTATGCCTCTAATTTAGCAATCAATTGAGAAATCTTTATCAGCCTTCTATACAAGATGTCACAAGCTTTGGTTGTAACCAGCCCAAGACAACTGGATATAATACCAAACACAATACTTATAGAAAGAGGAGCACAAGGGGCTCTAGTAGGCATTGATAGTTCAGCTGTGCTTCCTAAATACAGGCGTACACCTGCAAATCGCCTTTTAGCTTGAATAATACAAGGAAAAGGGACAGAAGAGTTTGATGGAGGTTTTAGAAAGCTGAAGGTGATTAAAAACAGATGATAAACCTTTCCATTAAAATCTGAAAGGAGGAGGGAATTCAAGACCCCACTAAATATGCTTAGGTGACTGACTCTTTCTTTGAAAGCAGAGATATAAATTGAAAACTATGCTTTAGTGTTCTCAATATGCTCTGACAGCTTATACTGCACACACCACTTCTAAGCCTAGCTTTTATGTAAATTAATCATGTTAATTACTAGACAGCATTGAACTCATGCCATTAATCCTATTCCTTCCCTTGAAATGGAAGCAAAGTTTCCAGTTCAGTCAGAAGAAGGGATTGTTTTCTTCTTCTTCTTCTTTTTCTTTCTCTTTTTTTTTTTTTTTTTTTTT
>VZSE01006750.1:216282-268650 GCA_013398275.1 Promerops cafer
TTTTTTTTTTTTTTTTTAATCTCTTGTGAGGATATATTATATCTTTTATGTATCTTGAAACCTAAATAGAAGCTGTAAGAAGTCTGTGTCTCACAAACACAGCACTGGACATCCCACATGAAAAGGCTACCACATCACTATTCTGCTCCCTGCCAATGGCAGTAACTCCTTTTCAGCAGGCAAACACTCCATGAGTTTTTCTTTTGCCTTGTGAATTAATAGAAAACCAAGAACAGAGATTAATGTGAAAAATAAAAGGAAGCAGTGCCTAGCATGATTTTACAATACATGAAATACATGGGGTTTTATAAATTTTTTTTTTCTAAGTAGTGCCTGAACACAAATGTAGTGTCTCTGTGTATATTTTATGGGCTCCTTAAGAAAGATATACAGACACATAGTGCTTATGTACCATTACATTCAGGGTTCTCTGGAGACATTTTTTGAGTATTCCATCTATATAGATTTCTAGAGGGATATTTCTGGGATTATCACCAAGACTGTCTGTCCTTTTATTTCCCAAGGTCAATTAAGAAACAGCTTTTTAAAAAATTATTTATTTATTTTATAGTTTTTAAATTTTTATTTTGTCTTATGATTACTCGAGAACTTTTCTTGCCTTTGTGATATGGTAGTGGTGATCAAACTTGTGTGATATAAAGTACAGTGCACCATGGTTATAAAACTTAATTTTTCATGTAGCTGTTAAGAGTGTTAAAAGTGCAGAGATATTACCTAACTTAAGGTATGAATTGGGTGATTTGAATGACCTTGTAAAATCTCACTGTTAGAAGCAATTACCTGAAGGAACCAAATACCCCAAATCCTCTTCAACTCTCCTTTTCAAAGTATAAGTTTAGCTTAATTTTTTATACTTGCACCATTACCTGTAAATCATTCTAAACCAAATAGTAATTTCTTCAATGGCTTGTTTGGAAGGATTAGAAGGAAATGGAACACTGATCTAAAATTATCAAGAACATTCCATATTTAACTGACAAGACTCTTAAAATCTTTGTTGGGGCCAATAGGATGTTTTAATTTCCCTAACTTTTAGTATTAAATAACCTTAAATAAATAAATATTCACCATGGTTTGCAGAGCAATTTTTCCAAATATTCTCCTTAATGTTGTTGCAAATCAAATGGTATCTTTTGTACTACCTTTTTACTTTATTTGAGAATCACAGTTTGGAAGCACATCTTCTGGTTTCTGATGCTTACCAGGGAAAGTATGGTGAAGCAGTGTTGCAGAGCATGTAATGGATTATGACATGTGCATTCAATGCACTCCCCTTGCTAATGGACATTAAATACTTGGAACCCAACTGGATTTGCTCTGCTTGAACTAGATGTAAATTGTTCTTGCATTCTCAGAATCACAAGTTTTACTATGGATCTGCTTCTAAGGTGCTTCACTCCTTGTCAAGGATGAAATCCCAAAGCAGTGTTAGCTAGAAGGGTACAAACCTAGTATGGAAACGTAGTATAAATCTGGCTCCCCTGGAGCAGACAGAAAAAGGTCTAGAAACACAAGCAAAATGAGCATTTAGTCTTTAATTGCATTCTTGGTTACTAATGTAATAATTGACAGTGGAGAAAAAAATGGTGTTGTTAATTAATGGCTTTGTTCACAGTTGATTTTTAATGCACAATTACAGCTTGCACCTTCATATTATTCCTGTATTTGGCAAATATTATTTTTTTCAAAGATGACCCTAGGTGATTCCATAATTATTCTTGTTTTGTCATTTGTGTAGGGGTTTTTTTTAAGATTTATTGACCATCCATATGCATATTCTAGTTCACAACTCAATTTCAATAAAAATTTTGTGTCACTCTTAAGGTTCGTGATTTCTTTATAGGACATTTTCCTCACTATTCAGAATTTTCCAAGCTGTCCTGAGACTAATTTTAGTTTTAACAGTGATCCCAAGTTCATACAAATAATTGTGATGCCTGTAAGAACTGCTCATTTATCCACAAGGTGCATCAGTAGAGATGAAGCAAAAAAAGGACAACCTGAAACAGCAGCAACAGATAACAGGTTGGGACAGCACATTTATTACCTAGAGCTGTGTGTCAAGCCATAACAAAGAAATCACAACAGTGTACTGAAATGCTGTTTTGTATAAAGACTGAGAGAGATCTACTGAGTAGTAAACTTTGAATAAGAATTAGTCTTCCAAGTGTTTGATCACAGAAGATAATCGAAAACAGAAAGCTAAAAACCCTGCAAAGTAGAAGGATTTTATAATTTTGTATCTGTATGGATTCTGCTAGCTTAGCTACAGCCAAGGGCTTTTTAATCTTCTCTCTGGAGGATACTTTGAGAACTTACCAAATAAGCATTATGCTGTGGTAGGAAGGGAAAAGGTGTTCATGTATGGGTATGAGAAGGCAGACAGATGAAAGAAATTGCAAAATCATGCTACAATGAACAACGTTAGCATCAGGATGTGTGCATATTGCAAACAACTAGGAGATCGGAAAGTAATCAACAGCTGTATTGCAAGCAACTTAGAATTCCACAGACTCTTAGTTCCTGAGGAATACAAATGTATCAAGTTGAATTTTCTTTATCATCTAGTATATATAATATCCCTCCCCTTGCTGTATCTTCTCTACACTCACACTAAGACATGTGCATACACACACTCATTATCTACATGTGTAACCCTATTATACTTGAAACCAATTCCTTCCAGAACAGCTTCCTTGCTGCATCACAGTTGCTAGTAGACTTTCAGCTATTTACACATCTCAAAGAGACTCACAGAGTCTATTGTTTTGCTCAGTAGGTAGTCTTCAGCAAAGGCTCACAAGTAGGGTCTAACCGAATTTTAAGAGTTGATTGGGATTTTTTTCCCCTTGTCAGGGTAACTGTTTTGTGGGAGACACAGCCAAGATGTTCAGACTGCCTGACCCTGTCTCAGCCCTGGTACCTAGCTCTTGAGGCATCTGTGATCCTCAGACGCATAGCAGCAGTTCCTGCAGCAGGCTAGCTTGTAAAACAAAGGCAGTTTTTTCTGAGCAAGATTATCTGCATTAACAACACTAGATTCCAGACAGTTGCAGTGCATCAACAATTCAAACTAAAAGAATAACAGTAGCAGAGCAGAACAAACTTCCAACTGTGAAGCAATTATAGTGCTGTTGAACGGCTGATTGCTTGTGTGTGGTCCCCTCAGTTCCCTGATGTGGTGTGCCTATAGTTTTGCAATTGGATAAAATAGATTGGAATGAGTGCTGTCATACAGAACTGCCAGCTGTTCCACTGTTAATAAAGACACTATTTAGCTATTAATACATCCCATTCTTCTCTTCTGTGCTTATTCAAACAAAGTAGTTCTGTTTGTAGAGAGGGTGTGACTGCACCTGTTCTGGATTCAGGGATCCATGGCCCATGAGAGACCCCTTGATACTCCTCAGCAACAAAGCCAACTTCCAGCCAGAGCACCATACAAAGACCAGACAGAATGGGCTTGCTTTTCTGACAGATTTAGCAGAAAGCGTTCTAAAAACATACAGGCCTTGGAGTTAGCTTCTACTGCCTATGCTTATAGTCGGCCTTTACTATAAGGATCCTTCATCAGCACTCAAGTTTTATTTCCTCATTCTTCATAGACACAAGGAAAAAGTGCTAAAATACATATAACTTGAGTGGTATTACTTGGATCATACTTTGTATTTGATTTTACTGGAGAGTTGTCTTGATTCTTTGCATTTTGAGGGAATGGAAGAAAAGGGCCAAGGCTTATTCCGGCATAAGACCATTGCCCTCAGCTAACTTTCATTAAAAAAGATTAATTTTCAGAATACGTGGAAGCTTCCCTAGAAAGTATATATTCCAGTGTAGGTAAAACAAAACTGATTCTAAACTTGGCTTAAAAAAAAAATCCATACGGGGAGGGCCCTAAAAATTTAATATCGCTAATTAGCATTGTTAGTGCTTTTTTGATATGTCTAGATGCTAGAGGAAGAGGAAGGTTGCAGGTGGCTCATGATAACTTTAAGACCTTCGTTTGGCTTCACTAGTGACTTGCAATATTTGCTTGAGCAAATGACTCCTTTTTTCTTTAGCGAAAGATGTTGCTGTTATCACCAAGTTCAGCTGTGGGAAATGTTCACCGTAACTGCCGGCAGTGGTTACCTGCGTTATCGATGGAACAGCAAGCATGTTTTATTAGACTTCTTTGGCATTGATTTAAGGCAGTGATGCATCCTCTGAAAACCCCCTGCCTTATTTAGACAGTGAGCTTGGAATAGTGTGAGAAGCTATCTCCCTAATATAATCCCATTTCTAAAGCTAATTTGTAGCATATTAAAGCAAATAGCTCTATTAATTTTAATTAATGAGTAATGATGCATAATGTAATAACTGCAGACCAAATATCAGTCCAGACTTTGGATCTATGACCAGCTGTGATGAAAGGTGTGAAAGAACTGATTCTTGGCCTTATGTAAGTTAGTGCTGATAAATTAGAGAACACTGAGCAAGGGTTTTTGAAATAATGTGAGTTGATTAAATAAAATACCAGTAAAGAGAAAAAGAGACACTGTTCATTGATAGCACTTTTTCTTTACGTCTAGACCCAAGTTTCAACTACAAACTTAGATATCCTCTGAGTAATCCACATTGGACTATCTTCCAAGTAATCCATTTTAGGATGCCAAGAAAACTAAATTGCCTTAAAATTCACTTTTAAATGAAGTTAAAAATTATTTCTTTTTAACTGTAAAGATTAGAGAAAGGATTTCAAAAAATATTTGTGCTTTCCTGAAGTAAATTTTCTGAAGCATTTCGAAACAGGTTTTTAACTTAAAACATGTATTGTCTCAAGATAGTGTTTAAAAACTAAGTAAAAAAAAATATTGTTTCTAACAAACAGTAAGAATTTAGGTATAATGCTTACCTGCTACTTGCCCCAAGAGCCATATCTCAGCTTGGTTCTCATGGAGAGAGTTGCAGCTGCAGCTCCGGAAAATGCCCCACCCTTTCTGAATAAATTTGAGAAAAAAATGTCTCATCTCTGGAGCACTGCTGCCTATAACTATCTAAAAGCAACAAGAAACTGTAAGGGCAATCTTATTCATTCCTGAGAATGAACTTCCATCTGTCTTCTCTGTTTAGGTAGGAAGTTCTTCTGGTCACACACTATTCTTTACTTTGGGCCTCTAGCATGAGGAGTGCAAAAAATAGTTATTTGCATAGTTATTTGCATTGATATTTGCTCCTTAACTGTTAGCACAAATAAACAGATAATCAAATAGATGATGAAACATCCTTCATGCCAAACCGTGATTAAGATTTTCTCAGAATAAAAATAGTGAAGATCATTCAAATATTATCTGCCTTAGCAACTGTTTTGTTGTTCAGCTCCTGTTTTCTTTGAACTCCACAGGAAAATACAAACAGCAAATGCAACAACCTGTGGGCTGAACAAAAGAAAAACAGAGAAGAAAGAGGATGGTAAGCTAAATAGATAAATATAAATAATACAAATACAAACATGAGATCTTTTCCTGGTGAAGAAAGCAAGCACTTGAATTTATCATCCAGTGCAATTTTATTAAACATTCCACTGTTTACAAATATAATGTATCAGTTCCCTTGTTGAGGTTTATATTATTGATGTGCTTTTTTGTTAAACTAGGTCAGAGAAATATTTAAACAAAGGCATTTTGTAATATGAATAAACAGACAAAAAAAATTAAAGGAATCTGTGCTGATGACTTATGAAGGTTACATTAAATATATTTATTCTTACTTGCAGATTGCCCTTATGTGTGAGTCTCACAGGGTAACTCTGGGCTCCATTCTGCTCTTGTTAATTAGCTTTAGTCTGATGTAAATGCTCTGACTTCCTGGAATTGCTCCTAATCCATAGCAATGTAAGAAAGAAGAATTCAGCCTATGAATTTTTTTCCTATGTCTATAACTTGTCAAAAGATAACAGCTGAAGTATATTATCATCTCCAAAGACCTGAAGCAAATATTTGTAAATGTTAATATCCTGAGAGAAGATGAGATTTTATTTTTCCTGGAGGCATTTGTTTGTAACACTGACACATAATATTAAGCCCCACTGTGAATGATAAAATGACATTTACAAATTCTGACTTTCTGCATGTTTTCTTACAGAATTGGCACTGAGATGATGGATAAACCACCTGCCATAAAACATTGAGGATTAGTCTTTAAAAAGGATCTAAACCTATTCCAGCTGATGTTATTGCAAATCCTTTGATTACCTTGAAAGTGAGCAGGAATGGGCCGGCCACAACTGAGGGTTTCCCTTTTAATGTTAGCCTGAGTACAAAATCTTCAGAGGACCCTGGTGGATTTCACCATATGCACTTAGCTAAATTGCACAGCATCAAGCTCCAGTGTTTGTCTCATCACTCTGTATACTTGGGGCCCAATGAGTTGCTCCAGAATAGCAAAACAGGACAAAGCACAATTCAATTCCAGCAACAAAACCAGTTCTATGATATAATCAGGAGTAAAATAAAATTTCATTTGTTATTAACTGAACCACTTCATTCAATGCAGGATGGTCTTGTGTGGGGTGTGAGAAAAGGAGAATCTGAAGATGGCCCCTTGGTTTTTAGTGATGTGAAGTTTAACCTTTTAATGGCAGAATCCTCATTAATAGCAAGAATTTCAATCCAGACATTTGACATGGAGGGTGAGCTAGAGAGAACATATAAACTGCTGTAATCTCAGCCTGTAGTCCTATATAATCATGTCTTCTGTTTCTCCTGACCTTAATTCAGAAATGCATCCATGCTCTTTAATTTTTCTTGTTGCACCTCCTTCTATCTGGAGATGACTGAACTATTTATCATGAGCAACATGTCAAATCTGCTGAGATCTTTTTTCAGAAGTGTTCAGTGACTTAAAAGCCAGGAAGTAATCTCCAAACATTTTCAAATCTAATCCAGGACCTCATGGCTCTGGTCTCTAAGAGCTCACATCATACTTAAAAACAGGACTATATTTTTACACCACCTTATTTCTTTCTTCATGATAACACTGGAGTGCCAATCTTAGTTTTTATTCATTTTTCCACTTCCCATAATTCATTGACAGTATATGCCTTTAGTACCTATCATATTGGAGGGGTTGTTATGAATTGTTCATGTATGGTATGCTTTTCTACATCTGTATTTAGTCACCTCCCTTTTATGATACAGTTTTTCAAATCCTTTAAAAAGGGAGTAAGTTGAAGGAGAAATCACCTGGGTTTGCATTTCCCAGGTAGAGGATTTTGAGGATTTGACAGGAGAGAAACGTTAAAAAAATAAGGTGAAAAAACACGGTAAGAAAACCTTTTCCTGTAAACTTTCATTTCTGCTGTCTGTTTTTCTGGAATCTGGAAATTATGAATGTTAAGATAACTGAGATCCTTACAGGCCAAGGGATTGAGGAAGATATAAGCCTGATGTGTTTTCTGTCTAGAAGACTTTGCTTTCAATTTTCCCTTATCATATTTCCAATGAGCAATTGGCCACCCTGAATATAGGATGTCCAGGTAGGCAGTTTCAGCATCTGTACACTTATTTGTCTGATAAAGATGGAGTTTTTCTGATAAAGCATGCCTAAATGTTCTTTATTGAGCACATAGGGGTAGTCAATCAAAAATTTCAACAAGTTCTCATTATTATTAGTAGTAGCAGTCGTAGTATAGTAGTAGTAGTAGCAATAATAANAAAATTAGAAGAATGACCAAAACATAACCCAAAAATTCCAGATCCAAGTTTTATTTCACAAGCCTCTGTGTTGTCATTTAAACTTTATCCAATTTTTTTCCTTCTATCAACGAGCACTTTTCTCTTTTTCTTACTATTAACCAAATTCCCGTGGGGTCAGATAGGCCCTCAGACTTTGATTCCACCACAACCACCAGCACCCAGACCTTCAACTCATGTATTAAAAACCAAAACAATCTCACAACACACAAGAGAAAGTGATATAGATATTTGCTTTGAGATTCTGACCTTTTTGGGTTTTCCATCCATCTTGTCCATCTTTGTTTCTTTTCTACCTCTGCACTGATAACTTCTTCTTTGCTTGTGATGTTTCCTGTCCATCGTAGTATATTTTGCTGACAGTATTATCATTTCAGTTCTTCACAAATTCATTCAGCACTCATTTACTGCTATTAGCCTCCTTAGGAGAGAATACAGCTGCAAAATCTAATCAGCTCCTCTCTCCTTCCTAATTCCTTTAGAGTAGTTTATTATATGCTTACCCCCTTCCTGTCTCCTTCCTTCCACATTTCATCACATCTTCCCTCCTACAACTTGGCTTCCTCCAATTTCTCTTTCTTTCAACATAATGTATTCTTTAATTTTCATCTCGGCTTTGTGTTTTTTGTGACTACCCATTTTATTGAAATACTGACTGAGAAGACATGGAAAGAATGACAAAAAGAGTGACAAACCTTGATGGAAGTGTTGGAAGTAGGGCACCAAAAAAAAAAAAACCAACCATATATATATATCAGGCAATGCAAGATGGATTGAATCTGTACATTTTCTATGTATGTCTGTGCAGAAAAATTGAATTTTTTGCACTACTGTTGTGGTATTAATGTCTCATAAGAATGCAGAAGACAACAGTGAACGTACTCACATGTACTCATGCCCTCTTTGTTAGTTATGTAGCTCAAGAATAGAGTATGCTCAAGGAAACATAATGCTGAAGAATCAAATTCTCTGATAGCAACTGTATTTGTTCAGTATTTGCATGATTCTGCCAAACCAATGAGTTTCTTTATCTTGTGCTATGCTGTTTCCAAATTGCTTCCTTTTATATGATGCAAAAGCTTTTAACTATGTTTGACAAGACAAATTTTTAGGGAAGTCATTAAGAGAAGAGACCTCTGCAGGGCTAAAAATTATTCAGATTATACACAAAATCTCCTGTGTATGTGTACTGTGTTTTTTTTCTTCTTTACACTGTCTCTTCTTCCCTTTCTTTTCCTCCCTCTTCTTTTTCCTGAGAGAGTGTGGGGGATGAGTGGAGGGATGGAGGATGTTCCTTCAACTAAATGTGATACAATGCAACAAACCAACACATTGCCACAAGTAATGTATGCCTCTGTCAGTGCGCAATACAGTTCTACTCATGAGGTTATAAAACACTGAAAATGGAAATGTAGCCCGAGGAAAAGTTTTGCATTCTGAGCTCAAAAGTAATCTCAGAGACAGTGGATATTAAAAAGACAATATACTACTTCTCACTTTAGAAAAGACAAGGAAAAGTAGAAGGTATGAAGTGACTGGGCAACCTATCTAGCAGAAATAGATAGTTTATAAAGCTGAACACAACCCTTGAAGGCAGAAAGAACAATGCTTGTGCCGTTATCTTACTGATTTCTTTGTGTTGCGATACAGGCCAGCAGCATTTGTAAGAGATGTGTTTGGAGCTGTTTAAAAAAAAAAAAAGGAAAAGGAAAAAGAATAGAGGAATGAAAAGACCTTTTTTCCTCTGCTTTTCAATCTCCAAAGAGGTGAAAAAATAGACCACATTTATGGGAGGAAAATGGGCTTTTCTTCCTCTTATCCTGGCCCTAAGTATTACAAGTTTATATAACAGTTATATAAACTAACAGTTCTCCAAATCTACTCTGTAAAGAATGGACCATGGATCCTTGGTTTTCAGCTTCTTTGGATCCTTCTGAGACCCTAAGTTTTTCAGCTTAAAAGAAGTTTGAATTTCCAAGACAGTCAGAACTAAACGTTACCTTTCTAGGCTTGCTGAACAGGACGGTTTTTCTAGAGTGTAAATTCTTTGTAGGGCATATTTTTCTTTCACTTACCAGTATTCAAACAGCCACAGTGAGAATGGCAGGCAACAATAAAAACAACCTTGTCAGAGATTTTATGGACTGCCCACATAGTCTGTCTTACTGGATTTAGAGTGAATGTAATATAAAAATTAATATATAATTAAAAAATAGCATGGGCTATCTCTTTAAGATATATCAAAGAAACTAGCATGGACACTTACCTCATACAAGAGTATGTGAGATACAGATGAATCTATCTATACTGAGGCAGGTGCTACCTCAGATGTGCAATCAATTTTAGGACATTTTCTTTTCCAATGTCTCCCTTTGTAAGTCTGATTTCTCTTTGTCAATACTCTGTACACACTGAACCCACTGTCTGTAATATGCCAATTTTAAAGGTGTTTCCTCCAGCTATGCTAATGAAAGAGTTGCAACCAAATTCAGTACTGGCATAAATCTGTTATAGTTAGCAGAAATATCACTGACCTCATAGCTGAATGTGACTACAAACATTCCAGCAGCAGGAACAAGCCAATCTGACAAAATGTGGCACAGCCTAGGGGCTCAAGAGTGCTTAAACATCAGTGCCTGTTAAATGTCTGCCTAAGAGTCTGGCTACAGAACACAAGATACAGCTTACTGACTTAATTACAGACTGGTTTCATTTTGCCACACACTACAAGAGTTTCTAGCTCTCTGTTGCCCCTGAATGTGGGAAGTTCAACTTACAGGAGTTCAGAGCTCAGGCACTGAATGAGCCTGAATGATCCTGGGTTTAGCTGTGTTTGTTTTCAGTAGGCCTGGGGCTTGGACCTAAGTGACACCTCCTGACAGCTCAGGATCACCCACGATAGCTGTGATAGCAGGTGACCACAATAACAGGTGTGAAATCTTGGTGTAGGCTAAGTAATGAGGCATGAGAAGGGTCCTGTCCATGATTTTAAACAAACAGGAGCTATGGTGTGTGATACTGACACCCAATTATAACCAGCTTATTCGAGGATTGGTAGCATCCATCACGTTGCTAGTATTGTAAATTTGTACTGTCTAGATAGGATTCACACAGCTTGGGGCCTTGTACCTTCACCTATTGTTTTCCCTGTGTTATGATAAATTTTCGTAACACTTGATTAAAACTGCCAATTTGTTGGGTATAAAGAAAATCTCTTGACACTACCAGGACTAATTACGTTGTCCTTGCCAAAGGGATAGTTGAATAATTGCATGTGATTATTGCACAGCTACGGTGCTTTTCATGTCAGTGGCAATGCAATGAAGATTGATTCCCTTTAATTAATCATTCAAAAATAGCCCCTTGTATCATTCCTCAAATAGGAGCAAAGATGTTCCTACATCTTTCTTCCAAAAGGCTCCTGGATGCAATTGGTTCCCTGATAAAATAGCATTGGAGTGCATGTGTGTGTGTCCTAGATAGGAGAGCCTGCTCTGTAATTATTTGGTGACACTACTCTCCCATTTTTCTTCTTATTCTTCTAATAGGCAGAAGCATAAAAACATAGTGGAAAAACTTAACATTTACTACTTGAACTCCAGGCATTTCATTGTAAAGAGTCACCAGCTCCAAACTTATTTTTATTTATCTGCTGATTCTCTTCCTTTTCAAATCAAATGGTCTGTAGGATCATGCAGTATTAAATGACAATATTCATTATTTCAAAAATATCTTGTCTTAGTAAAATATGTAGAAGTCAGTGGGTTACATCCTGCTGTAACTGCTGATCTCCTGCAGCATTAGTGACAGAAGTTAATGAGCTGTATCTTTTTCTTTTATATATCTACATTTCATGAAGTCTATAGCATTCATCTATAAGAAAACTGATTCTTCATTTAATTTTCTTTCTATATGAATATAAAAATCTCAGATAATCTAAAGGGGTGGTATTAAATGGATTGATCAATTATGATATATGATACCACAGCATACTTCTTTTCAAAAAATAGCTTTGTAGGACTTCTTTTGTAAAATTATTTTAGAGACTGTATCTCTAAAACTGAAAATCATACAGTGCAGAGGTAACTATCATTCAGATTTATAAATACAATTAATGTCTATTTATAACTAAAATTTTACATCATCTGAGTAAATCTCAATTTTAAATAAACAATGAACATGTTTTTATTGTATTATAAAATATTTGTATATCTTATGATTGATAAGAATGGGATGAAATAGACTGATAAAGAGAGCTACACACAATCATAAATATCTGTGAATTGTAACTGTTCTGACATATTTTGTAACTCATAATTTGAAAAAAAAAAAAAAGTTTATCACTTTCTCCACATGATAATACTAAAATGCCTGCATCCAAACCTACAAATGGGTTGTTTGCATGATTCTTCTGCATTTGTGCACGACTCAAATAGAGTACCACAGCTGGGCTGGTATATAACTACAGGACATGCACAGAAGTTGTTGTGTACCTAAAACATCAAACCCAAATAATTCTGGTACAGTTTTATTTTACTAGCTATGTGTATTGGACAGTATTCAGCACATTGTTAGCAAGTATTTTCAATGACAATGCCTCCTGCTTGTTGGAGGATACAAGTCTAGGAAGGAACGTGGTTCATGGGTTCGCAAAGTTTCCATCATTTGATTTAGAGGGATCTGCTGGGATAATGATCTATGTCCTGGTCGAATAACTCAGATTCTAAAAGAAATTTCTTATGGAAGAATTCCTTAAGAGATATAAAATTTTCCCTTTGCCAAATACAGTCTCTATACCAATATAGTTATGGACAAGTCTTGAAACTTCATTTGAAAAAACAAAATACAACCTTCTTCTCTGTCCTAGAGGAGGTCCCTCATGGACTTGGTGATATTAGCAGGCCAAGAACCAGTATCTGATCTTCTGTGCACATTCCTCTCCCAATCACTGTCAGACAGGATACAGTTTGGCCAAGGGAGATTTAGAGTGTAATGGAATGTAAGCGCAGAGGAGTACAGAGACTTGGAAACACCCATTCCTTGACTTGTGCTGAGGATCCCACAGTCCACACTTGTGCACAGAACCATGAAGACACCATTCAGAATGGATTATTTTCTAATACCTCCACTCTCTGTAATAAAGGTTAGACGTACCTCCTCCTTAAAACAAACAAAAAAAAAAAAAGACAAGAGTTTATGCCGTTGGGAAGAGTAAGGAGAAAAATTAAATCATAATAGAAAGTGTTAGATTTTTTTATTAGAAACAAGTGCTTGGATATTTCCCATGTCATGCCAGAAAGAAAAACAAAATTTTATCACTGTATTTTCCAGTTTACCAAACTGTCTCTCTAAGGAACCTATTTAGTTGATGGAGACACAGAAGAGTGGTAACAGTGAATGCAGATGTTATGAATTCTACTGAGATTTAAGAAGCTGAACCATTGATTTCATTCTTATAAAAGCTGGATTCTCTATATGCTGATTGCACATTCATTCTTTAATCTCTATAAGTTTAAAGTGTGAAAAAACCCATGACCTGAAATTTCTCCTGTAAATTGTTGAACATTTGCAACAGACAAAGAAAATCACAGTTGGAATTCTGCTAACACTACAAAAACATAAATTGAAGCCACAGCGGGAAATAAAAACTATATGTAAGGACCTGAGATCTCACCAGAATGCAAGAGCATATTTTGTACTAAGAGATGTTATACTGCCTGTAAAGTCAAAATTTAGAATAGAGCCTTGGGCTGACTAAAAGGTCTGCAATAATTAATATCAAATTCTCTCATTTTATGAAGACGAACTACACACTTTCCACTGAATTTCCTGACAAATAGTGCCTGTGAACACCCAAATCTGTGATTAGGTTGAAGTAAAAAGCTTTTTCTGTTTTTTTTCAGCTTGTTGAACAAAGGACTGCCATGGTACAAGACCCCATTTTTTGTTCTTTCCTGCCAAGTGGAGGCTTGAGGTAAAATGAAAGCACAAGCAGTTCCATTTAATTAGGTATACATTTTTAATGGAAAAGAATAAACCTCCCTACGACTGCTGTGTTTCTTTCAGCAGCATGTTGCCAAGACTAACAAGGCAATAGCTTCAATGTAGTGAACTCAGATCACATATAAGAGCTGATGCAAATTTATCTGCAAATGTTTATTTGTGTACAAAGCTCCAAACTGTATATTTCTTCTTCCTGATTACCAGGATTAGTATTCATTTTTTAATACTAGAAGTCCAGGTTTGTTACAAAATATTTGCATATACGAAAATCAAAGCATTGTAATAAAACTTGTATCTGTTGCTGTAAAATGAAAAACAGCAGATGAAGTTATGAAAGAAGAATTCTCCATGCTTTGCATTGTGGGGATGCATCCCCATTATGCTACTGCAGTTGCTGTTACCATGGGATGTGAGTGCTTTCTCTCCCCTCTTACAGCTAGTCTCACCACTAGCACGAGCAAGATGGAAGTGGCATTTTCCTTATTGTGCCGCTGGGAACCTGTTGCTCAAAAAGTAACTTGGTTTGGGTCACCCGGTAAAGCTGCTGCAGTTCAGGGCTTTGTGCACCTGTAACCCAAGTCCTGAGTTACGGGCAGTTCATCCATGTTGCCTCTGCTGCTCCTTCCTCTGCAGGGGGAAGAGTAGTCACTCTCCCCCTGCTCCAGCATGGAGTCCCTCCCATGGAAGACGGTCCTTCCCGAACTTCTGCAACATGGGTCCTTCCCATCAGATACAGTTCTTCACAAACTGGTCCAGCATGGGTCCCTTCCATGGGATGCAGTCCTTCAAGAACAGGCTACTACAGTGTGGAACCCCCATGGGTTCACATGCCCTGGCTGGAGACCTGTCCAGCGTGGACTCTGCTCTCCCTAGGTCCACAGATCCTGCCAGAATCTTGCTCCAGTGTGTGCTTCCCATGGAATCACAGCCTGATTTGGGCATTGATCAGCTCCAGCACCAAGTCCTTTAGGGGCTGCAGGTGGATCTCTGCTCTACTATGGACTGCCATGGGCACAGCTGTCTCACCATGTTTGTCACCATGGACTCCAGGGGAATCTCTGGTCTGACACCTGGAGCAGCTGCTGCCCTCCCTTCTCCACTGACTTTGGTATCTGCAGAATTCTTTCTCTTACATAATCTCATTACTCTCTTCTCTGTCCACAGTTTGCTTCCATGCCATAGCTTTATTTCATTCTTAAATCTGCTATCCAATAGGTGCTGCCACTGCTCAGCCTAGCCCAGTGGGGAGTCTGTTTTGGAGCCAGCTGGCACTGGCTCTGTTGGACATGTGGGGAGCTTCCAGTAGCTTCAAACAAAAGCCACCCCTGTAGCCTTCCTGCTACCAAAATGCTGCCATTCAAGTCACAAAATCACAGAATCACAGAGTCAATTACAATAGAAAAGACCTGCCAGATCATCAAGTACAGCCTGTGAGCAATCACCACCTTGACAACTAGACCATGGCACTGAGTGCCACATCCAGCCTTTTCTTAAACACCTCCAGGGACAGTGACTCCACCATGCCCCCGGGTAGCCCATTCCAGTGCTTAACCACCCTTTCCATGAAAAGATGCCTCCTAATGTCCACACTAAGCCTCCTCTGGTGCAGCTTGAGGCTATGTTCTCTCATCCTGTTGCTGATTATGTGGGAGAAGAGATCAAACCCCACACTGGCTACACTGGGGCCACTCTCCTTGGCTACACTCTCCTTGCAGAGAGTTGTACAGAACAGTAAGGTTTCCCCTGAGCCTCCTTTTCTCCAGGGTAAAACCCAGTTCCTTCAGCTGCTCCTTGTAGGTCACGTACACCAGACACTTCACAAGCTTTGTTACCCTTCTCTGGACAAGCTCCTGCACCTCAGTGTCCTTTCTGAATCGAGGGGCCCAAAACTGAACATAGGCTCAAGGTACAGCCTCACCAGCGCCGAGTACGGGGGAAGAATCACTTCCCTGGTCCTGCTGGCCACACTGTTCCTGATACAGGCCAGGATGCTGCCAGCCTTCTGGGCCACCTGAGCACAGCTGGCTCATCATCAGCCACTGTTGATCAGGACCCCCAGGTCCTTTTCCACTGGGCTGATTTCCAGCCACCCTGACCTGAGCCTGTAGTGCTGCATTGGGTTGTTATGACTGAAGTGTATGACCTGGCATTTAGCCTTATTGAACCTCACATGGCAGGTCTCATTGGTCCAGCTTGTCCAGGCCCCTCTGCAAACCTCTCCTATCCTCCAGCAGATCAATGCTCCCACCCAGCTTGGTGTCATCTGCAAATTTGCTGATGGTAGACTCAATCTTCTCATCTAGGTCATCAATAAAGATATTAAATGGGACTGTGCCAAATAAACAGGGCTGTGTCCCTGTGGGACACCACTAGTGGCCAAACACCAACCAGATGACCCAATACATTGGAAAAGCTAGAATTCATTTGATATGAATGTCTGTGTTCACCAGCTGACTAGAAAAGGTCCTTTGCTCTCTCTTCCTGATCTCATAGATCTTGGAGGTTTTGGCCTGTCAGTGGCCTAATTGCCACAGAATAGGCAGTGTCTCTAAATGTTATTCTGCTCCATGTGGACAGAAAAATCTCCTGGCCAGAGGAAGTGACTGCAATGGGAATGGGATGATGCACCCCACTTATCCCTTAATGATGCTTTAACACACTAGGTATCCTTTTACCATAGGGATGTTGTGTTTTAGTGAGTGCTGCTGAGGCTCCGAGTGTGCTGAGCTTTTCCAGAGGTTAGACATCTCTCCATTTTATCTCCAGATGATAATACAGACCAGTAGAAAATGAAAATTTACTTTTAAATATTGGGGGGATTTTCTGTGTAATTACTCTATTAGGCATCCAGGATAATTTTGGGGAAAATGGAGAAATGAGTAGTGGATTAACATATAAAACACCAATTTTCTTATTCACTTCTTAGAATAAAGAATTTTTTTTGCTAGGATATATTGTAAGTGTCAAATCAGGTGCCCTGGAGTGGAAGAAAAAGAGGTTTAAAAAGCTGGCTATGCTTTCTCTGATCCTTCTTCTGTCTGCTCATAATAAGAGAATGACCGAAAATAAAAATTTTCCACATTCTCCATCAAAAGGAACTTGGCAGCTGTTGCTCAAAGGTATTTTTGAGCCAATTAGATCAACATTTTCTTTTAGAAAGAGCAAAGTGTATGTCAGATAATGACAAAAATATCTATTTTTGACCCTATATTTACAACTTTGTGCCAAGTTCTGAATACGACATACCTAATATCTTTTTGTACTAGACTTGGAATGACTCCCAAGAAAGGTCAGTTTCTGACCTTGCCACAGCAGTGTGTCTCTGCTGACTTCAGTAAAATTATTCCTGGTTTACACCGACAAGTGAAGTCAGAATTTTAAGTGAAAAATGTGCTACAAGAAATACTCTAAAAATCAGCTGTCTCAGTAACAGGTTTGAAGAAACTCCAAGGAATTGCAGGCAGGGTATCTGAGGCCAGTTTCTGTGACTGGTTTGGGGATCATCAAATCAATTGTTCATTATCACAGTCCAGATTAGGTGTCTAAGACAATACAGGTGTAGAGCTGCAAAACTAGTTTTGCAAATAGTTTGTTGCCTCAACTAAGCTAGCTGCATTGAGGTTTGGCTTAGGAGACGTGGACCAGAGGTGCAATATATGACATTTAACAGAGCGTGATTGGAGAACGTTCAAGTTCTCATCAATGAGAGCAGACACACCTAGGAGAGGAAAAACAGTCTATTAAAAGCTCAGACAGGGGTGCGAGAATCCTAAATTACCTCTGCACTGCATCTGCTGCTATGTCTCTTGGCATGGGTTGTAGGTGTACTACAATGCTGATGGCATCCTGGTACTGCCAATCCATGGGCACCTGGAAAACCAGGGGTGAAGCTAAAGTTTATGTCATTCTTACACAAGCATATGTTCCCTTTCTGAAGAGGACCAGACTAGAACAGAAAAAAAATTAATTATTAGCCTGAGGTTTGCAGTGGCACGGATCAGAACAGGATGTATTGTCTCCCACTATTATCTCTCCAGTATTCTGATTAGGGCCTATTAAAATACCTACGATAGGAACTCATGTCACAAAACTGGCAATATCAAGAAGAACTTAGTCACAACATCACAAGTCTCTGTGTCACACTGCACCTAGAAAGTGATTTTCACCGCATGAATCCTCACATTTCTGTGCTGAACAAAAGTCATTTGCAGATGAGCATTTCTTTTGTGTTGAGAAAAAAAAAATCAAAGACTTGGTAAAATGGAAACGCTCAGAGCAGATAAAAAATTTTTATAAAAAGATGAACAACAAAATCACTGCAGCAGCTGTAATACTGTTTTGTATGATGACTATGAAAAGAAAATAAGCTGAAAATGAGAAAATCTTATTCAAGAGAAATAAATGCTTCATATGCATTCAACAGAGCATTGTTTTCCAGAGTTTAAAACAACTGACAGTAATTCTTCCTTGGATAGTCTGTCATCTAACTATTAAAATCTTAGAATATAATTAAAGATTAAAAAACATTACTTTATGCTGCATGGCTAAAATTACACCATCTCTGGCAAAGGGTAGGTGTAATCACAAAATTCCCTATTTAATTACCATATGCATTTATCCAACAATTTAAAATTAGAATCCAGCATGACATATTGATCTCCTATTAATATCTATGCTCTAATAAAGTGACAGTCTTTCAAAAATCTACCAACAGAGACCTTTATAATATATGACATGGTTTAAACTTATTTAATGCAAGAGAGAATTTGAATTTCATATCTCATCCTTCTATGAAGCTGCTGTAAATTACTTAGGTTAGCTTTTAGATGTCAGACTAATTTCATTTCAATTTGATCTCAATCTTATGTTATTCTTAGGTTTTGTTCAAAAAACTGACACTTACCATGTGGAATAACATGTCAAAAATGTGGGATGCTTAAATTCATGGTTTGTGAATTTAGTAAAGATGTGAAATAAAGCGTATGATGCATGATAAAATCACTGTAAGTGACACCTAATGACAAAATGTAAATGAAACTAAATTGTTTACCATATACTAGAAGTTGATATCCTGCTGGGATGAGAACATTTTCATGATATGGTATGATACATATTTTCATGGCAGAACCTTTTCAGGATATGCTAGAGCTTAAAAAAAATTCAAGACACTTTCAAATACCTTTATAGTTCATGAGCCAAATGCAAGAGGTTTTCAGATGAAGAAAGGAGTTTTCGCTTACACATTTCTGAAAAGAACAGTCCTAGAAAACAAAGAAAAAATTAATTATGAGAAAAAAACCCAAATCAACATATATGAAAAGCATTTTAATTTGTTGACCAGAAAATAATTAAATAGAAAAGATTTGTTTTACAGTTGTAATGGTTACAAAATTGTTACAAATGGTGTTTCACTTTGGTTTCAAGGAGAAAAGCAGCTTCCTGTCAAGCTTATTAGCTGGATAAGCTTTCATTAAAATTCTGTCCACTTCAGTGGAATACTTGCCTCAAAATCCTATCAATGCTTTCTGATCAACTAAATTACAGAACAGCAAACCACCTAGGGCACCAATGGTTTCTGTAGTATAGTGACAAGTTGGTTTCAAAATTATGGCAGCCCATGTTAAAGCTTGGGGTTTTACAACTACTTTAAGCTAAATGTTAAGATAAAGATCAACAAATTTATTTTCTTCCTCAGTGATTAATATTCTATGTATGTTAGGTGTTCTCTCCTGAGTGTTATATTTTTTAATATAACATGCTCCAACATCTAACTAAAGATGTTTAATTTTCTACTAGCTAAAGGAATATTAGCGTATGCTGAACCTCTGATTCTGCTCTTAAATTTGCATAAGCCACATTTAGACAAAGCAAATGTTTAACGAATAGGCAGCACTTCAGCGGTAAATTGACAACTTCAAATTCTTCTCTCAATTACAGAGTTAATCTCAGTGTCAGTGCATTTGACAGGAGACACAGTCTCAGTTCTATGTTTCTAAAGTTGTTTTTGCAGTACTGCAACTCACTTCCCAGTGAAGTTGCTTCTTGCTCTTATCAGTATGAGAAAAATCTATGTTGACTGCATTGCATGCCATTTCAATGTAAAAGAGTTAGATGGTGTATTTTTTTAAACATAGTTATATAAAAAATCACATGAGACCTAATACTGCAAGATTCTACAGTTTTCTTTCCATGAAAAAGTGTTTCTTGGCATACCTGCTTAGCCAACCCCAACATGTTTTTTTCTTTCCTGACTATATCAATTCCAGAATATTAAAAAAAAAAAAAAGAAAAAGAAAAAGCAATATGGTTACCACTACATTCTGCTCTCCTTTTCAGTGAAAGACTAACTCTGTAACCTTTATTCACCAAATGTCTTCCCATCTCTTTTTTATGTAAGCTTTCCCACAGTCTGGAATCTCTGTCCTACAATTCTGAAAGAAGACGACGAATATGTCTGTCCTGCACAGGGTAGGCTGTTTCCCCAGGAACCTGTGAGATGACATCAAACTCCAGATGAGGGTCTGCAACAGACTTCTGGAGAAAACCAGGTTCAGACCTGTGTCCTCTTGGTCACAGGTCTCTCAGCTCAGGGCTTTTTTCTCTAGGTCATTCTTTTCCACATGAAGGATTTATTTTGCCTTCTCAGGCTCCTTTTTTTCCTGTAATTGTCTGAATAAAAATTTGAAGTGCTCACAGTTCAACTGTCCTCATGCACAGAAGCCAGCTGCACTCCTGCTGCTGCTTATAGCTACCCTCCTCATCCTAGGAATTATTCAAAATATTTTGAAATTGTATTGTATTTTAAGGGCAGGTAATTGTTATTATTTTTACTACTCTTTTTTATTTTCCTATGCCTTATCACATGGGTATGAAAAGGATGCTGTGTATCATCTAGACCATCCTCATTAAAACTACTTTTTCTTAGTGACTAATTAAGTTGTTGGTATAAGAGTACTGTCTGCAATGGGTTGTGAAATCCTCTGTCAGTTGCACTAACAACAGCTTAAGAACCTGTGCTTTTGCTTCTGTGCTATACTTACACCATAAAATGTTCAGTACCCTTTGTCCCTGCAATAATTAGTTTTCTCATTTGAGCAGTGTGGCACTTTTATTATTGTGCAGCAATTTGATAATGGACTGAACTTACTACAGAGGGTTGAATATAGCAAAAATACTGGTTTAAGTATTTCACACAGACAGTTTTTTAATTGTACTAATTATCAAGACATTTTGTTCATATTAACATCTATTTTCATATTATACCAAGTCATTCATGTGTTAACTAGTGTGCTCACTTTGACAGTGTACTAATTATTGGTTTTGACTCCTTCTTTTCCTGTTCTCAGAAGTTTCAGGCATCCAGTCAGAATACAGAAACCATACTTAAACACCCAAATAATTAATCACAGATTGCAAACAAACTGAAGTTGAACAATGCCTAAATAATCTATTGATTTAAAATAGTCCACCCAATCTATTTATCTGATCATCATAGATAAGGCAAAAAAAAAAATCAGGCCTGTGTCACAACAAATTTGAGTAAGATAAAGGGCTACATTTTGCTGTTCTTTTATTTGTGAAGAATGTCAGACATAATGAAAACCTCCTCAAAAAAGAATCATTTCTTCAAATGTTTGACTCTTGAAAAATACGCAGAATAGAGACTATCTGGAGACCAGCCCTGCAGAAAGATCTGGGGTTTTGGGTGGATGGCAATGAGCCAGCAGTGCCCTGGCAGCCAGGAGGGCCAGCACTGTCCTGGGGGGTATCAGGCCCAGCATCACCAGCCAGGCAAGGGAGGGGATTGTCCTGCTCTGCTCTGCATTGGAACAGTCTCACCTCGAGTGCTGGGGCAGTTTTGGGTGCCACAATATAAGGGCACCAAGCTCCTGTAGTGTATCCAGGGGAGTGCAACCAAGACTGTAGAAGGCCTCAGGGGCAAGACTTAGAAGGAGCAGCTGAGGTCACTTGGCTGGTTTAGCTTGGGGAAGAGAAGGACCCCATTACAGGCTACATCTTGCTCAAGGGGGAGCTGCAGCAGAGACACTGATGTCCCTTCTGCTCATCAGAAATAAGACAGGAGGACATAGAATAAAATCCTTTCAAGGGAACTCCAGATTAGACATTAGGAAATGGTTCTTCACTGAGAGGTTGGTTGGCCACTGGAACAGATTCCTATGGAAGGGGTCATGGCAACAAGCCTGTCAAAGTTCAAGGAGTGACTGGATGATGGCCATAGTCATATGTTTTAGTTTTAGGTAGTCCTGAGAGGAGCAGGGAGTTGGACTAGATGATCCTTGTGGTCTCCTTCCAACTTGAGATACTCTATGATTCCATGATTCTTTGATTCTAACACTCTGATTCTAACACACTAACAATAAGACATATTCTTTCATAAGCTGCGCAGCCCTCAGTAATTTAATAGCACATACATATAACCATACATGTATATGTGTACATACTCCCACTTTTGCATGTACTTAATTACAGACATGTGAGTGATCCCTTGATTTGAATAGGACTACTCACAAATTTAAACATCTGTTTAAGTGCTGCACTTGGGACTGAACACATAGAAATGAGGATAAAAACCCACAGAGTTTCATTTAGTCCCTACTGAAGCCAGTAAGATTCTTGCCACTGCCTACGGTGAGAGCTGGATCAGATCCAAGCCTGGATGAAGTGCTCAGCATGAGAAAGCCACTGAAATGTGCAACATTTGTAACTAAAAGCATATCTGAAGGAAAGTGACATTTTCTGATGTATAAGCATGAGATTGTTCAGAATCTGTGACACTGAAAGTCTATTATCTATATTCATGTATTATCGAAGGGAAAAACCAGCAAGCATTGTGGGAGTGAGGCCTCTAAGGCTATATGGAAGAGAGAAAAATCTTCAAAAATGAGACTATGCATTACATTTAGGAGGCAACAGTAACAAAAGAAAGCCACTTTTCCTTAAATCACACTGCATTAAACACAAGTCTGAGGTGTTTTGTTTAGCTTTCTTTTTCTTACAGCTGAGCAATTTTTGAGCCATTCCTGAATGCTTAACAATACAACATTAAAGTATTAAATGCAAAGTCATATTTTTTAAGTGTATAACCCTCAGGTAAATAGTAGTAGTCTCTGGAAGACAAAATTATTTTGCAGCCTGCTCCTGAAGAACATATCCATGAACAGATTGGATATTTCAGTGGGTTTGTTTGCTTCATCCTGTCTGCCAGAGATGACCATATTCTTAGAATTCTTCATACAATTAGTCAATCTCGGAAAGAAAAACAACAAAAAAATTGTCTATATAAGGAATAAATAGCCCAAAGCTTTTCTCTACCTCTTTTTGAAAAACTTTCCTTACTCTTATCTGCATATTTCATCCTTCCTTGTCTCCTCTGATAATTTTTTATTCAAAGTTTTATCATCTGGCACTTGAAGTCCTTCAGGGTAAGCGCAATCCATTAGATGTGCTACTTTCCTTTAGCTAAATTATCAAGTAGAAGAAAACATAGAGCAAATCCTGATTCAGTACTAGTTCTAAACAGCAGCAAAGTTGCCTGGAGCTGATGTGCATCATTTGAGCTTAAATAGTCCATGCACATGAATGAATATCATACAACAAATTAGCAGTAAAATATGAACTACAGGTCACTGAACATTGTTATTTTTCTGTGAAGTAGTTGATTTTCAATACTAAGAATATCTTTGCCCCATTAAAGAATGTTCAACTCAATCAAGGCCGTTCCTCTCATCAGTTTTACATATTATTTTCACACCAGGAAGTTACTTCTAATCCAGTCATAATACACAAATTATTTAGCACCAAAGTGGCCTCAGAAAGGGCCTAAGTGAAAGCAAATTTAGCATGGCAAATTTTCAAGAAAAGTCCCTTACATTCATTGCAGACTGGAGGTCAGAGGAAGGAAAATTTTTTTCATGTAGTTATAGAAGGTGTAAATGTTACTCTTTCATATTTCCCTGAATAATAGTATTTAGAGTATCAGTTATTATTACTCAAAATTTCCAGTAAGATTTTGTCTTATCAGATTGCTATGCATGCATAACTATTGAACTTCTATGTCAGCTGTGGACCCTAGCCTCATCCTAAAGATTCATTGTAGAATATGTTGTCCACAGATCAAATATCAAAACTGGATTAACAACTTGATAGTAATTTCCCCTGTACCTCCATTCTCTTATTTGTTGATATATCTAAATTATTAGGTATAATAGAATATTATTAGAATAGTCTTATTAAAATAAAAAAAACAAACTAACAACTTTTTTTAAATGCTGATTTCTACTGTGGTAGATCTAGGAAAATAAGAAAAGGTAATTTAGAACTAGAAACTTTAAAGAAGAATGGCTTCATAATTTTCTTTTTTTTTTTCCTGAGTTGGATCTATTGGGGAAATCTTGCTTAACCTGATCCATGTAGCAGCATATCAGTGAATTTTAAGGCTGGACATGTGCTTGTGAATAACCACATTCTCAGGTGGTAGGGCCAAGCAGAGGCACAGGCTAAGGAAGAATCTTGTTCTAAGCAGTGGAAATGCACAAACTCTTGTACTGTGACTTGTAGCTGTTGTTCAGGTCGCTACTGACTTTTATAGGTAGCAGTGCCATACTGCAGAAAAAACCTATCCCTTACTAAGAAGTCAAAGTAACTGTGTTTTTTCCTGACTGTATAATAACAATATATATTCCTTAGTGGTTTATAACAGTGTAATAGCACATGCTTTAAGCCTTCTTCAATAAAGTGAACTATCAAATCAGAGTTTATATGAAATATTTGTATTAGAAAATTCTTCTATTTCTAGCACTGCTTACCAAACTTTACTAATGAACCATGCAAAAAATATTTTGCAGCCCAGCCTAGCCCATGCTATAGTAATATTGTGTGGTCAAGGTTTGCCTGGTTTCTGGGGGATAGCAGGGTGTTATTTTCTTCCCTGTTTCTATCTCTTCTTTCTTCATGCAGGGTTCCCCAAGCAGAGAGTGTGCAGCACAGTCCAGCAGAGAAACTTTAACTAAAGGTGGACCAGTAATGGTGTCTAGGTATGTGACATCTACACAGCTTGCCCTCCAGGTATGAAGATGTGTCCTAAAAGCTGTTTTGCAAGGAAGCAAATCCTGCCTCTCATCTCCCTGCTGACATGGAGTGAAAGAGGAAAAATTACATGAAGAAAGCCTATGAGTGATATTCTCCTCCAGCAGCTGCCTCCTCCAGCTCAGGTGCTTTGGGGCAATATGATTAAGCAGATGTAATCCACATGAATGAAATGTAAATCTCAGAAGGAGTTTGTTGAGGGTTTTGGTGCCAGTTTTTTGGTGATTTTGTGCCAGCTGGACTTTTTAAGTTTCTCTACAAATACACAAGTACTAGTGATAAATCCTCACAATGAAATGTAGTGTCTCACAAAGCTTTTGGGAGGTTTGCCAAGCAATCTCTACAGGGTTATTCTTAAACATGTAGAGCTTGATGTCTTACTAAAAAGGGGACACAATTCAAATTAACTTTCCTGATACTAAACAGATTTCAGTATGCAGAAATCCAGAATGTTTTCAATGATGCCAACTTGTTTTCTGATGCCAGTATTTTACAACCACTCAGATATTTATGGAAGGGCAAAAAAAGCATTGCAATTCACACAGGTTGGGAGAGCAGAAGAAGAAAGGCATACCACATGTTCAAAGAATATAGTCCACTCAGTTTGCAGTCAGGGTTAGTTTTAACCTATGCAGCATTCAAATTCAAAACACATAAGCAATTTTGTCCTGCAAAGTTGTCCTGTTCTGAAAAAGTCTAATTCAGCATTTTGGTTTTGAACCATTACCATCTGCTGCTATTACTTGGAGTTTTTCAGAGTACTTTAGAGTTTTTCTAGCAAAATCATATCTGACAAATGAAACTAATGTTATGCTTTGCATCTAAAAGATCACAATTATTGCTTCCACTGTGGCCACCCTTTTCTTTCATGAGCTGCATGTGTCCTAGGAAACATTCTTGTTTATAATTAATAAAAAAATGGGTGACTCATTTTTAAAGATGTATTTCCCTTGTAATCTGGCTTTCATGAACTGCACCTGCTCCAGCTTTAGAATCATTGATCAATCATGTGCACAGAGACACAATACTTCCCACAAAAAGTACATAAAAAGGTAGAGCAATCAGACAGTTTCCTTTAAAAAACATGTGCTTCTGTATTTGCTCATGAATACCTCAGGTGGTATTGTACAAGCAAACTCACAAATAAATTGGCTTTTACTCTGTTTAGCCCGGGCAATAATTCCTTTTAAGGGTGCTTCATTTTCATTTAGTCTCTGGTTCAATTCTGTGCTGACAGTTTGCATTAATGCAGCAATGTGTTAATTGAACATAAACCACAATACAAATGCAACATCTCTGTCCTGAAATTAATAACCATCATTTGTAAACCACATCATGTATTTTATTGTAGGAATAATTTACTGATGGGGCATTTTATGCTTATCAGTGATTAAGAAACTGTGCAATTTACAACAGAAACAAACGGAGCCATATAAAATGGGTAATAAAATGTGTGTAGATGTATATAAATTTGTTGATATGAAACACAAATTAAAAATTTAAATGCTTCTGTAATATAAGGCAAAGTAGAAGGGGCTTTTCCTATTATTATCCCTCAAACTGATATGCAACCCAATAAAAGATCCAAATTTACAGGAGGATTTGTTCTATATAAAAAACAAACCCTTTCAGTAGATGGAAGCATCTGTTTCAGCCATTAATAACACGTGTAATGTATATGGTGCTTTGAACTAAACGTTTCCATTATAACTGAAAGCCCATTTGCAGGCAGAAGCAGTGCCTGGGTGTGATCAGTCATAGTGTCTCCCTAGCACACGATAGCTGCTGCAGAGCAGGAGCTCGGGCATATGCTTCACCAGAGCTCTCTAATGTCACTCTCAAGCAGCAGGGGGGAAACATTCAGTGCACCCTGACACCATTAGTGTGGAAAGTAGCATAAGTTCCTGTGATTTGCTTGGCAAGTGCACTAAGTGCTGGTACATGTTTTTAAAAGTTAAGTTGCCACACTGAAACTTGTTGTTGGTTTATGATTTATTAGCACTTTTTTCATGTTCTCTCCTGATAACAGCAAAATGCTATCCTTTCCTGATTCTTCCACAATTCCTCCCTCTTTTTAGAGGTTTGAGCATAAGCCACTTATAAACAGAGGTTTAGGAGGAAGTCTTTAAGTTTTTAAAACGAATGAAGGGAAGCCCGCACCTGCATTATTGACCTTAAATACTGTTAGCTAATGTAGCGCGAAGGCATTCAGCGGATTTTTCACACCAAAGTTTTCTGGGCAGCATTCCAAAGCATAGCCGGAGTTTGAAATGACCCCAAGTTTGTGAATGTGAATGGAGCCATTATAGGGTAATCATCTTTACCAAGCTTTAAGTTACATTTACCGGCTTAGACTGAACTAAGGATTTTCTTCTAAATTAGAAGATTTAACTCCTTATAAAGTCAATTCTTCAGCAGGTTTGGTTTGTAGTTTTGTTTTTTGGGGTTTTTTTTCCAGTAATGCACAATGAAAGCATTCCCAGTTTGTCTATGTAGGAAAAGTCTGCAATGGCTTGACAGATGCAAATATTATAGTACTCTCTTTGATGAAAATTAAGATATCATTTTAGTGCTCAGGCTTTCAGTATCACTTTTACACACCTTACATATAAATTCTGTGTGTGGCTTTGCTAACGCCCTACAGTACATTATCAAAACCAATGTTGATTATGGGGAACTAACACACTTAGGGCTGGAACAATGAATTTTAATTGCAAAGCTCTCTACAAAATAATCATTTGAATTATTGTCTGGAACCTGTAAAGAGTAAAAAACACCTGGGTTGATGCTGTGTGTTCTTTAAAAGCCCCAGCTGCGTGGACTTTGTAAATGTGGTGGTTCCCTGTTCAGCATGATTCACATGGCATATCTGCCTCCCTAATTTCGTATTTTGGAGCAGAACCCAAGCTCTGCAGCTGGTAAGCTCCCAGGACCCCACAGAATCACACTGGAAGCCTGGAAGCATAATTTCACAGAAATCATTATTTTTCAGTGAAATGTATTAGTATGATCAATTCAATAGCTACCAAGAGAATACAGTCCCACAGATAGGCAGTACCATGCCACAGTGCATGCTGTGCTGTTTAAGCAAAAATTTTAAAAAATGTTCCTTTCCTAGAGTTAAATACTTTTTTTTTACAATATTAGGACTTTTGTTTGTGGAGAAAGAGGGTATCCCTTTTTAGGGAGGTGAAGTGCCTTTTTAAATACCCACGGGAAAAAGTCATAACAAACTTCTGAAAACTGAAGATGCGTAGGCATGTGTGAGCAGTAAGACCAGAGGAGATTCTCCCTTTATCTAATCATGTCTAAGTGACATTAATGTCCTTCATACTCTACAGTGTAAAACCATTAAGGTTTTTGTAGTTCAAGCTATTCATATTTTATGGAAGAAAATACAATGCTTATGGGAATAAAACAATATTTTAATGCATGGTAAGTTTGCTTACTTTTCCTCCTTGTAGCTGAAAATCAGAAACTAGAATTATTTGGACTACTAAAACAACTACATTTGTTCCAAAGCCACGACCAAGTTTGGTAACCGAGTGAGAAGGGTGCTTCTGTCACAAATATGTAGGAGGCTCTCAGTCTGTCAAGCAATTAAGTGGACCTGAATAATCCTATGTAATTAAGCTTCTTACTGCATAATTATCTTTATTTTAAATGTGTCTTTTGATGAAACATCTGTTCCCTGCTCTAGATTTGAAAAGATATACCCATGCACACGATGGAAATGGTGCTCGTGAGGCCATCACACATGGTGCTGCTGCTCAGCTCCTTGGCGACAAATGTTGTAATTTGCTCCATCTTTGCATGCAAAAGGCAGGTGCTCTTGCATCCATGGCCTGCTTTGCCTGACCTCCACGCTCACTGCAGCTGCCTTTCACATTGTTACCCAGAGAAATAATTGTGTTTGAAAACCCGGCTGAGGATCATCATGAAATGAGGTGGGGAAGGGGCGCTCCCGGTGTAAGTAGTCAGAGCTCTTAGAGGTGGCCCTGACAACCTGCTAGGCAATAAGAGATTAAAAAAAAAAACAAAAGCAACAACAAAAATATCAGCCCTAGTAATAGAATTTCTTTTTTTTCTCCTCTCTGACATCGAATATTGCTTGGCTGCTGCTCCGAAGGCTGTTGAATTTCTGTTAAATATGTTATCATTTCACAGATATTTTCAATTTGTAGATTGTACACCTTGCTTTACAAGACAAAGTCTCTATTAAATAGAATTACCTTCTCTTACTGGTTTTTAAAGCAGAGAGAATTTCTACTAAATGTAGGAATTATTATCCACTTGGTCTTATACAGTACATTTGCTACTAACTGTGGATTTCTACAGTTAGTTTCTATTTCTTTTCAACAGAATCACATGGAATACTGGTAAATTGTGCTTGGTAACTGTAAAGACCATGGTGGGAGCGTCCATTTACTCCCTTTGACTCTGAGATGCTCAGGAATGCATCCTTAGGCTTCTCAGAACTATTAAAGGCCTCAGGTAAGATTTCTGCAGACCACCAGCTACAAAGACGTCTGTGTGTCACTAATTATCCTCTCTTCTTCATGTGATATTTGCATCTGTATCTGTGGGAGGAGATCATGTACAAACACTAGAGAGGCCTATTTTTCAGTCTCATGGTGTCCCACGTTCAGGAGGGGAAATTACCCACTTTCTGGTTGAACAGACAGTATAGGTATGCTGCCACAGTATGGTTCACAGTCAGATTCAAGACCTTTAAATTTGGCCCTCTCCAGTAAAAATTACTAAAGACACAGCTGTTAACTTCTGTAGGAGATGGACTACATTTTTATTTTTCAGTGCTACTCTAGTTCATCCTTTCATAATGGGTTGGGGTGTGGAAACTGTCAGAGAGCAGCTGAACACTATGCTTTCAGCTGTAGGTGATGGCAGAATCATAAATACATAGGATTGCTCCTGGATTCTCACTTACCTGCTCTGCTACCACACAAATCTTCTTTTGATTATCCAACTAATTGTAAAATAAACCACACTACTGAAACCTCAGTTTGATGGCTCTTTTTGATAATACATGACAAATAGTTGAGAGAGTTTAAACTTGTGTGACTCTTGCTGGTCAGCACATCTGAATGAGCTGTTGAAAATAGCCTGGGGATGTATATAAACAGGCTGACATTCTGCTGTATTTAGAGTTCCCAGGCACTGCCTTGACTAAATTTTGAAAATGTTTTGGAAGGAAAGAGTTCTAAGCAGCATCCTGTCAGCAACCCTAATTACCGTCATGTATCTGATTTTCAAAACAAACTGATCAACTCTGCTGTAGGAATCCTGAGGCAAGCCATTTGGTCTGAGTTGTCAGAATTCCTGGACCTTAATTTTTCATGACAATGCTTACTACCACCACTGTGTACAACTTTATGCCTAGCATTTAAGGCAGGGTGATAGTATCATCCAAAAGAAACTGAAGTCTGGAGGCACTGCTGGAGAGTTGGAGTCTGGACAGACTGGGATGATCAGGTGTGTGTAGGAGGAGTGCATGTCTCAGGTCCCTGACAAAATGAGGAGCTGTCTGGCCCACACCACACCCAGTGAGTGCTGATCATCCTACCTTGGCCCTTTCACATAAGAACCTGTCATAAATCACTGGGAGCAAGACATGCTGTCTCCTAGCTCCCTTACCTTTCTGTTCTGCCGCTCAAGAAGTCCCATCACGTTCAGGCATCCAAACTGCAGTAATTTCCTGAGCACACCATTTTACCGGAAAAAGTAACATGACACACTGATGTGATTGAAACCATAATAATGCTAATGGAAACATCGTATTGTCTTCGATTGCCCACTTTGACCATGGCATCTACTGTCACCATATGTATCTGTGTGTTGCGTTATCCTTTTAAAATTGCCTTTCCAATTAGATTTGCCTCTGATTTTTTCATGAGGTATGAGCGCAAGGTCCTTCTTTGAAACTGGTAATAGTTATGGGACAAAACATTTGAGAATGACCCCGAAGAATCTTCAGAAACTAAACAAAATGGAGAAATAGGTCAACAGGAATCTCATGAAATTGAACAAGGACAGATAGGAACATCTGCCATGGAAGGAATAACCTCTTGCAGAGAGAGATGTTAGGGACTGCCTAGTTGAAGTGTGTCCTGGGGTTGCTGGCTGCAGCAAGCTGAGCATGAGCCAGCAATGTGCTGGTCAAACACACCCAGGGCTGTTTCAATAGGAACGTGGCCAGTCAATCACTGGATGGGATTCCCCTTCCGCTCGGAATTTTTTAGACATCCATATACTGCATTCAGTTTTGGATTCCCCAATGTGAGATATAAATCAGATTGAACTTAGAGGGCCAGTCAGGTGGCTGGGCTTAGGGCACTTGCACTGTGAGGAGAGGCTGAGGGGCCAAGCCTGGTTCATCTTAGGGAGGGGACAGCTCCAGGGCACTTAAAGCAGACCCCAGTGCCTATAAGGGTTGTTGGAGCTGGAGTCAGGCTTTTCCAAGCAGGCCACAGAAGGAGGGTGAGGGACACAACAGGCTGGGACTGGTCATAAGGAAATTTTCCCCAGAAATACAGATGGAGGCTTCCTCTTTCCCTGAAGTGCTTGCTTTGACTCCTTGGCTGATGCTGCTGAGAAATGTATTAGACCAGAAACCTCCTGAGCTCCCTCCTGACCCGAGCTTTTCCTCTGCTTCTGTCTCATGCTTTCCCTTGGATACAAGAGACATTAATCTGATGTTGGTTTATAAATATATCTTCACTGTTAAGCAATGTGGTCTTCATTTGGATGAGTGGATGTTAATAATGAGATCATGCAATCCTGTGTCGTAGTGTGCTTCTGTTCTAAAGATTTCCTTTTTTTATTTATACAACTTTCCAAGCCTTTTTCTGTTGAGACTGTTTTCCAAATGATTGTGGTTGTGTGGTTCTTTTATTTCAGGTAATGGGTTAGGGAGACTTAAAGCCCATCTTCGTAGCTTTTTCTTTAGAATGGTGCCATTTGTAGCAGTAGATTGTAACTAGGCTGAGGACCAGACCTGGTTTTACAGGTTTGTTTTTCTTCCATCATTGTAATATCCTTAAAGTTAGACAAATTATAAAGCTGTTGAAAATTTGGGTTTGGAACATAGGTTATTTTTAGACATGAGCCACCACAATGGAACTTTAGTACCCAAAGATGAGCAATGTGTCCCTCCCACTGTCATACTGCTAGTTTGGCCCTCCTCTGTACTCTTTGACAGAGGCTGGCTCCAGGCCAGGTGAAGGAGAAGAAAGCCTGAGTAGAAAACAAATAAGTTAAGGAGCCAGGGAGGGAGAAATAAAAAGTAGAACTTGAACATGGGTTTGGTAGGTAAGAACTGATAATGTTGGGGTATTTGAAATGGGATCTTGAAGAAGTAAATCAAAATAAATTGTCACAAGGGAGAAAGAAGAGAAGAACTAAAATCTCCCCCAAATCCCAAAAATGCAAAGTTTCCTATTTTTGTGGGGGAATGTTTAGCATTAGTCATTTTGAATAATTTTGCGTTTTTCTGGATTTCACCTACATATACAGGTTGATTTATTAGTCTTTCCTGAGTTGAAGTTTCATTGAGGTCAAAAGAGATACAGAAAATGTAGGTCTTGCTATTTTAAATTGCAACTGGGGGCAAATACATTTTCTATAAGTAGCATAGCAGAATATTGAAATTACAGTAAGACAGCCCTGAATATGTTGAATTCTTGCAGAGTTTTTAATATAATTTCCTCTTGTCAACATCTATTTCAGATGGTTTTATTGCTAAAGACAGTTAGCAATTTAGATAAAATGTATTTTATGAATACTATCTATCCACAGTCTTCTCTGTGAAATAGTCGAATGCATAGAGAATTTTCCTTTTAAAGACTTTGAATACTGACATGAGAATTGCTTTACTTTACAATAAAATGTGCAAATTGCATGCCCATTTTGTGTGCGCTGTATGCAAATTGCTTGATTGAACTCATTTGAATGGCTTATATGCTGGATGGGTGTGTAATGGGTAATAAGGTTTTTTAATGTTCTTTTATGTTGTTTTTTTTTTGTTTTTTTCCCCAAATGTGTTCCAATGAAAACTCCCTTTCATATATTTAAAAAGCCCTCCCAGGGCATTTCATTATCAAAGAGCAAAGGTAGAATTTTTGAAAGAAAAACACCTGCATAGAAACTGCTCCATCATTCCTTCTGTCTTAGTTCTGTTCCTCAATCCCCTACAGATCAGTTCTAGTCCTGTTTCTCTTTCCCAACTTCCTATACTTGCAGACTGCATGCCATCCAGTATATGGATGACATCTTCTTCTGCAGAAAGTCCAGTGTGAGGGAAGAGTGCTGTCACTGAACTAATAAGGCAAAAAATCTTTCTCATTTAAGCTGATAAGGCACTCAGCAGAGGTTCACCACTGTGGTACTAGTCTACATGAGAAAGGGATTAGGCCTCTGGGAGCAAAAAGGAGCTATTTTTAACTATTATTTTAAGTGATCAGGAAAAAGGAGAGGAGGAGGTAAAGCTAGTTTGACTCTATCTCTGATTGCTTTCAATAAGACTTTTCCAGTGTTCACACAGCCACTGCAGGATCTGATTTTTGCTTATAGGGAGTGCCACTCCCCACTTTATTTAGCAGGTTTGTAGGCAAATATTTCATTGGAGCAAAAGGAAAATACTGTTTTCTATGTGATAGTCTGGCTGGAGAGAATGTGTTGCAACAGATAATACCTTACAGGAGTTCCGGGTCAGAACACAGGTCACAACTGGAAAGGCTGGTTAAGATCTTGCCTCTCTTTGGGGAATTCCTTTGGCACTGTAAACTTGACAGTCACTAACTTAACTGTGTATATATGCATTTGCTAAACATGATGTTCTCTGCAGAGCAGCTGCAGTTGCCACTCAGTGCTGGAGCTGAGCCAGTGTTCTGCCTCCGCCAGTGGTCAGCCCTCAGCTGGAATGGAATCTACTGTTTCTAAAGTTGCAGGGAAAAATTACCCAAAGACACTTAGGTTTTTTAAGAAAAACAGGTAAACAAACAGAAAATTGTTGCTGCATTCTTCTCTTCTTGTTTTTTTTTTAATAGAAATAATTGTTTCAGTACTATTTCTCAAATCTCTGGAAACCTTTTTGCCTACCTATTCTTTTTTATACAAGGTTTCTGGCACGACAATCAAGTGGAGTATCCACAAGGAGACTGGAAATGTAAGAGGGATTTGGAGCAAACAGATAATCCACAAAGGGGGAAGGAGTACTGCAGAGGAGCTGATGATGCACTGAGGATGAGGAGCCATTTGAACAGATCAGGTTGACGTGACAAATAGAGAATTAATAGCAGGAAGGGTGTGCTCATACAAACTGAACAGAATTGAGAAACCTTTCTTATTTCCCATAAGGCTTTTACTGCCAGCATTATCCAAGGATCTTAATTTGTGTAGTGAAATGAAATTTGATTACCATCCACTAACACTGACATTTTATGCAGAAGGGATATTTTGTAAATATAAATTTGACTTTGAGATTTTGCAGCAAAAAGGGATCTTAAAGCTACTTGTGCCCAAACCCTCCACAAAAGCTTCTGAAAGGGAATGTGCAGGGTCTACCTCCCTGCCTTTCAGCTATTTTTTATTCTAGGGATGTGGGAATAAAAGAGAAAGCAAGAGAAAAGGGAGGAAGTTTCTATAACACATTAGAATACAAGTATTTCAGACTTTGTCTGAAATAACAGGGGGTTTTGTGTTAAAAAACGTGTGTATGAGATCTCAATATAGAAAAGAACTAAGTGAAAAACCCTTTTTTGGTGTTTCAGAGTGAAACTGCTTTGTTACTTAGTGTGAACTTTAAATTCCTTTGCAGCTGGGTGTCCTTTGCTCATATTTGGTATCTTCTTTTGCTTAATACATTCCTTTAAATAGTCTCTGAATTCTAGATAAACTTTTCTCACCTAAAAATCATATTATAGTTCCTGTGAATATTCTAATTTTCTTCTTTCTGTATGTTAGTATTAAATCTTCATAATTACACTGTAAGCTTTTAAAACTCTCTGTGGCTGTTGTATTTAACAACCCACTTGCATATTTGATATAGCATCTTAAAAAGTGCAAGTCCAGGACCATAAAAAGAACTTGTTGGAACAAGAGAAAAGGAGCAAGGAAGCATGAAAATCTTGACCTTGCTACAGACTGTTCTTCTTTGAATGAAACAAAAGCAACAACAAAAAAGCCACATTGTAAAATCAGTTGCAAACTGAACTTTTTCTTAGTCATGATCTCTTGCTTTCCACCAGATTGATGCTGGCTTTGTTGGTCTTGATCCTTTGCATTTCAGAGTCCTTGTGTGTGCCATAGGGTATGTTGGGTCTTATTACTGGTTTTGGAGTTTTGTGGGGTTTTATTCCACTTGTAAAAAGAATAATTGAGATTTTGGAATAAAGAAGAAAGTTGATTGATTTCTTTGGTATTTGGATCACTTGTAATCTAAGAAATGGACATTGGATTAAAGATAGCTTAGCATTATTAAGTGGTAAAAGCACATGAAACCATTTATATGCTTCAAGGCCCTTCTTCTTACCTCAGTTCAGCAAAGAGAAAAAAATTAGAGATAATATCAACTTAGAAAAATTACTGAAAACATTGTTATTTACATGGTACATTGTGTTAAAAAGAGTGTATCCCCATTAGCCAAAAATTATAACACCATAAGTAAATATGCAAACAAAACAGAGACTTAAAAATTAAAAGGTCTTTCTTTTGTACAATATAAGTTATTGTTCTGCACTCTGACAACTATTGTTCATATTAGAACAATCTGAAGTATACATCAGCAATCTAGTTTACAGCAAATTATTGCAATGACTTCTGCTCTAGATGTGTTTTTATAGTTTGTATTTTCCTTGGGTTTTCGCTATTTCTAGATAGACAATTGTACCTAAAATGCCATTTGTAACTGAAATATTAATTACTATCCCCAAGCCCTGGATAATATTTTTGTTCGCTGATCTGCTTATGATTCCTAAATTAGAATGACCATTCTCTGAGATCCCCATGTTACAAAGTAGTTTACTAAAACTAACCCATGACCTTTCAATAAATTATTTCTAAGCTATCCGTTGTCCTTTGATAACTCAGAGCTGCCTTTGTCTTTTAGTTGGAGATATCAAGAGACAAATGTAAAAACCTCTTCCTAAAAGCTCTTTGGGGATTTCCTTTGATTCAATTTCCTTTAACAACATGTAAGGGAATTGCCTGAGAGCACCATCCTTCACTAATACCTCTTAGGACTAGTTTAGTCACCTCTGCTGTCAGAGCTACCTCAGCTAGCAATGTAAACAGTATTGCAAATACTGGATAGTAGTAACTGGTGGACAAATAGACAAATCCAAAATTTAAAGCATTATTAGTCACATTTCTAATTGTGTGGAGTGCTGTGAAAGAGTTAGAAAGCAGGCTTTCTCTCCCTGGGCAGTTCTGAGGTATTGGTGTACTCAGAAAAAGAACCAAATCGTCTTGAAAGCAAAGCATTAATTTAGACTGACTGTCCTTTTTCAATTCTGGATGCAATACACCCTATAAGAACTGCACTTACTGAAGAGGGAAAAACGCCAAGCAGGATCTTCCAGAAAAATTCTCCCAAGTGTTTTCATCAGCATGCCTATCTTTACATTCATAAATGTTTCCAAAAATAAAATTGAGTAATATTGTTTACTTTCCTCCACCCTCCCCTCCCCCCACCCCCAAAAAAAGAAAAAAAAAAAGAAAAACCAAAAGCAAACCCACACTTTTTAAAAACACTTTAAATGCTGTCCTCACCAATAATCTATATGCTGCATGTACCACACTGGCAACCTCTCTAGTTAGCATGCCCTGCAATCTCCTTGGTGTTCACACTGGGGCCTAACACAAATCTCTTAGGTCTCCTCTTTTCACATAGCCCCCAGTGATTTCCTTTTTTAAAGTTCTGTTCTGTTCCCCTCTCCTCTCCTCTGGTCCCCTCCCCTTTTTGTTTTCTCTTCATTAGCAAGTTAATCTGCTTCTCTTTGCTGCCACATGCTGTGGGAGCTGGGGAAGAGGAAGTGATTGAGAACCAGCTGATAAGAGCAGATGAGTGGACAGGATCTTTCCTGTTGGGCGCAACTCTGTCTTAGACCAGCTTAAGCCACCTGTGAACCTGCTGACTTAAAACAATCATGTTGCCTCATTCCTTTAAACCCTTTGACATTTCTTTACTTGAAAGACTTTCCATTCTATTCAGTGTTTGTGAAGGCTGCTGGGAGCAAGGAGCAAGACAAGGTGAGGAGGCTCAGATTTGAAAACTTAAGCCTTTTCTTTGTGAAAGTGACAATTTATTTCACTGCCAGCTGTCTGTTTGGCAGTGTGGAAGGAAGAGTTCTGTCTGCATTGCCTGCTCCCATCTCAAAATCCAGATGTCTCTGCTTCTCACAGGGGAAGATATTTGGGTTTTCGAGCATCTTTTACAGTTAGGAAAACACATATTCATTATGCATTAATGGCTTGCAACAACTGACTACAAATTCCAGCATGTAGATTTTCTGCCACTGTAAATCTCACCTAAGTGGTTGGTCTATCTTTTTCTTCACATTTATTCTGACTTTATGCCACTCTTCCATTGCATTAGTTACTTTCCTCTGCCTCCTGACTTTTGTTGTTTTATGTACTTTCTCTTGGAGAGCGTTTTGAGATTTGGAAACCACCACATAAGTATTAAATGTTAAATAGTAATTGTAAGCTTTTAGATTTCATTTCTATTGACATGATATGATACTGTCAATCCAACACCTGAAAAAATGTTTAAACAACATAAGACCAGACTTTGGTACAGAAAACAATTCCTAGCAACCTTGTTTGTAATGAACAGTAGACCAGGCAATAAGCATCTGTTTAAGTTTATAAATGCATCCCTTCAATGAGGCTGCTCTCATGCAGATAAGTGAAGTGATTTTTATGACACTTCTTTAAAGCACCTGTAGTACATAGAACTTGAACTTGATAGAACCTGAAAAGTTCTATCCCAGCAAATTTTGTTTGAGAGTTTGGTTTGGTACATGTTGACAAGAAACAGTCTTTTCAAGTGTAGGCATAAACATAGAATAAGCCTGGTGTTCTTGTGTAGAACAGGCTTCACGTCGTCCCTGAGGGTTATACCCTGCCAACTCATTGTGCAGCACTGACTGTGGACTTGTGACAAACAGATTACAAAGCTGGTGTGTTCAGCTATTGTGTTTTGTCTAAGTCCTTTCTCAACCTAAAGCAGTCATTGCAGCAGGGTGCACTAATTGCTCATTTGCTGCAGTAACCTTTTCAACTGGACAGCATCTCATGTCTGATTTCGAGTTGATGTCTTTTTCCTTTAACTGCAGAGTGCTGGCAGAGAAAGAAAGCCAGTGGTGTGAAGTGCCATAAAGTGCCTGCAATGTGCCTGCTATACCCTCCAGAGTTTTGCTCTAAGAATAGCTCAGCATGGCTGTGGCTTCTGGGCACTGCATTTGTGTACTGCGTGTGCTTGCCAAGATTAAAGCCAGTAGCATGAGTACATGAGTAGAGTATGTTTGTTGAAACACATTTGAAAACCACCTGTGAAAGAAGGCCATTTCTCAGATTAATTTTCTCAGGAAAGTGTTACCTACTCACATATGACAGGAACTAAATATGATCAGAAGGAGTGGAAGCTAAGGCCAAAGGAAGGAAAAATAAAATATTTTACTAGTGGTCATAATAATAATTCCTGTTTCTTACACTTTCTTACACTAAAACCATTGTGGTTGTAAAGTTTTGTTTGTTTTGTTTGTTTGTTTTTGTAATGAACCTTAAGATATCATTAAGCAATACATCAGGGTAACTTTTTCCTTTATATTTAAATCTTTAAATAGCTGCACCAGGATAGGTATGATTTTCTCTTGCCATGTCAAAGGATAAGAATTGGCTCCCAAGAGCTCCTCAGAGCTACTCTTCTTGCTAGCCAGAAAGAGGAACTAATAGTCAAAGAAATTTTCCATAATGGTAATGATTTCTTCTGGTTTAATTATTTTTCCATCACAATTTCTCTGATTAAATTTATAATATAAACATGGCATTTGTCAGCAGGACTTAGTGTCATTACAGCTGAATTACTATGAGGGTTCTTCACTGAAACAACCTGATTCCCTGATTCAGTGGGAATTCCAAGAAATATATTTTAAATTAAAGGAATATCTGGTATGCAAAGAGGTAAGCTATTTTTGTTTGTTTGTTTATTTGCTTTTTGTCTTGTTCATATTGAAATTTCTGCAAAAACAAGCTCTGTGTTTCATCCACTGGTGGTGCATCCTAAGAAAGCTTATCATTTCAGCTGTGTAAATCAAGAGGGCTTTAGTCAGCTGCCACTAAGGGCCCTTTACATCTCTCAGTGTTGTCTATCAAAGCTTGTGATTTTCCTGCTTAAATAGAACCAAGCCAAAACTTTCAGCTTTGAAGCATACTTTAGCCAGGTAAAATCTGAGTACACGGCACATGACTGAATATAAATGAAATTGTTTTTACCTGCCCTCAGCCCATGCTCCAATCTCCCTACTTCTGTGGTGTGCCTGTAATTCAGTGTGAGTGTGATGGCTTTCAGACACACTCCAGCAGACAAGCATCTGCACCACTGCACCAGAGGCTGTTTGGTCAAATGTGAGACCTTCACAGGCACTGGGTAAAGGACCTGCATCATTCTGCAGTATTATCTTTGTCGTGTTGGAATAGCTTTCAAACAATTTAAAGTCTGCAAGTTAATAAGGAAAATGTAAAAATGTATTTCTATTAACATGAGACAGCTTTGATATTGTTAGTTGGTTTTAATTGCTCAGCAAACTGTAGGCTAAAAATGGACTAACGGAAGAAAACCACAAATATATCCAGGTTTTGAAATGTACTAGAAATTGATGATGGATGCGGGGTAGCTTTTTCCCTTCCTGACATTTATGGTCAGTGTCCTTATGCACAATCTTAACATGCTGTGGATTTTTTTATTGCTAAGATTTACCTAAAAGCAAGAAGTTAGGTGAATTCAGTGAAATTTACAGAAAAATTTCCTAATTTGTGATGTGTTTGTTTGAGGTTTGACCAGCTTGAGGTGTATTATTTTCTCTATGTTTTGGACATTTTTCATATGTTTTTATCCAAATGCTAAATATTAGTGCTTCAGAAAATAAAAATACATAATGAATGAAATCAAACAACAAGGAAAAGTTATTTTAAGCCTGCCATAATATTTATATTTTGCACTTATTCCACTTTTTCCATCTTAATCTACTGAGAATCAACATGACAGAGAAAAGGCTTTCTATTGTTTACTTTTGACATGTACAGGAAGAACAAAGAGAGCAATCAAAGATTATCCTTTGAGATCCATCCATCTGTCACAATGTTTCATAGCATACCACTGTGACTGCAAAACTGGGCATGACAATTTAAAATAAAATAAATGTAAAATGTTGGGGTTTTCTTGTTTTCTTTTTTTTTCCTTCCTTTTAGGTGGATAATCACAGTGGTGAAATGCATGACCTATAACCAGACGGCCGAAAGACTGTCACTTGTACTTGCACTGAGATTCAAACTAAAAGCCTGAAAGTGGCCATATTATGAGATTTTGACAAACTCTCTGCCTAGTTACAATGATTACATGTAAACTTATAGGAAGTTTATTCATTTTTTTGCACTTGAACAGTATCAACAGGCTGGTCCAGCAGAGATGAGGGTTCACTAGTAGTTTTGAAAATATGTACCTCTTTTTGCTTAGAAAATGCCTTGCAAGGCCCTGAAAAATAAACAGTGGTCCATAAATTATCCATTTAACATATTCAAATTTTGATTGTTTTATTATAAAATATAATATTTTTAACTTAAACCAATATTAACAACATGCTACCTGTGAACTGCTAAGGAAGGAAAAAGAACTCAGAAGTTCTGAGTTAAAAATAGTAAGACTAAAAATATTCCCAAAGGATGAGGTAACTTATTACAAGAAATTACATTTGGCAGATGTTGGTTTGTCAGCAAAAGTTGTTTCTCTTTGATTTTTTTCCCCCTCCATTTACAGAGATGTATTAACTGCTTTGGTTAGACAAACTGGCATAATGAAGACAAGAACATTAACTGCTTGAGTTTGAGAACCAGCCCCAATTTTGACTGACAATTAATTTAGCCATACATGACAGCAGATAGATTGCTAGGAGCTAGGCAGGTGATCTAGCAACTGAACACAGTCGTGTGCAGAGCAACAGCAAAGCCACTCACTAACATTTACCATGACTGTTGAAAATATTCATAAAACTTATCTCCATGAAATGGCTTCTATGCATTAAGAAATTAACCCAATAGAAATGCAATTGTTTTGATTTTATGTTTTTCTCCCATACATTGATCTGAGAACATCTGGCAGAGACCTGTGGAGAAGGCAAGTGGAGTGGTTTAAGAAATTACTGGCATTACCTACAAACATGTATTACAACTGTCCTGCTTCACACCACTACTCCTTCAGCAGACCCAGAAGTCCAGAACACATGGTGACCCCTCAGCAGATCCATGCACATTCTGCAGTGTCTGTTTAAGCTCATAGTCCCTGGAGCTTTGCAGTTTGCCACCTGTTTGTTTCACTGAAGATTTGAGGTGTACCCATGTAATGGCTGTGATGCTAACACATCTGGCACAAGTAGAAAACTACTGTGATATTCTAGGGCTGCTTTAACCAGGCCCTAGAATAATCTGCAGCTGGTCTCTCAGCCATATTACAACCTATTTTGGAACCTTCTAAATTTGTCTTCTTCCAAATTAGGCTGTTACTTATTAGATGACTGGCATACAGCTAACTTGTGGGCAAGAACAGCTGAACTTGGTCTGAAGGATGAATTGCTGCAATGTGGTGCTTACTGATTGTTTTTCTTTTGCCTCTTCCTAGCGCATTCCAAGTTCCAAACTAAGTGACATGCCCATTGTTAACTCCATGAAGAAGACATTTCCTAATGGTTCCATGACATATATGTTATCTTATTTTTTACTGTTTCAGATAATTGTGTCGACTATGACATAAGCCATGAACTGCATCCATGTTGTATGTAGCTGGCCTTTCTGTCCACATAATAAATTTCACTTTAATTTATACCATTCAGAAATAGTTTAAACTGAAACAACATTCTCTTCAGACAACTTATGAATATTTAAATATGCAGGCAGAGGTTTATGCTGTCAAAATTGAATTAATTATTTTAATCACATTTTAAAGGAGAAGATAGCACTTCCTTGTAGTTAAACCACTAAAGACTTCTGCAAGAAAATTCACCATACCTGAAAGAGGAAGTGACCTTGTAGAAACAGCTCCTTGTTCAGACATTCCTCTTTCACACTTCAGGAATTTTCAAACTAGATCACAAAAATGTGGAAAGCAAGGATGTTCATACAGTTTGCATGTGACCACTTATGTGAAGAGCAGCAAAAAGCAGAGCCAAAAGACTTTCTCCCTTTCCATAAGAAATGTCTTTACCTACTCAAGGAGAAGGAAAATTGCAAGAGACAGAAATTAACAGATTTATACCTCTGAAGTAGCAAGGCTAACTGGTCTCACACAGAACAATGAGCCAACTCCAACAAGCTGTGGAAACATTGCAGCTGTAGATCCCTTTACAGCAGAGCACTGGTTCCAAGCAGGTTGCTGGTTCCAAGAATTTTCAGGCTACCTGTAATATGCTGTGAACCTTCTGTTGTTGCCAACCTGATCTTTCACAAACTGTGACATCCTGAAAATACTCCCAAGAGTTACAGATTAATGTAAGAACAAAAATCAGTGTTGCACAATTTTTATTTGGCTTCTGGACCTCAACTCTGCGGGGTACGATGAGTTTGCATACCATGTGGTTTGGCTGAAGCTCTGAGACCATTAAAAAAAAAAAAAAAAAAGAGNTCTGAGACCATTAAAAAAAAAAAAAAAAGAGAGAGAGAGAGAATAAAACAAGAGGGGAGGTTTGTCACATAGTCAGTTATTTCCCAGACCCACATTTTAAGGTACAACATTAGCTATCATTACATCTCTTAATAAATTCCTGTACCTTGGCAGTGCTGGCTCTGCCAACGTGACATCTGAGAACTCTGCCGACGGCTGCTCAGGGACCTGAAGAATGGACACCCAGGAGGAGGGAGACAGTGTGAAGCACAGAAGAGAGGCTTATGACACTCAGGGGAAAGAGTGTGAAAGGACAAACAGGGCAACCAAAGAGCAGCAAAAGGGAGCAATTAAAATGGAGGGAAGGCCATCAAGGAAGCTCAGTGATGTTAGGAGATAGAAAAGGCATCTCGGTGTGAGAGGTATGAAAACCCATCAGCACCTTAAAGGAAAGTGAGAGTGAAGTGGTACTGTGAATGTTAGAGCTCAGGACATGAAGAAAGGCAGTGTGTTACAGGGATAAGCAAGACATGGGTAGCTGGCACTGACAGAGAACACAGTCCATGCAAGGACAGCCTGGGCAGTGGATGGTGTGGGCCAAAAGGTGACTGAAGAAATGGAGCTTCATGAACAAAACTCGGGCTTGGGATGGGCTGCGACACTCTAAGGGAGAGAGTTAAGACAGTATGAGTCTGCATAAAGTATGAAGAAGAGTATAGTAGTTTAAAGAAGGCAGGAGAAAGGAGATTAAAGGTACTACAAGAAGCAGAATTTTATATCTTTGGAGAGAGACCTGAATGGAGTAGACCTGATGAAGAACATGTTCTGATGGATAGCACAGGCAGGAATCCAACAGTTTTTCACCAGGGAGTTAATGTGCAGCCAAAGACCCTAATCATAATTTGGCATGTGCAGTTAGTATGGCAGAGGAAATGGGAATACTTAGTCATACAGCATTTACATTTAAAGGGTATGGCAATACAAAAGAGCTTCAAAAATTGGAAAGAAGGAACGAATAAAAATAAACATATTTTTAATATTTCTAAAAATGATTTTTTAGAGCCAGTCATGATTTTCATGGGAGTTTCATTTGTGAGTTTTGAACACACACACTGAGTTGTATTTTTTTAAAGATTTCACTACAGTTTTGGGGGGAGAAGAGTTAAAACAACCACTTAAAAAAAGCATACTTCAATTTTCACACTTTTCATTACTTTTCGAGGTTGACATAATTCTTCCAACAGCAAATCTGAATGAAGAGGTTTTGGGAGGCATGAAGTGGAGACTGCTTTATTAAAAAATGCAACAGACAGTGATGGATTCTGTCTTTCAGAAAACCAGAAAAGCCAGTCTTTTTCATTTCCATTACTGTACAACATATTCTGCACTTTTTGGCTTTCATAATAAGAAGCAATGCCAAGTTATGTCTCATCATATGAATTCAGGTATCTTGATTAATCTGGCACATAATCATTCAGTGTGTTGCCTGATCAAATCAGTGCTTTGGAAAGTCATTTCAAAAAGTAAAAAAAAAAAAAAAAACAACAAACAAAACCAAAATACAATAAACACACGCACAAAAAAAAAAAAAAAAAAAAAAAGCCCACCCAAAGGTAACAGCGAGTAATTAATTATCACCAAAAAAGGGCTTTAGAAAGCAGTCTGTACAACAGGTGTGTGACAGTGACCTGGCAGCATCAACAAGTCTTGGTGGTAATACCACTGTGAGTGTCCATTCCATTTTGTCTTTGTACGACTCACATTTACATCTAACCTTGCTGGCCATGCTCTCTATTTAACATATTTCTGGCAAGATCAGAACCTGTAGCTTGGTACCACTGAAAACAAACCTTTCCATATTTTGGTGTTTAAGAGCTGCTTTAGTGTAACTGATTACAACAATTAGGGGAATATTATTGCATTACAGCTAAATTTTTATTTGATGACATGTGGCCCAGAGCAGACAATAAACTCCCTTCTCCAGCATAAATACATTAATCATTCTCTAATAAAACCATGAAATGTTGACATGTACAACTCTAATTGCAATAATGACCTCAAATTTGGGCATTGCTTTTGTATTAATCCCACTAGCTTTGGTAAAACTATCTAATAGAACCATAAAACTCTGACATGAATGGGTCTAATTGTAATAATCACTCCAATCATGGGTATTTTCTTAAGTTAATCCCACTAGCCTTCATTAAACCTTCTGTCAGGATTTAAATATTTACTTAGGAAGATGGGGCTGTTTAGCTGTTTAGCTAACTTTCAATAAAATCTTGATTTTATAACAACTTATATTTTGAAATTGAGAACAAAGCCTAAGAAATTCCTAAAATGTTTCTGATGTTAATTTACTTGTTGGGAGGTTTTGGTGCAAGTCAAATTCATCTTCCTAACATGGAAGTTCCAGTATTTTATTACCTTTATTGCAACCAGCATTTTTTCAGTTTTTTTTTTCCTTTTTTGCAACCAGCATTTTTTTAGTTTTTTTTTTTTTTTTTTTTTTTTTTTTTGTTTTTTTTTGTTTTTTTTTTTACATTTTCTCCTCTCCTGTTTACTCAGAATTTTATCAGCAGTGTTTATTTCAGCCTGGGCAACCTACAAATCATTTCATTGATACTCAGTGAAACCTCAGGCTTTTTTTACTTTCTATGGCAAGGAATGATGACTTTTGATTGTCTGTGTAAGCTTGTTATGTTTTTTGAAAATAGCGATAACTTTCTAGAAACAATGACAATTATTACTGTGCCTCTATGAAGACTGAAGATAAATCTCAGTGGCAAATTCTCTGAGTTGTAATTGTTACATTAATCCTGTTAGTAATATGAACTTCAGTACATTACAGCAGTAATGAATTTGCCTATTGATATTAAATCTTTTTTGTCACATCTGTTGTGGCAATATACAAAAGGAAAATACTCCCTTTCTTCTGAAAAAAACCCAAAGGGATCTTTAATACATGTGAAAGGAGTGTGACCACCGTTCTATGGGGAAAACAGTGGTTTTTCTTCATAAAATGTTGTGAGAGGAAAGAGTGCAACACAAAACCCTCTGCAAATTTGTTGGAATCTTTGTAGGTCTTGACATGGCATAAAAACAATAAGCAATTTTCACAGTGACAAAAAATAATGTGAAGAGTGTGTTTCAGATATGGATCACCCCTCATGACATTTAGGGCTTATCCCATATTGCCTTCCATTTTCAAGTCAATCAAACAAATTTTTCATTGACTGAGCTAGTGGTGCCCTTGTGGATACCTCAGAAAACCTGATTTCTCATTAGTGGTGCCTTTTAGTCACAGTACCTGGAAATAGCATTCAGCTTCTTGCAACTTGTCTAGTGCAAACATACCCAAATTTGTCCACTATGTCCCTCCTATAAGCACAGGAGAGAAACAGGTCCTTGTTGATACTAATTTTGGGGATTTTAATTTTTGCTAGGAAATTAAAGATTAGATTAAGGAGGCCTTGGAAATTACTCTTTTCTTTAACTTATTTCCTGGAGTGATGGGTAACTACTTCAGCTATATATCCCTACAAACTGTTAAATGAGGTGGCTCCCCGCACACCTCACTTAAAACTGCTGTTTAGATCCTGAGCTTGGGCTTTCTAAGATTATTGGTGCAACTCAGCCACACAAGCCTTCTACACCATCCTGTGTGGATAAGAAAGGTAACAAGGCCTTGAGTCCTCTGTAATGTCAACATCAAAGACTGTCATAAAATGAAAATTTTGTAAACCAACTTCTTTACCAATCCAACATTTTTATGTCACCCAAACACAGGAATCAATCAGAGTCCCTATGTTTACAGAGGGCTGTTGTGATTCAGACTGCCTGCTTCTTGCTTTATCTCTATTGACAGCTGTGTTCTTCTTCTCCTTCTTTTCAAAATGAGGAGTATAAAAGGTTATCTGCCTCCAAAAGCATTGTGTCACAGCTAGGCCTATGTGGTCTTTGACAGTGAATCTCAATTTATTGTTCACCCTACTAAACCTGCAAGGGCAAGCAGAGAAGCACAGACTCTGCCCTCCCCAAATTCCTGATGTGTCTGTTGGAGGCATAGTGTGCTGGTAGTGCACACTGGTGCCTCTGACAACACGAGAGAAGAAATTATGTGATCTGTGATGAGAAATGCATCTGATATAAATGGAGTCAAGAAGCCTTCAGAATTAATTGTTAGGGAGTTAGGAGAATTAATGGGGTATAATTAATCATTTTCACAGTCTTGGCAAAAGGAGCATTTAATGTGAGTCTCAATATAGCACAATTGCCACCTAAGTATAAATTTGTTCCTAACATTAGCTATATGCACGGGGTTAATGAAAATAATACTGTACACTCTGCCTGAAAAATTAAGACAAGTTCTAAGGCCAGTGTGGGGTAACTACAGAAATTTTCACTGAAAGATGTCAGGCTCTGAAGCAGAATCTTTATCAATGCCTCTAATATGTTATAAAACTCTGCTGTCTTCTGAGAACTATACTCCAGGAGCTGTGCAATAACTTAAACAAAGATGTGCAAATGCTTAAACAGCTTACATATTTTCAAACATTTGCACAATCACTAAGGGAAATGTGTAAACAATCAAGATATGTGTGCCATAGACAGCTTGTACTCACTCTATAGTCTCATCCTATTTTGTGAAGACAGGAAGTTCAAAATCATACTTTTTAAGTTATAAGAATGAGTTATATTCTGGTCAAATTTGAGTTGCAATCAGGTTTCACTTCACCATTCTGAGACCAAGAACCTTAAGCAAGGACGCAGTGCTCTAGCTCAGCCCATAACTTCATGTCATAGTTTAGTTTCAGGAAAAAAACCCTTAGATTTAATATTGGCATGAGGTAAAAGGGGGGATATAGAACTTAATCCTTACGAGTCGCCAATCTTCGGCAATTTGAAGGCAAAGGCTCTTTCATCACTGTTTTAACTGATGTGCCAATCAGTCTTACAAGTCTAATTGCAGTAATGATTAAACAATTAGTTGGAAGCCTTCTTAAACTTCACCAGTAGGATTAGCAGGGCCCTGACTCTGTTGACTAAAAGTGACACTCAAATATGCATGCAAAAGGTCCCCTTAACATCAACAGAAGTTCTGCTTCTTTTTCAGTAATAATTTGACCTCCTTTTTTAGTATTACTTCAAGATTGTATTAATTAGGGATGTTGATTTCCAACAAGCTATATCCTTGTGGAGTTTTGTTACAGTGATATACCTCCTGTGACATGGTGTTGAGAAAAACTTGTCATTTATGCATTTTTTTGTCTTCAGAGTTTAAAGTAAGGAAGTATATTTGCAGCCAAAATCTATTTTCCAAAAGGCCCTTCTCATTATAGGTTTTGAAGTGTTTTTTTAAAGCGGAAATGAGTATTGCAAGAGGAAATTCCTATAAATTTCTTTTAATCTATAACATATGGTGGATAGTTTCGGCCTAACCCCAAGATCACAAGTCCTGATAACAGAAATATAACTCAGTAGAAGATAGAAACATATTTCCTGAAGCTGGACTTCTTCAGGAAGAAAGAATCACATCATCTCTCCCTTATCTTCATGTATCATCCCAGAACTGCCATATTTCAGCAAATCACATTAAATTAACTCACAAAAAATGATGCTGTAATACAGGAAATGGGAATGGTTCCAAGAAGATTTAGATTATGTTCTGGAAAGCAACATCACAGGGTAGAAAACACAACATTCTGTGATAAAGTCATGAAGTTATTAAAAGATGTGGTATGATCAAACGTATAAAAATCACATCTTTACACTTCTCTTTCTGTTCAGTCTTTAATCTCTCTTAATGAACTCACTGATTGTAACAATTCAGCTTGTTAAGGTATGGAATAAGATCAAGCAGTGTCCTTTTTTCAATTTTTGTTCCATTTTTTTTTCAGTTTAAATTCAGTTTTTTATTTTATTTTTTATTAGGACTTTAAAATATTTTTATTAATTATCTGTAAAATAGCAACAAGTAGAAAAGATACACTGCATAAAAACTAATTTGAACTACTTCTAGAAATGTAGTTTTCCGCTAGGTTGTGTTTTTTTTCCTTAAGATTTACAAATGTTTAATATCTTACAAGAGGAATTTATTTTGGTTTGAAACAGAATGATTTTACTATGGAAGGATTAAATTCTTTACTATTTCTGGTGCTTTATTGAAAAAGTCTATGAAATAATGTGACAGAAGAGCACAAGACAAGGATCAGTCTGTAACTCTCATTTCCATTTAACGGACAAAATAATTTTATTACATGTATAGTACAGGGAATAAAAAAACCCAAACAGATACGAAATTCCGCACATTCTGCTCAAATAAGCATAATCTGTGTGCAAATAGAAGTAGTTCCAGTTACACTGAGCACTTATTTTCACTATGGATTCAGATAGTCATTTGACCTGATCACAGAATCACAGATTCTATGAGTTAGAAGTGACCATAAAAAAATCATCTAGTTCCAACCCTCCTACCATGGGCAGGGACACCTTGCACAAAACCAGGGTGCTCAGGGCTCCTCCCAGTCTGGCCTTGAACTCTTGCAGGGCTGTGAAACCCACAAGTTCTCTGGACAACCTCTTCATGAACCTCACAGTAAAGAATTTCTTCTTAATATCTAATCTAAATCCGCCCTACGTTGCTTTAAAGTCCTTTGTTCTATCACTATATCTCCTTGTAAAAATACCCCCTTCAGCTCTCCTGTAGGCCCCCTTTAGGTACTTGAAGGTGCTGAAAGGTATCCCTGGACACCTTTTTCTTCTCCAGGCTGCACAGCCCCAACTCTCTCAGCCCGTTTTCACAGGAGAGATGCTCCAGACCTGTGATCATCTTCATGGCTCTCCTCTGGATTCATTCCAGCAGGTCCATGTCCTTCTCACACTGGGGACCCCAGAGCTGGATGCAGGGTTCCAGGTGGGGTCTCACCAGAGCAAAGCAGAGCAGAGCAGAGCAGAGCAGAGCAGAGCAGAGCAGAGGAACAGAATCCCCTCCCTCCCCTGCTGCCCACGCTGCTTTTGGTGCAGCCCAGGACACGTTTGGATTTCTGGGCTGGGAGTGCCCATGGCTGGGTCATGTTGAGCTTCTTGACTCTCAACAATCTCAAGTCCTCCTCTGCAAGAGAATGCTGCTTTAAAATGCTGATTATGATGTGGTGTGTGCAACACTGGACAGTCATTAGTAGTTAAAATTATACCAGTTAACTATTTACTGTTTTCTACTGAGCCTATGTGCTCTGTGCTTAGGAAAAAAGAATCCAAATTAGAAAGTGTCTCTTGACCACCCCTTATTTATCACTTTCATAAGAGCTAGATAGAGATGCCTATGAAGGCATCTAAAAGGCCCACATCCAATGAAGAGAACAATCTGCTCATTCTGTATCTGCAGAAAATAGCCTTTGAAGGCTTCCTTCACCATCTCACAAAGATTTTGTGCTTAGGACGTGAAGCAACTAAGAAACTTCCTTAAATGAAATACTCAGAAGCACTCTCTGAGTGCAATCTCCACATGAAAATTTCCAGAAAGTATAAAAAAGAACTCACCAAAGTGATAGAAAAAGGAAATATTGGGATAGTGATCACTACTGCAAGAAGTCTAATCATTATGCATAAGAAAACATACAACAAAAACACGGTGTAAAATTTAATTTAATCAGTGTGCTTGGGTGGTCATGAGCAGTGCTGCTTATTTTAGCCCCAGAAAAGTCATATTTGTTGATTCTATACCACTGAACTTCACCTAGGGAAAAGAGAAAGTCAAGTCCTCACACAGGAGCAGGCATACAACAGAATGCATGTTAACTGCCCTCATGTAGCTGTCTCCACCAGGATACTGCCTTCAATAGGGGGGGTGTGAAGAAAAGTACAAGAAGAGCATATATTGTGTTCCTAGATTACTTTCCCATCCTCCAACATTTTGCAGCCTAGGGACTTCCTGAATAATAGAAACATAAATAATAGTAAATAATTATATCAGTAAGTCATGAATTATTCACCAGATGATATATATAAACAGCCTTTCTCACACCCATACACAAACCCATAAAGGCTGATCTATGTTGCAACGTTTAAATGAATTCATTGCCAGCAAAAGAAGGCTCTATTCTGCTTTATGAGTGAAAGAAAACAGGAAAAGAGTCACAGGAGGGGGTTTTGTCTACATTAAATGTGTAGCACTTTGCAAGGTCTGAACTTGGAAGGCTATTTCTGTAAGAGGAAAAGTTCATGAGGGAGTTACATATCTCTTTGTGATCTGTTCTATTTACAGGCTATATCTAGTCTTGCTTCCTTTAACATATGAGAAGCCCAATAACAGGATGTGGCTGACATCCTGCCCAAAAGTATCTCCTGGACTTTTGCTTTCATGGGTGTGTCTCTGTCACAGCTCAAGATTTCCTTATCTTACTTCTTGTCTCCAAGACTAGCAGACAAACGCAGCTGCACAATGAGGGACTGCCCTCAGTTATGTGCTTCATCAGTATCTGGGGAATCCTTTGGACCATGTGGTCCTGGTTTTGTTCAAAATAGCATTGTGGTTTTGCTACCTGACTACAGAAAATAAATTTTATATAGCTATCTTAAGTAAGATTGTTGTTATTTATCATCTTCAGTATGTTACTTGACACTTAATAGCACCATTTCTTGATCACATGGAGTGACTGAAAATGCCTTCTTTATGGGAGAAATAGAAAGATCTGCCATGTTCAGAATGAGAAATCTCTAATCTATGACCTTAATTTTAAGCATTTTTGAATTCACAACAAAACAAGAAATAAGTGTAGAGGAAAAGGAGTTTCTATCTTTTTTGCTGTTGTTTTATAACAAGATAAATGCTGAATGAAAATATTGAAGCAACAATGAGAAGAGACTGTCAGCAGAAGTACAGGGATTACTGCTTCATAAATTTGTTCTCTAGGGGATTTAATCATAACTTGAGGTGAACAGTTCTTGACTGAACTGTGCCTCTAGAGGTAATCTTGTTAAGGGTCTGTTTTCCTGTTGATCTAACATGGCAACATAAAAAAGACAATTGTGACCACTTCTGTCTCGCAGACTGCACTGGTCCAGAAGTTATAGGTTCAGCCATAGCATTTGGTTAGCTCTGTCCAATGGAAGAAGAGAGAAGAAATGCCTGGAAGAAATACAGTGGTGTGGCAACTGCTCAAGTGTGATGTCTTGCATATTTGTGCTTTGCTGTCTGTGAAAGCAATGAAATAAACAATGATCAAATGAAAAGCATGCCTGCAGTTTAGATGAGAAGTATTGATCTGTGTAATTTATCTTCTTGTTAATTGCCTAATATTTGAAACAAATTCACCTGTGTAGGTCTATTCAGCTCAGCCACGCACATATTTTAACACATGAGTAGAGCTAACACAAGTAATCCTATAAAGCTGGGCCTCTCCTTTAAGTATCTTGCCAAAGCAGAACCCAGTTCCCATAGAAATAATATCTTCATTTAAATATGCCTGTATTATGGACTTAGTTCTATTTCCTGAATACTTCACTTTAGTTGACTTAGCAAATCAGAAGATATAAGTACGAGAAAATTTGCCTTTCCACATCTGATTTAATAGAAGAAACATGTATTTACGTTAAAAAAAAAAAAAAAAAAAA
>VZSE01006750.1:268655-306426 GCA_013398275.1 Promerops cafer
AAAAAAAAAAAAAAAAAAGTGTGAAGAAGCAGCTATATGTATTGAAGAACTGCCTTATTTCAGACTTACAACGACTGCTCCCAGGCTTCCCAAGCCTCAGTGCATGGCAGCAAACTTTGAGGTGAGAGGTGCTAGCAGCAGGAGAAGTGCATTAGAGACTGCCACAGGAATTTGAATATGAACAGTTTCACAGCCCAGATGGCATATGTTTAAGGATTCTGTAAGAGCTGTACAATGGCACTGTTAGCTTGCACTTTTTGAAATGTCATAGAAATTGGGAGAGGCCCTCAGAGACTGGAAGAATCCAAATGTTTGGCACTTCTTCAATAAAGGCAAGAAGGAGGATCTGGAAGTACGAACTGGTGACCCTCATGTCAATCTCTAGGCAAATAGTGAACATGAAAGATAAGATGGTGACTGGAACACAAAGTGAGAGAAAAAACTCTTTGGACAATTGGATTCCCAGGACAGGTGCCAACAGTTCGAAGCCAACCTATCAGTCAGTCATGAGTGACACACTTTGGAGTTAGAACTGTCATGGAAAGTGTTCAACAGCTTTACCCACAATCCAGTCAGTGTGTGAAATGGACCCTCAGCAAGTTTGAAGGACACCATGGTGGGGACAGCATGAGTGCCTGGAGGGCACGCCTGCCACTTACGGTGACCAAGGTGGGCAGGAAAAATGAGCTAACAGGAACCTTAGAGAGTACCACAGGGACAAATGAAAAGCTGAAGTAAACAATTCCATGCATCACTACAGGCAGGCTGGCAACACAACAGCACTGTTAAAAAGGCCCTGGGAGTCCTGCTAGAGAACCTGAAGAAGCAGAATAGAGGTGCCATCTCAGGTGTGAGTATGTGTGTCTATTTCACTGATTTTAGTTATTTAGTTATTCTAGATTACTTCTGCAAAGTTACTACAGATTTACATTAATATGAGATCAAAAATTATCAGCACTTCCCTTATGGCACAAACATGATTGTTTACTACATTTTAAGCTTCATTCTACATACCTGTTGTAGTTTTGTCAGTTCTCACTTTGACTGTCACATACAGAAACCACCATGAATATAATTTTAACTCCCAAGAAATTATTCTGTTTAAATAGTTTAGTCATGGCGTATTACAACTCCTATAACAAAAAAGCATTCTGATTCCACAGTTCTGCAGAAGATTATTTGGAAATTATGGTCTTTTTGCTTCACAGAAAATGAGGATCCAACATTCTCAAATACCTAAGAATCTAAAAATGTAGAAAATTCAAAAGTGTTCTGCTTCAGTTAAACTCAGATGGAAAGTGAGTACCTTGGAAAATCATGCACTAAAAGGACACAGATGAAACAAAGAGGAATTACGACTGGCCACCATGAGCAGAACATATAAAATAATTATCATAAGTACAAATGCAATTAACCTTAACTTCACCCTGTGCTACTGTTATTGTCTTGGCTATTTTAAATCAACATTCTTAGGGAAAGTTTAAAAAGAAGACTGAATAAAAAAACTGAAAATACATCTCTATAATATTTTTTTAGGTTCATATCAGGAAAAAAGAAGTAAAGTCACACCTTCATGACACTGCTAAAGCTTATACTGTAAAAAAAGGGGAACATGCATCTCAGACAGAAAGGGTGAATCTTGTCAGTTTCCTTTAACTAAGGTTAAAAAAAAAATCAAATTTATTGTCATTGACAGCCCAGATTTCTCTAGGTATCAAATTCAGTAAATTCAGCATCAGCCTTATTAATTTGCCATCTTTTAGGTAAGGGCTATGTACTTCTTACAGCCTGCTGTGTTCACTTCTGCTTTGTTTTCACTCAGTAGCTGAATCTTTATTTAGGCTTCCTTAAAAAGCTAATAAAAGTGTTTATGTTGCTTTCTTCAGAAATAAAGATCTTTACATTGGTTTTTTTGCATTTACATGGTTTCATTCAGAAGGGTGAACTGACAAGCCTTTTGCTTGTCCTGTCCCCAGGCTATTATGATTTTACATTTCCCATCCATGTGTGATTAATCACATTAAAATTTTCCAAGAAGAAACTTTGATCCCATGTCTAATAGACATATGATATCTTTACAAAAATACTGAGCCTGTATAATGGAAAGTATTTCTTTGTTTTTAGTAGCAACCTATTCTCAGTCACATTATAGCCAAGATTTTCACTCAGCTTAGAAAGCAGACATTTTTTTTCCAGAGGCTTAACACAATTAGCAGGACACAAAACTGCAATTTTTCTCAACCAAAGAAATGTCAAAGGAAGATAAAAGTAAAAAGACAGCCAAATTCTCTACAGCTGACAATATTTTCTGAGATCATCACAGAGATCATCACAGCTGGGGCTACTACTAACAGTGGTCTGTCAGTGGTTGGCATTACAATACACTGCCTTCTCAGTCTTTCTGCCAAATGTGATTTGTAATAGAGAAAGAGACTGGCTCCTATAAGCCAGGCAGTGCTCTGTTAAAAATCCCACGGAGAGACTTTATCTTTCTTGCATATTTAATCTTCTTGGAAGCTACCATCTGCATGTCACTGTATCCTAAAATATAGGTACATATTCGTAAAGTATCACTGCAATTGCAAAAACAGTGTGCCAAAACTTGTTTAATGTTCTTGCTTGTTTTGATATAATACATTGTGGAAAATTATACACAACACAGTGAGAGCAAGAGAGGAATTCTGTGAATCTCATTTTGCTGATATCTTTTATGGTTTGGTTTTTGGTTTTGGATTTTTTTTTTTGTTTGTTTGTCTGGGGTTTTTTGTGTTTGTTTTTCTGTTGGCTTTGGTTGGCTTTGGTTGGTTGTTTGGTTTTTTTTTTTGCAGAAGGATTTTCTTTCTTTGTTTGTTTGTTTTGTTTTTGTGCTGTATCTAAATATAAACCCATCTTTTTTTATGCTCTAATATGTATCTTACTTTGTATTGTGATATCCTGTTCCCTGTCACACTGGAGAAGCCTGCAGCTGTCTAAAGCTTAATTATGCATGAATGCAAAGCCGAGATGCTTGGCCAATAGTGCCTCAGCAGAGTATGGTTTCTCACTTGTTTTGTTTGAATTATAATTGGGTAGATTTATATTTCCCAAACCATTCTGCCCCTTGTGCATGTTCTTCCTTGCTTCTGTTGCCTTTGTTTGAACCAGATTCTGAACAAGGCTTTTTGAATGTGAACTGTCTATTAGATCTAAGATAGGTCATTAATGGATTTGACAAATCCTTTCACCTTAAGACAGCTAAAAAAGGTACAGAAATGAGTCTCCTCCCCTATCAGTTCTACTCCAGATGGTTGGAGGTGGGGTGTTCTTTATTTTTTTTAATGAATAGCTAAATAGAAGCTGGCATCTGGGTTGAAACAAAGGAGGCTTGGAGCCAGACTTCTAAAAGGGAGGGTAGTATCAAGCAATAAAGTGTTACACCTGCTAAAGGGAAGGTAATAGAGGCACTGAAAGCGCATTTGTAGTCACAATTATCGTGTATAGAAAGGCTTTAGACAATTGTTGTCAAGAAGACGTAGATGGTAAATCTTCAAAGTCAACAAATAACATTGTCAGGGGTAGTAAAATATATGGCCCTATCATTTTATATGAATGGCACAAATTGGTGACAGCAACAGCACCTATTTTCTGAGAACCCTGAATATTTATTCAGACTTGTTCTCAGCAGCTAAATATCTCTGTTGCTGCTCTGTCTTTTGTTTGATTTATGGTTGCAACTCCTGAACAGTGTGAAACACACTTTAAGTCAACATCTGCATGCACATCCTTCAGAAATACATAACCATAAACACAGAGACATTCAAAGGAGCACCAGGGACAGGTGGCTATGTCTTTGTGCTGACTGTCTTAATTCTTGGAAAATTAATCATATTTGGAATGTGGAAAAGTGATGTTATAAGCACTGGAAAGCTAGGAGAAGGTGCTGCTCCCATGAAATATTGCAACCAGCACTACCTGAAGGGTAGATGGCAAGGAGGGAATTTATTTCCTCACCATTGCCTTCAGATATAAATGCTGATGCATATAGGATTATTGCTCTTTAGCTTTTTTAAAGGTACAGAAGCTAGCTGGCTCCTCTCCTCTGTGATCCCAGTAGAGTCATCAAGCACTTTACTAGTAAGCAGAGATACCTTATACACCATTTAATTTTGTAACGTAGTTCTGCAGATAGGGTAGAATGTTCAAAAGAATTGAAGCAATGAGTATCTCTGTCTTCCTTCTACCCCCTTTCTCAGGGAGAATTTTGCTGGGCAGAGAGCTGCCACAGTGCTCACTAAGCTCCTGCCTGGCTCCCTGCTTCCCCTCATTCCCATCAGACACAAGCTGTGCCCAGAAGAATGGCAAGGGCTGTGGCATGTCCCAGCTGCTCCTCCTGTTTTGCCCAGTTGCTCCCCTCTGGTCTTTGTGAGCCTGAGCCCAGGTACTGCTTAAGAGCATCAGCCCTCATTAAAAATTCAGAACATGGGAAATTTGAATTGGCACTAAACAAATGACCACCGTGTCAAATGGCTCAGCATTTTGACACTTGATTCTCTGTGGATTTAGCTCTTTCTTAATGTTGGTTTAATGTGATTTTAACACTGACCTGAACGTGAACAGGGCTAGGTTTTTCTTTTACATGTCTTTCCTAGATTCTAGCGCATCACGTCAGACTTCTGGCAAGGGTTTCTTACACCTGCAGGTGTTTTTAAATATGTATTTTTATGGAGTATAAAGGAAACAATTTTTTTTTGTTCGTAATGTATTATTTCCTGCTGGTCTTGACACATACCATTCAACATATGTCTTACAAGGCACTGCAGGGTAAAAAAAAAAAATAATACCCACAATAGATAAGGGCTGTTTTCCCCAGTGGATGATGGGAAAATGATTGGGTGTGCGGAGGGCAATTCCTTGCCCTCTTGAAATCTGAAGCCCAGAAAGATGGAGCTTTTGTGTGTCTGTTTTAAAAGGACTGAAATCCATTTACACATCAATGTCAGCTCCTGCTAAAGAAAGCCAACATTGTTGATGTTATGCTTGTCAAATACAAATAATTTGTTTTCAAGGGGAGACAAGTACAAAGCTTCTTGTCCACTAAACAGAGCACATTAAATATGACCCTTTCTCTGGGCACATGTACACTAGCACAAGAAAGCACAGGAGATATATAATTAATATTAGCTAACACGCAGTAAGGTTAATTGTTGCTTCTCTGAATACTTAATCTGCAAGCAGTTGATAAATCCCACCATGAATAAAAGCAGCTCGTATTTAGGTCACACAAAGTCATTGCTGTTTTTTAATTTAAACTGTGCACTAGATTAAAACACAAGAGTATTGCAGGAGGACAATTCAGAAGCAGTAGCAATAGGCTGTCATTTGGCGTAAAAAGTTTCCCCAGCACACCCTAGGGACATGTTAATCAAAGCTTTTTAATGGATTCAGTCTGATCTGTGACAGGCTTTGTTCCAGAGATGGCATTTGCAGGATAGAGCTGCAAGTTATCAATAAGACACAGTAATTGCTGGGAGTGATTGAGCCTTGTTCCTTAGGCTTCATACCATTCACTCCTTTTTATTATCAGTCAAGCCCAGAGATGTCTTGCAATAAGCAGTCAAGTGATGGCTTGTTTCTTTCTTTAATCCTAAACCATATAATGAAAGAAAATGAAGCAACATGAAAATTTGCATTAATTAAAAAACATATAAACTCATTTCTGTTTTCCCCCTGCTATGTTTTATATTATTTTTGCCAGGATTTTGTGGTAATTCTTCAGCCTCTATCATGTACGGATAAATCCTTTTTAAGCAGTCAAAGCCTTTCACTGCCTGGTTAAAGGCCTCAGTTCATCCATTGACAGTTCTCTATTAAGTTATTCATTATCTCTTGGAAATCAAAGCATTGGCACAATCAGTAATAACTAGGGATAACACTTATCACCTACATGGATAGTTAGCCCTGCATCCATTTAGGAAAGATAACTCCCAACACTGAAATGAAAATTCTTCAGTGCTATTCAAGAAGGTAATAGAAACCTAACATTTTTGTATCGTGAAGGGTCATAATCCTCCCTTTATAGCACCACAGTCATTCCCATAGCAACACATTATACCTAAACCCACTAGGGATTATGACCTCTCAGTATGAACAAACAGAAGGAAAAGTTGTTTAGAAGAGAAGGAATCTCTTTGATTAGTAAAAGGCAACACCAATATCCTGTGCACACATAAGACAGACACATAGACAGCAGCTAAATTGAATTTTAAGTATGAACGGACAATGAAATGATTGTTAAAATCAGATTTGTGGGTTTCAATGAGGGTTTGTTTTGTGCAGTAACAGAACAAACTGTAATAGATTTTGCTCACTGCATTTACTTTTTTCTGGATTATGTTTGTTGGAAATCAGGTTAAGGTTTATTTATTCTAATAGCCTTATTCTTGACAAAGCTTGGTGATATTAACGTGTGAAAGCTACCGCTCAAAGGAAAACAGAGGTGGGGAGTGAGGATTGGTCCTACCTTGTTGTTTTTACTGTCCAGTAAATAATCAGTTATTGTCGGAATTACAGATGATCAGAATATGTAGTTTTGAGGCTGTCTGGTGAAAGAAATGCTTTTGTTGAAACTTTCTTGAATTATATTTCATAAATAACAAGAAAAAAAGAGATTAAGTATTGCACTACTTTGAAATATTTAATGTGCTTGATTAAATCTTGTTTTACTTATGGTGTTTACAGTTAACAGACATTTTTGCATATATCCTTTTTATTTGAATCCACAAACTCTGAATAGAATATTTTACATTTTTTATTGAAAAAGGTGATTTTTTTTTCTATTCAACTTTAAATTGTTAGGAAGTGTCACATAGTTTCTTACAAAGAAACAAATATAATAGCCTCCCTGCCCATTAATTATGTTTTTACTTCACAAGGAAATTACTTGTTATATATATATTCATGAAATATTCTGAAATTTGCAGTTTGAAGACATTAGAAATACCAATTATGTTCTTCTCTGTGTTAGTTGTGTCTGTAAAATTTAAAAAATCTCTTTGAAATATTTGGAGACTGAAAAATTCATACATGTTAATTATATAAAAATTGACAAAATTTTAATTTTCCTTCATCTTTAAAATGGCTCAGTTTTCATATAGTATTGTTATATATATTTCCAATAATTTCATAAGCAAAGCAAGACACTCTCTCTTAAACACAGGAGTAATCTGTATTATATTCTGCCATATCACAATGTGTATATGTTCACGGTTCTTAGTTTTAAATGTGTGAACAGTTCACGAGCTGTTCTGCATTCATCACATAGAAACTGAAGCACTTCCACTGAGAACAAGCATTCTCCTGATGAAATGTATTAAGCTTTCATGTTCTGCTCTCTCTTTAAGCTGCAGTTCATGTAGTAGGCATTTGGGCAAGAGAGGTCATGATGCATTAGCTATATTGTACTAGGACACTTGGAAAACAACTTATGACCAGTCCATGTACCTTCTGCTTTGCTTTATGAGGTTATAACATAAGGCAAACAGTGACATCTTGTTTTAACTTATACTTTCAAAAGGATAATCTATTCCTTGAAGTGTTTGTTTAGGGTTTTTGTTCAGTAAGTATCTAAAACACTCAGAATTTTTTTTTTTTTTTTTTTTAGAAATATTGAGTTTTCAATAACACACATCTAGACTTGGTAAAAACAGTTTATGTGATATTTGCCTGTTTTTTTATAAAAACCTGGATGATTAAATGTAAGGAAGTATTTTCTAGATATTAGAACGTGTTTATACAGAGGAATAAGTATTTAGCTACTTAAAAGCTTGTCGACAAAACCAAGAAAAGTTTTATTTTTCATAATCCACTGCAAAGGAAATTCACTGTTAATTTGCCTTTGACAATGTCCAGTTAACAAAAGATGGAGACTTTGATAAGTTTGTGTCCCAAGAATAGCAATATAGAAAGATCATGATCATTGTAGTAAAGATCTGTTTACTGCAAAGTTTCAGATAAATTATTTATTGTTCTTAAATTCTACACTATAATGGTCTATATTTGAAGCCATTGCTTCAAATTTTGAATATCAGTGTGAAATTGCTATTGAACGACTTTTGAATTCAATGTAATACACAAGTGGAACCTTCTTGCTTGGCCTGAAAAAGGAGGAGTTGTAAAAAAGGATTTATTATTGATATACATTGTTGTCATTATTATTATTATTTATCAATTTATATTGATGCTGAAATGTCCCATGGAGAAAGACTTCCATGAAGTGAAACTTTCTGGTGCTTCTGATGCAAGTTGTTAGATCCTGCAACCTAGAATAAAACCACTCAACTTTTCCTTTTTTACATATTTGGACATGAAAAGCATCCTAAGGGCCAGGCCTTTATTTGATCAAGAGTGTAAAGCTGTTTCTCTGAGACCATAGCTCCTAAGGAGGCCTGGAAACATTCTGAACTTTTAAAAGTCTCTTCTAAACTTCACACTTCTAATAATCAGATTCAGGCACATTGTGATGATAACACTTCCTTTACCTCAGTAAGTCTAAGATGACTAATTTTCCATCAAATACTCAGTCAAGGAAGAAAATGCTTTCACAAGATGAGGGTCAGGGGGACAGTTTCTGATGTGACTGACCGTGGTGCAATTCCAGAACAACCCTGATCATGTCAGTGGTGCTCACTTTGGATTTAACAGATGTGACAGGGTCAAATTTAGCCCAAGGTTTTTATTAAAAACTAATTAAATTATGTGCTAACATAGCACATGCAGACAATCAAGGGGAGATAACATGAGTCTGGGAGGGAGAAGTTAATATAAGATGCCAAACTACAAGCTGATTTTTTCTGCAATGACACAATACACATGTTTAGCTCTCCCTTTCATCTCCTGATCTCATCCTTCCCATCTCCCAGTTCTGCCCAAAACATTTATATTTGGTATTTTTGATCCTTGTCCTGCCTTCAAACCCTTTAGTGCTAAGGTCTATATCTCTGCAGGCATTTATTTTGATGAAATACTGCAGAGGAGAAGGCAGGCATGCCTGTGAATTTTCCTGCAGGACAGAAGATTATAGCTCTAATATTATCAGCCAAAACCTTCCTAACTGTATTGTCAGCCACAAATAGAACTTCAAAATTTAATTTTAGCTATTTATGGGCAGGGCAAACAATTTTTTATAGCCTCTTTTTTTTCCCTCACCTGTTTTTCGTGGAGATGACAACCAGACCTTTTCCAAAAGGTCGGTGAGTAACACAATTTTTCTGCAGAACTGAAATTTTAAAGAAAAGAAAGGTATCTGGAAAAGAATAGGACTATGTAAAATAAGAAAATGGGACTAATAGACTTCTGACTGAAAAAAATGTTATTGCAGATATTCTAGCAAATTATATGTCCAGGCCTTGCTAGTACTGAACCTTTCAAATCCCAATAACTTCAGTGAGAGCTGAGTCTACTCAGTCCTGCAGAAGAACTGAACACCTTTTTATGCATGGTGAGATGCTTATGTTGGCTGTTGTAAGAGCTACAGAGGAAAAACACTATGTGGTTTAAGAATGCAGTCTCATAAAAGAGGCATGAAGTATGATGCCTCAGGAATTTAGGAGAAACCATTGGAGAGAGGCAGGGTGACAGGATGTCAATGTAAAATTTTGACTGAAAAAGAACATGAAGTCTGACTAAAATGTAGTGGTTTATTGCCCTGTTAGTGCTATAAAAACTTGAGTTTCTATTGGTTCCACATAACATTTGAACACTTTATATATTTACAAATGTATTGTAAATACTCCTGGTTCCCATGGGAAGACAGAAAAGCTTGTACATTCCTATTTTTGCTGTTAAGTAGCTGAAGAGTGGAAAGCCAGATACTGTTAGCTTTCAAGATACTTAAGTATCTATTTAGACAAAAAAATACATTATAAAGAATATAGTGCACAACTTTGCTACTCTCATAAATTTAGCACTAAATCCCCAAATCCCTAATGATCGGTGTAGAAGTTTAAAAAAGTTGGGTTTTGGTGTTCGTGGGTTTGGTTTTTGGTTTTTTTGGTGATGGTGGTGGTTCTGGGTGTTTTTGTGATGTTTTGAATGACAGCAACTGGCTTGCCTAGGATCAGACAAGGTAACTGTTCTGGTACTAGGCACTCGAGCATCCTCCTCTGACTGCAGGAACCCAGAAAGAAGAGAAATTTATTAGAAGTCTATACAAATTTATCAAGGAGACTTTATCCTCTCCCATTTTTCTCCACATGATGCTGTGAGTTACTTGTATAGTCTACAGCTCCTGTGTCACAACTGAGCATAGGTGAAGCACTGGTGCTCACAGACTAATGCTATAAGGAACACAGATGCTGAAATAAAGCATAGAATGGAGCTGAGAAACAAAGGAGATTTAGTGCAGGAATAGTACATGCTATCAAAAGCAAAATGTTCGTAAACCTGAAAGTTTGACTGCATACATATGTTTGAAATTAATTTTCTAATGAAACCGTGGTTGACACAAATTTATTTCCTTTATAATTTTTCATCTGAGTTAACACTGAGATAAGATCATGGCTGCTAGGGAAGGCAGTGCCATCCCTGCCATACTACAAAAATAACAGCTTAGAGTACATATATTTACAAGTCTTCCAAATTCTACCAGTTTTTAAGCCAAAGGAAAGAATTCTTTCATGTCAAAAAGTGATTTTATGAGATCTGATAGTGTGCTATGGATGTTTGTCTTTTAGAAAGCAAATAATTACAAACATTGAAAGATATTTAGTCATTAAGACATCTTATTCTAGAGTCTAATTTGATGACTTGAAAATGTAATCATAAAAGGAGAAGGCTTGACTGCACTAAGATAGGAGATCCCTTCAGTTTCAGAATATTGTTCCAAAGGCCAAAAGCAGAAGAGAAAGAAGAGAAAGTCTAACAGACGGGTGTGGGATAAGTTAAAAACTTAAAATAATTATATAATAATAAAATGGTATTGCAATTTTGTTCATACAAGTTCTTAATCAGGATGGTTTTTATCCCCATCTTTTCCATCAGCTTAAAGGAAGGATCATAGAACCCTTAAGGTTGGAAATTACCTCTAAAAGACCACCTAGTCTAACCATTGACCTATCACTGCCACATTTACCACTAAATCATGTCCCAAGTACTACATCCACATGCTTTTTTGAACATTTCCATTCATGATTTTTCCATCACACCCCCAGGCAGGCTGTTCCAATGCCCTACCAGCCTTTTAGTGGAGAATTTTTTCCTAATATCCAAACTAAACCCCTCCTAGCACAACTTGCGCCTGTGGCCACTTGTCCTGTCGCTGGTTGCCTGGGAGAAGAGACCAACAGCCTCCTTCGGGCAGTTGTAGAGAGTGATAAGGCCACCCCCGAGCCTCCTTTTCTCCAGGCTAAACAACCTCAGCTCCTTCAGCCCCTCTTCTATAGGACAGATGCTTCCCCAGTGCCACTGCTCCTCTCTAGACTTGCTCAAGTTCTTCAGTGTCTTCCTTGTAATGAAGGGCCCAGAACTGGACACTGCACTCGAGGTGTGGCCTCACCAGTGCCCAGTACAGGGGGACAATCACTGTCCTGGTCCTGCTGGCCACACTATTGCTGATACAGGCCAAGATGCCATTGGCCTTCTTGGCCACCTGGGCTGGCTCATGTTCAGCTTCTGTTGACCAGCACCCCCAGAACTTTTTCTGCCAGGCAGCTTTCCAGCAACTCTGCCCCATCTAATAGCACTGCCTGGTGTTGCTGTTACCAAAGGGAAGGACCTGAAAATTTACCTTATTATTTGCCTTCCTTATCCAGTTGGCCTCAGCCCATTGATCCAGCCTGTCCAGGTCTGTCTGCAGAGCCTTCCTGCTCTCCAGCAGATCAACACTCCTGCCCAGCTTGGAGTCACTTGCAAACTGACTGAGGGGGCACTCCACCCCCTCATCCAGATCATGGATAAAGATATTGAACAGGGCTGCTTGTCCCCAATACTGTCCCCAATACCTGGTGAACACTTCGGAAAACTTGTGATCAGCCACCAGCTGGACGTTACTCCATTCTCTACTACATGAGATTTTCACTCAGTGAATACATGCTTTCAAGCCATGAGCAGCCACCTTCTTCAGGAGAATGTGTGGGAAATGGTGTGAGAGGCTTCACGAAAGCCCAGGTATGCACATGCACTGCCTTTCCTCATCTGCTAAGGGGGTCACCTTGTCATAAAAGGAGATCAGGCTGGTCAAGCAGTCTGTCTTAAACCCATGCTGGCTGGACTGATGTTGTTTTGCACATGCCACGTAACAGCGCTCAAAATGATCTGCTCCATGAACTTCCCCACCAAGAGCAGGCTGACAGGCTTGCAAAGACCCAGATCCTCCTTCCAAATCTTCTTGTAGATGGACACCACACTGGGTGGCCTCCAGCCAGCTGTGACATTCACAGTTGCCGATGCTGGCAAATGATTGAAAGCGTTTCTCTTGCCAGCCCCCTCTGTACCCATGGGCAGACCCCTTGGACTTGTGTGTCCACCTGAATTATGGGGGCTTCATTCTGCTTCCTGTGACTGTCCTCCAGCTCCAGAGCCTCAGTGCCCAGAGGACAACTCGTGTTGCTGTCAAGGACTGAGGCAAAGGAAGTATTATTAACTCGGCCACAGTGATATTTCCCTCTGCATCCAGTAAAGAGTGGCAGTTCTCCTTAGCCCTTATTTAGTTGCTGATGATCTTTTTTATCTTTTACAGAAATAGCCTGTACAAATGTAACAATAAAGCTGGTCACTCCTGGGATTTTTGTCACTTGCTGTAGAAGGGTACATATTTGACCTCCTGGGATATCATTAAGCAAAGCAAGTAATATGTCTGCTATTATATTTATTAAAAAATGTGAATGACGCTCTGAAGTATGCTTTTAAATTGATTTGGGAGAACAAAACAGTAAGTATTAAGAAATGCAGCCAGTCTGTTTCCTTCAATGGCTCCTATGTTTCACTGATCATTTCGGAAGGAAAAAAAAAGACCCTGCAAGGAAAGTATTACAGCCTTGGCTGAAAGAAAAATAAGTATGTGCCAGAAGATATAAAATTCTCCCTACTTATTTCAAGTGTTAACACATATTTTAATGGTTAATGTTGCATTACAATGAATTTTCTAGTCAAATGACATTCACATCACTGCCTAGCAAATCTTTCAGTTCAGACTTCTACTGTGGTGAAAGTTCTTTGGTTCAAATAAATATTGCTTTTTATTATTCCACAAAATAATCATTACCCTGAGGTGCTAAAAGATAAGACATTCATCATGAACAGCATTTTCTGTCTCCTTGCATTCAGTTCAAATTCTTAGGGTGAGGAATATGAACTCCTCTGGTGAGAACATGTTTTAAATGCTAAGGTCGTATTTTGTTTCTTTAAGTTTGTCTTTTCCCTTATTGTCTTTTATACTCACCCCCTTACATTTATTTATAAATATTTGAATTATTTTCCCCTATTATTTCTATGCAGTATTCCATTGAAATTTCTGATTGCATGTGTTCTACTGAGGCACAGTGTGTAGCAAAAGTGGTGAAGATGTTTCTTGGCATTTGTATTTTATAAATGTAAAAGGCCATTTTGGAGGAGCTAGAGACTGAATTCAACTGCCTTTGCATAGAAAGACATTAGTCACATAACTTCTCTATACTGACCTCAGATGTATCTTAGAGGGTAGTCTGGCTCTGCTCCTTAAATCGCAGTGAGCATAAGCTGCTTCCACTTGTAGAGAAGATTGTTTGTCCATGTCACATCATCCTGTCTCATTTTGAACACCTTCAAAAAGCACTTCAGGGGACACTCTGGTGCCTTGGATGGTCTGAGACCCCCTAGAAGTTAACAGAGGAGAGTCTGTGCCTCCCTGCTCCTCTCCCAGCCACAAGCTTAACCTCTCACCACTGCCACCTCCTGAGTCCTCATCCTACCCTGAGCTGATCAAGCAGAAAATAAGCCATATAAAAAAGTGAATAATTTCTGTACTTTGTACTGCATTAGTTCTAAAATACCTGTCTGTCTCACACTAATTCATAAATGAGAATCCACATGGAGAAAGGAATTGAAAAACAACTTGAAAAAAGCCCTAAAATATTTTCTCTTTCCGTAATGAAAGTACTGCTACGTTTCTACCTCCTAATGATTTCCATCTGTGCATCCAGGATTTGAAAATACTAAAACTGTCATACAACCCCCTAGATATAAGTTTAAATAGAACCCCAAACAGACTTATGTTCCTCTATTCCATTGATGTTTATCTCTTTATCACTCCTTCATCCAGCTGCATCTTGTTAATGATGAAATGGAAAGACTTTGAAAGGATTGTGAAATCGTTAATTTAAATGTTAGCACCTTAAGATGAGTTTCTTGTAGTCAGGGTAAGCACTAAATTTCCTTGAGTTTTTTTAGCTAGAGACTTACTAGTTAATAACAGAAAGATCTCTTTCATGTGTAAAAGTATAATACAATCTGTGGAGTTGATGTGAGGCTTGGAAGGGCATTCCCAGAACCTCCCCTGGTTCTGGGAAAACAAGTATTAAAACAAATATATAGCTACTTCAAAGCTAAGTGAAGGACTGTGTTGGTAAGGTTATACTAGTTCTTTGTCCTGTTAGTCCTCATGTCTCCCTGCTGGGATGATCCTGTGTTCAGAATCATTATTCTGAATTATCAGGGCAGTCGTTGTGATGCTTAGTATCCAAATGAGCATAACTACACAATGTGAACTATATTAGTTGTTTTCCTCCAAGGCATTGGCATCCATGTAAGAATGCCAAGTCTTTGCAAAAGGTTTTCAAAAATCAATACACTTGCAATCTCTATAAAGTGACAAGAAATCAGATGACAATAAAATCACCATAGTAGTAGTATACATATACACACACATGATGTAAGTCTAGCTTGACTTATGGGTACCCTTAAACTAAAAATAAATTTAGCTGTGCTTTTGCCTGAAGAAAACAGGAACTTCTCACAGATGGTGTGCATTTTTTTCCAGGCTACACCATGTCTATACCCAGCAGCTCTAACCAAAGAGAATAAAAAAGGAAACTCATCCTTTTTATCTGATAATAACTCATAATGATCATGTTTTGTAAATAAGAACATAAATTTCAATAAATATCAAAAATTTTGACAGTATATCTCATACAGCATAGCATTCATGATACATAAAGAAAAAACCTGAAAAGATACTTTACTTTACGGAAATATGCCTGTTCAAATAAATTTTTATTTTGGTGACAGATATACAAGCAGTTGTTATAGTACCTAGAATTTAGTGAAGATTTGAGGTACTCTAACTCTGTTCTTCACAGCTCAGGGGCAAGCATTTGCATATAGGTGAGCAGAAGTAAAATTTTGTGTAAGACAACTGCCTTTTCTCTGAGTGTCCAGGCAACGAGTGGACTAAAATTGAACAGAAGGTAGGTTACATTCACATTGTGAGTACATACTATATTGCCTTTTTATATACATAAATATTGTCTTTTTTTTCTTTTCCCTAAGATGCTTGTAATTATGTAACTGTGAAGAAACTGTTTGTTACTACCTTACATGCACAAAACCCCAGTGAACAGAGTGAGACATCTGAATGCAGTATACTGTAAGAGCTTTATTGTAAGCATTAGTAACTACATCACAGATAATCAGAAGTGACAGTACTGTAACTGGGCTGAGGCTTTAGTCTCAGGCTGGTTTAATTCTATGATTGTTTAATACACAGACTTGCCTGCAACCTTATGTGAGAAAGGTTTGAAGAACATTCACCTGCTTTCCCAAATACCTCATTTTAGAATTAACCTCCTCATCTGACTGGCTGAGAGTCAGGTCCATATGAGAACAGTACAGAACAAGAGGCTCCGCTGAGTTTCTCTCAGCTATGCTGAGGAGGAACTCATTTCTCCCCTTTGAAGGTAAACAACTAGTCTCAACTACATCGAATAAAGATTAGAAGAACCTGTGTGACATCCTCTGTTTCTCATTTGCAAAAATTAGGTAATCATCATGATTTTGCTAGTTTTTGAAAACACTTAAGGCATACCAGAAGGGAAAAGCTATGTGTATTACTACCATTGATCATGATCTGAGGCTTAAATTAGTATCTCTAATTTGCAGCAGAAGCATAATTGCTAATAACTTAATAATTTATTTCATATAATACTTCCCTATTTCCTTCTAATCTGTCCTCTTCTCTTGATTGTCTGTTTTCTTCATTTCTTGGGCTAAAGTTAAAACGCTGATACATTTCACTCAGAAATACTCTTCCTCTTACTTTTTCCCCTGAAAATTTCTCTAAAATGATGTTGTCTTCTTTTTCTTGCAGATACACTCATTTCTAAAACACAAGGAGAACGGTCAACTATGACAATGCAGGGCATAATTATTTAGAGTCTGAAAGACACCTCTTTAATGTGACTAGACTGAGCAAAGGATGAGAAAAAGTATGAAAATTTTCCTTCATGAGATATAGATTACATGGGTCTCCACCCTAAGAAAAGGGACAAATATGGCCATGAGGCCAGAAAAATTGTAGAGATTCATTAAAGCTGTGTGGCATAAAGAAACTGAATAGGAAATTAGTAGTTTATGTTTCTTGTAATAGAGAATTTGACCTTATAATACAATAGAAATTAAAGAAAAACACCAGATTCAAAACAAACTCAAGGAAGTGTTTTTCACACGATATATAATTATGCTTTAAAATTTCTCTCCTCAGGTGACAGTCTGCTGTGTCTTAAAAAGCACTTGACCAAATTAATAATTTTTAAAAAAAACCTTTTTCTTAGATCATCACATGGATTTAATTGGTTTTTTGAAGGCTGTTATCATCTCTGGGCAGAAAGTAAGTCTCAAATATTTCTGTAAAGTCACAGCTGGACAAAAGAAGTACCAAAGTTGAAAAGTAACTTTTTCCTTTTGCCATCACAGTTTTATATGGTAAGAGAGTTTTAGTGAAACTGCATTGAGTTTATTTGATTGTCAATAATTTTGTATCTCCTGAAGAAGCAGGGAAAGGGAAATTCAGGAAGTCTGGCCTCCTTTAACTAGATTTTGTTACCCCATGTAAAAATTAAAGGATTGATATCTTGAGCCCAGCTCCTATGACTTTCTAATTAACAGGCAAACTCACAGACAGAAACAAAGCTTATGACAAAATTAAAATTAATATTTGTAAAATATTAGCTGACTGAAAATCGATGCAGACTGTAAAGGTCAAGCCTAACCAGCAGCATGTACCTCTTAAGGTGGGTGCACCCTTCATAGACTAATGGGACAGTTCCTAAACAGCATTCTTGACATTCACTGGAAGATAAGAAAGAAATTAGACTTTGTCTACAACAGATCTCTTAGTACCTGACAGTTTTAGGGACAGTAATTTCTCGGATTTTTCTGCTTACATCTGTTTGATCAAAAGTGATGGCAGAGATTTGTGGATTTATGGATGGGCAAGGTAGGAAATATCTTGAGAATTAACTCCTGCAGTACCTATCAGAACTCCCCTAACATTTTTCCTTTCCTTCCTCATTCATCCTGGTTTTAGGGTCATTTGTTCTTTAGCTGAGTGCTTTTGCAGCAGATTAACAGATTTTCAAGCACTGAAAACCCTTGTTTTGTTAGAGTAATAATACCATTAAAAATGTCCAGGCACAACCAGAACACCCCAACAGATGTTTGACCTCCTCATCAAAAAGCCTTTTCCAGCTCCTCAAGCAATTTCTGAATCATTTTATGGGAGGTCCTGTGGAAGATGGCCAAACTGTTGTAACTTAAAATAGGAAGAAACAGGAAGAAACTTTTGAGGGCAGCTGAATACAGCTGTTCTTTATCTTTACTACAAACTAAGTGAAAAAGCATTTCTGAGACTCTGTGTGTTGTTACTATTTTCCTAGGAATTTATTCTCTGTAATTTGGAATTGAGTCTTCGTCATTAAATGGTATCAAATGGCCTCTCTTCCTAATACTTGTTGCCAAAAAAATTACAGTCTAAACACTGTACAGGAAAACATGAAATTAATGGACAAATATCAAGGAATTCAATTGTGAACCTAACCCAGATATCTTTTTTTTAATAACTGAAGTTCTTGCCCGTTCATTGTGCTCATATGATTCCTTTTCTCTGATTTTTTTTTTTTTTACTCTCTTAGTTTTCTTATTCCCTCCTGCTTACCATTGAAATAATTTTTTGTGAGTTCCAGTGGTGCCAAAAGCTCTTAATCCCGTTCTTCTAATTCCATTGCAAAAGAGTAGAGAAACTCTGTCTTACACAGTGGAATAGACCTCTAACCCTCACAGGACTCTTTGGTTATACTTAGTAACATATGCTCCAGTCACTGGGAAAATTGTTTATTTCTGGTGGAGAAAGAGGGGATAAAATAGGTCCAAGTATGGTTTCCTGTGCAATCTTTTCTTTTTTTATTTAGCAACAAGAAAATCAAAAGCATTATGTTTCAGTCTTTGGACATTGGCCTTTGATCCTTTCATCTCTCTCCTATTTCAATGAAATAAAAAAGGAAGTGAGAGATGACAAAAACTGAATACCCTACCCTTTGGGGTATTTTTTCACCAATTCTAAATATTATGTTGAAAAACTATTTAACTTTTTAACCTAAACGTCAAAAGTTTACCTTTCTGAATTTAAAAATCTATTTTTCATTATATTAAGAAAATGTGGACAAAATATACAGGGCAATCCCAAAAATTACATACATCTAGCAAAAATTATTTCTATCTTGAATTAAATAAATAACTGAACAAGAGAAAAATCTAAAGCCTGTCAAAGCACACACGTGTAAGGAAACCTCCATTTCAGCTAATTAATGTAGAAAAACAAGTCCTTCTAGGGTGCTACTCATCTTGACCTACAATAGACATCTAAAATAACTGCTTTGAGGGTGCAACGTATCTAGTCTGTGACTCTCAGCTGGCAGTAGGGAAGCAGAGAGTGACTTAGACAAATGTGTGATGTAGGCTTCCAGAGGTGAGGGTTACACCCAGAGTCATGCAAGCCCTGTTACAAAAGTAAAGTATCAGCTCTGGCAGAAACCATGGAAGTTAGCACAGTCTCTGTGCCTAATAGACCACACTGAACCACTGGAAACTGCATGGGGCATTAAAGGCATTAAGTGAAAAAATCATTATTTTCTGATTATGAGAGAAAAAAATGGGTTGTTTGCATTTTTTCTTTCTCTCATTTCTGTGCAAGATCCTGTAGAGTTGAAAGTGTTTTGTTATCTCTCTAACCTAGCCAGAAACACAAGACAAGAAGTATAGAACCCAAGATATTTGGTGATGGGGGGGTTCACTTATGAGTTTAGTGAACACCACAGAACAGAGGTTCCTAGTAGGCTGATCCAGGAGCTTTGTGAGCTTTGCTGACTTCTGGCTGTCTAAATTATAAAGCAAAGACTACTTTTTTAGATCTGTATTTCTACATAGCCTAGCATAACACAGCCCCAATTTTCACCTGTGCTTGGCTACATCACCATAGTAATAATAATAATAGTAATAATAATGTAATTATATTAGTAATAATGATTAGTCTTATGATAAGTCTTATGCAGTCTCATTCATAGTATCCAAACAAGTTTATATAAAAATTTGTTAAGAGAAAGAGATTGATTTGACATTCAGTGAAGCAAAAAGTTTTGAATGACACAGATGTAGGGCTGTCATGAACATGCAAAGCATTGTGATCACCGTCATAATTAGATAACTTTATTTGAAACAAGCTGGCCATAAAATAATTAATTGTCAGTACAGAAAGTCATTGTGATACCAGCTATAAATACCAAAAGTAACTGAAATTCAGCCTTAAAGTAGTCCTGTCAATTAATTTATAATGAGGTAAAATGCTCAAAAATGCCCTTGATTCTTATCACATTTCTACGTGCAACCTGTGAAATAGCAGTTTTTCAAATCTGAGATACTGTCTGTATTAGTAAGTACCAATTTGAACATAAAATAGGATGAAACTACTCTTACATTTTCAATGTTCCTTAGCTGTTTTGTGATTGTTGTGGAAAACGCAGGCAGATTCTTTTGTTGTTGACATCAGAAGTGGGGGTCACTCTGGGTCCGCTGAGTACATTCTGAGCTCAAGCAAAAATTGATTTCCTTTTTTAAAAAAGCAGCTGGCATTACAATGAGTAGCTTTCTTTCGATTTTTCTTTTCCACTGAAGCATTCAGTGAATGCAGCAGGCATAATAGGCTGAAGTAAACAGTGTCAGGTTCTGTTATATCAAGAGCTCTTTTAAACTAAGCAGACAAGCTATCATCAGTGCCTGAAACCCTGTAAATGGCAGCAGAGACTGAAAATGAGTTTGTTTCCTGACAAGTGTTTTGACGACATTTTGAAGAATAGAAGGAGATGCTTTGCTAATTACTGTGGCTGCCACATGTTCAGTCATGATACTGTTTCATTAATGAGCAAATATAAACAGCCTGTGTAAGGAAGTAATAGAATTAGGGATTCAATGAAATATGTGCTAGCAACTCAGACCATCATAAACAGGAAAAAACATAGACATATCCCCTTTCATTTTGCCTGTATTCACCTTTATTCATTGAAGAAGCCAGTACATCTCTCAAATGCTTTGGTAAAGGAAGAGCTGTCTGTGGTAGGGCAAGCTAGGAACAAGCACAGAAACCATAGAGGTGATGTTTTTTGTCAATAAATTCAGAAGTTTGGAGTAGATATCCTTTGACAGAAGTGCAAATTAAAAACAAAAGCAGTATTTATAGCAAGAAGTGCAATCTGACTTTCTGCACATGGTCTAGCTTCAGTCTTGGTGAGGCATTACATTAGAAGACTTGCAAAACCACAGGCAATTGGGATTAGACATGTTGCAGCAAGAGAGACTTAAAAATGCACGACAGCTGGAAAACAGTGCTTCAGCTGACCACTACCCTTTCTGCAGTGGGCTTAAACAAGGGAAAGTTTTGGCTAGATGCAGAGTTGGCTCCAAGTAGTGGAGCAACTTTTCATTCATTAATAAAAACACTTAGAAAAATAAAAACAAAATACACACACATTTTATATATATGTATATATTAAAAAAAACCTTTGAGCTATCAGGTTGCCAAGAACTAGATCTGAGTGGACAGAGTCTTCTTGTGTTACTGATCTTTGGAAATCAAAAAAGAATATGTCTTTTGTGTCGTGTTTGATGACACATAATACAGGGGCATGTTGGGACCTTCCTTTTGCAGCTGGTGGGGGGAAAGGAGATGTTTCTGTTTGTTTAGTGAAATGCCTGGAATTTTATTTACATAGAGTCCCTAGCAGTGTTTATATACAGGGCATATCCAAAGGCTATGTTCTCCTTTGAGAGAATATTCTTGAAGCTTCTCTGGTGTCCTGCAATTGTCAGTTCCAGCCCTCTGCCTTGTTCTTCTTCACATTCTTCCAAAGTACACATGCTGCTTGTCAAGCTAGAACAATTCATGTTAAAAAAATCCATTTGGAAAAAATGTACTTTAAAAGATCAACATTAATTTAAAATGTTATTGATTTTTTTAGAAAAGTGTATACTTATTTTTATGTACTTTGAGCCTATTGAAACATTTGTAATAGCATGAACAATAAGACAGTGTGACTGAATGATACTCAGAAATAGTTCATGAGAAGACATTAGCTGAATAGTATGTAAATGGTTTAGAATGGGGAAAGCATGTTAAGATATTAAGGTGAAAATATCAAAGTGATAAAGTGGCTGGTAAAGAAAACAGACTTTCAGTGAGCTTAAACACTGCAAGTCAGATCAAACTGAGCACTAGTTATAAAATTAGGTATAAGATGGGATGGAAATATACTGAAGGTGCATACATCAAAGGCCCCATCTCAGTATTTAAATTATGTAGGGGTTTTTTTCTGGTTTTTTTTTTAGTCCTTGTCTTCCAAAGCTTTGTCAAATTACTGTTTATTACTACATAGAGTCAGAAAACCCATAACTGGGATAGGTTTTTTGGTTTGCATAAACGATAGAGATATGTATACATTGTAAAGAAGAATATCAGTGAAAAATAAATATCCTAAATGTAGCTATAAACTACATGTGCAGATTCAAAAGTTTCTTACTTTGCTTTTACTCACTGAAGTCACAGATGGGGCAAGAGATTATAGTCTTTTGATACAGGAAGAGATCTCTTTCCTTGCTATGAGATGTGACCACTCCTTACCACTCAATGTGTAGACAAGTTTAGAATTGCTTCTTGATTTCTAAGTAACTAGAAAGCTAATTACTAAATTAGTTACTAAGATCTATATTATAGATTCTAGAGCTGGAATCCAGTGTTAGGACCACTGTATAGCTGGAGCCTCTGAGGAGTCTTTGAACAGTTTAAAATACAATTTCTCTTTTGACATTAATACTGGGATACAGGACATTACCCTACTGCCAGAGCATACAAGACAGCCTGACATTTTCAAACAGTACTGAAAGGATTTCAATAATTTCTATGAATCTTCTGTTGTTTCTACCATAAGCCTCAGGAAAATAAATATAAATTATTTGTCTAGAGAATTATAAGGCTTTCCTTACATAAAATGGGCCTTTTATAAATTAAGAAAGTTTTGTTTGTTCATTTGTAGAGATCCACCATCAGGAAATAATGGCATTTATACTAAAAATCTTCATCTCATTATGTGCTTGACTATATAATACTCACACTAAAACAGTGGGTAATGTTGAGAAATTGGTCTTGACCAAAAACTAATTGTACAAACAAATGAAAGAGGTATTATTCCATAACAACCTTCTGGTTTGTTGTGGGGTTTTTTTTTAGTGACATCTGCATTTGTTATATTCCTGTCAGCTAGAGTTCAAGCTGCTCCTTTTGACCCAGTACAGTAATCTCCGTGGAGAGCACTGCAGATAATTGTCAGGCTACATGACTTTTGGATCCCACGCCACAAAAGACAGGATGTCTTATAGAACTCTTCAGTGTGGCCTGTTTGTTTGGGACAGGATATGAATATCCTCAGATGATGCTTTTATCATTAAATGTGGGATCAGTGACACTGCTATAAATTTTGCCTTTCCAGAAGTCTGTAAGGCTGCTGTCTTTTGTTTGTATACATATTAGCCTTTCTTTTTTTGTTGCTGTTTTTCTTGGCCCCTAGGTCCAAAACTTATTGACCTGGGGTTGTATTTTTCTCTGAGTTTCCGTAAATGAGAAGATACTTTATGGTTTCTTAGTAATGCCACCTCTAGCAATGTGTCTGAGCCTTATTCTCATGGTAGGACTTGACACAAGGAACAGGGGTAACTGTGGCTGAAGAACCACGTTGTGGTGTGGTTTTGCAAAAGAAATCCTTCTTTTCCCCTATGCACAGGTCTTTAGAGCGTCTAAATCTCCAAGACTAAAGATGTAACCCTAAAAGTGTGATTTTGGAGAAGCAACACTGTGTCTGAGCCATGGTTACAATGGCTATGACAAATAACTAGCAGCTGTCTTTTTCCAAAGACAGTATTCACACAGAATTAGGGTTTGTGCTTCTGGTGACAAATTGCATTTAAGAATAATTTGGTGTTATAGTCTATATTTTGTGCACACATCTGAACAGAAATTAAATTTTTAATAATTATCTTTTCTTTCCATTTTCTAAGGGACAAGGGGACCTAGTGAGGGTAATTTAGAAGATCATCTGAGTCCTTCCAGGATGACCCTTTTGGCTGACTGGATGCTACTGATAGCTTCTGAGAACAATTTTGTCATGGATATTGCAGTCAAAGGGCACACTCTGAGTATGGAGCCTGGACATCATAGGAATATATTATAGGTCCTGAAAATGGGGCAACCGGAGGTTTTCTTCCTTTCCCTGCAATTCTACAGTGGCACTGAAAATCTGATTTTTGTCATACCTTGGGGAATGCCAGGCAGGCATTTCTGAGTGCTTGTACTTCTGTGGAGAATGTAATTACTGAGGAAATTAACTTCACAGCCAAAGATTGTGGTGTCATGATAATTTAGAGTAGTAGGAAGGATGTTCTGAGCAATCACTAATCTTGTTTTTCTCTTTGTTTTTGGTTATCACATACTATCATTCATTAAAACTGATAACAAGAATCCCTTCTCTTTAAATTTCCTACCCAGTCTCACTTTAGCTGAGTTAAAGTTTTCTTGTAACAATATATTACAGTTATGCTCAGTTGACTTTCTTTATAAAAGTGATAAATCTTTTGGCCAGGTTTATTCTTAGCAGTTCTAGAAATTGCAAAAAAATACACATTGCTGGTTTCTTTCTAAAATAATTGTGCATGTCAGCTCTAGTTTTCAGGCACAACCTTTCTGAGGTTGATGAGAAACAGGTTACTGAATTATGTTTGCAAGAGAAAGCAGTCTTTGCCTTTGGAGTCAAGAGGAGGTTAGCAGAGAGCAAAGGTGTAGATTTTCACAGTTATCAAATCCTCTTCTCATTTTTTACTTATTTTTCCATTGTGGTTTGCAGCAACAAAATATGTTGACTTCCAGGGCAATTGTTTTCCTTCTATTTAAGTTCAGTGTTACAGCTACTGGTCATAACAGTGCAAATATTTTGGTCGTTCTTCAGACAAAACCATTTTGTATGGGTTAATCCACAGTGAACAGAGGAAATTTTGTGAGTTTGGACCCATAGTGCTTTTTTACAATGTCTTCCCTTTGGGATGGCATGAGGAAAGTTGTTTGTCAAGACCCTCTCTTATTTTGGAACATGAAAGGGTGAAGTGTGTAGTGGAGGAAAGCTTTCACTCTATTTACAGTCTGTTCCTTAAATTAAACTACTGAAAATGCAACAACATTTTGCTTACTAAGGAGATCACTCATTTAAGTGGCATCACTGGTTATAACTGTTATATGAGCAAATGGAACCAAAAAAGCAGAAATAAAGATGAGTTGCATTTTCCTCATCATGAGCTTGTGAAATGTGTGCTGGTCTATGAAAAAAAAAGTGCGCTGGCTTCCCAAAGCAATGTATCTTAAAACATTCATATAAGAGGAAGGGTTATGAAACTATACTACTCACAGTTCACCCAACCAAGCTTTTACCTGGTTTGCTGGAAGAACAGTAGTTAATCAAGAGCAAAGACTCTGTCGGCTGCAAGAAATGGCATAAATACCATTTTGCAAAAGTGAAAGATATACTCAATGCATATCACGCAAACACTTAGACACCCAAACAGCATTACATGAATATGCAGTAGTAAAATGAAAACAGCATTTTACATTATAAGTTCATTTTTACCGAAGCACTGAAGTGTCACGTGACCTTGTATCTAGACCTTAGGATAGCAACAGAGACTGAGGACAGCAATCAAGCTGAAAAGTATGGCTATTTCACAGAGAAGAAAAAGTGCTAAGATTGATCCAGTCCTTGACTAGTGGAAATGAATGTAGTACACTGGTATCATATGCAGAAGTTTTTATTTCAACAGTCTCTACTCCTGTGTGTTGTGAAAATGAAGACTGGAAGTCAGGCTGAAATGCCATTGGTCTGTCTCTGAATAGTAGCCATTTGGCTGGTAGAAAAATTCACAATAGGGCACAATATTTAGGGCCTTGTGTAGCCTCAACATCCAGAAGTCTCTGACAGTGTGCAGCCTGTGTAGGTCTGGGAAGTGAAGATGCTTGTAACTGGAAGTTAGGTGCATGTAGGAAATAGCAAAGATAAGCAGTGTTTGCATAACTCACAAGGTCGGCACTGCAGGTTGGAGCGTGCACACCGACAATAGATTCCGTTTTGCTCACAAGTGGTGCTGAGAAACAACCCGCATTGTCAGATGTTTCTGTCCTCAACTAATGTGACACAGAACTGATTTATAAGAAATTTTCCAATAAAATTTAATTATACTAGTATGTGTTTCCAAACTGAGTAGAAAAAACCTTTTGCAAAACTTGCTTGTTTTGAATTGGAGTAACTAGGGCAAAAATTGAACAGTGCTGTCCCAGACGGGAGATTACAACTTCCTTGGTCTGCTTTGAAATTCGGGGAAAACAGGGTTGGAACGAGAAAGAAGATGTATCAAAAAATGTACAAAAGGGCAGTTTCATAATAACCAGTTTCTAAAACCTTTCTTATTTCACATTCCCACATATATATCCCAATGCAGTTTTAAGAATGCTAAATATTTGCAACAAGCTTATGCACTCTTGAAACACTTTTTAAAATGATTCACTTTCACAAAGTATCTAAGAGACAGTTCTGAAGTGTGAAACTGTTTGTTTATGTATCTGCATTTATACATTGGAGATGTAAAGTCTGGGCAAAAATTCAGACTCTCTAGCTTTGCTTTGTTGTGGGATTGTCTGCTGAAGTTAAGTGATAAATCTTCTGCTAAATCCTTTAAATCCTGAAGCCAGCAAGGGCAATATTCATGGTGCTGGGAGGCAGTAAATGGGGTTACTTGTAAATCAAACTAAATTTTTAATATCATAGACCTGAAGTATCTTTTGCAAATACTTTTGGATAGTGGAATTTATGTAAACATCTCACAATAGTTTTGAGCAGTTTAACTGGACAGGGTAAATATCTTCAAATGATTGCATTACGACTGAAAAGTAAAAACAATCTCTCTTATAAAATCTAAGATTTCATTGCATTTTTAAAAATTAATAAAAAGAAAAAAATACCGGTAATAAGAATCAAACTTTCTCTGGTATCTGTGTCTGGAGACAAGGTTCAAGATGTCAGTTGAAGCCTATTTTTGAAGAGGCACTAAAGAGCTATGGTTATAACACTAGTGCTTCAGGTTGTTAGATAATAGGAATTCAATCTTCCCAAGAAGTTGCTATAATAACAGTATTTTAAGGAAAATAATGTTATTTATTTCTAAGCTTTGCTGACATTTCACAGAAAAAGACAAAACAGCCTTTACCCTTTCTTTTTTTGTTGTTTTCTCCTATTCCAGTTGAGGATACAACTATCAACTTCACCATGCTTGTGTTTTCTCACATTTTATTTCACTATGTTCTACATTGTTTTTATCACTTAAACTTTAATTACGACATAGTTATCTGGATTCTCCCATACCATTCTTTTTCATGGAAAATTTTTCATTTAAAAAAGTGAGAAGGATAACAACAGGAACTTCTCAGTTGCTAAGAGTTAGATAATGGCTCCTGTTGTGCTAAGGTGCTATTAATAGCATGCTTTTTTCCTAGTTAATATAGTCAGTAAAAACTATAAGCTGGTTTCTTACAGTTTCTGGGAATTGAATGAATAATTTTTAATCCATTTTGTGTTTTCCATCAAACAGTTAATGGCCTGAAGATTTGGAGGTGGTCCTAAACTGGAGTGTTATTAATGTTATTCAATATTTGCTAATGTTTTATTAACCTACTTTACGTATTCTACAGTCAGAAGATTGTATCTAAAAAAAGAAATCAGTGCTCTCACATCAATAGGAAATCAGAAAGTTTTGCTGTTGTCAGGGGAACTGCTAAGTGAAATAAGGACAAGAAATTTGGCTAATATTAGGCTAAAGGATAATTAAGTTTCCAGGAAAAAGGAATAGTGGTGTTTTCCTTCCCATCTGGGTGGTCATATATCAGGTTGCATACCCTGTTGATGATTCCTTCTTTCTTGTTCCAGAACCTCTTCTGTGGTATATCTGCTTGAATAACCTCCTCCACTTGAAGCCCAAAGCCATCCATTTCTCATAGCACCTATCTTCGGGCTTTTTTAAATTTCCTTTTCTTTTCAATCATAGCAAATGATTGATTCTCTCATTGCTTTTCTTGTTGATGTGACAACTTCACAGAATAAATTAATTTTCTTATCCTTAATATATTCACTTGCCATGCAAACTTCTAAAGAGTATTGAAAACATAGGCCTTTTATAGCTTGTTCCTTTTCAAACCTCAGTTTTACTACTGTTACAGCTTTTCCCATTACCAGAAAGTTGCAAGCTTCTCAAGAGATTTGTTTTCTATGCTTGTTCATATGATGTTAATATAATTATATTGAAATACCAGAATATTATGAAATTTGAGTTTAACAAATGTTGTTAAAACATATTTTAAATATTGGTGCTTCCATTAGAATTTGTGCCAGGTGTTCATTTATGTAAAACATTATAAGTGAATAATTAAGTAGAAGGTGTGAGAAGAGTCCCTTTTGGTTATTTTTGCCTTATTCTAACTACTCATATGTAAGAGAAAATTGGGGAAGAGAGAATTAGGCCTGGCATCCCTAGATATGATACCAACTGACTTGACAGTAAAATGGTGAATGTAGACTCTATTGCTGAAAATAATAGAACCAAACAAATCATTAGATATACCATAGTGAACACTGGAGATTCAATTTATTTCTAGATGAGCGGTCAAGTTCTTCCTAGAGTGGGAAGAACCAGAACATTAGATCAAGACCATCAAGAAAATGAACTTGTGGAAGTCTGTCATTCAAATGAAGCCAACGGAAAGTCTAGCTATGATTTTTTAAAAAATGTGAATATTAAAATGCCTTTATTTATGAAACTGGACACATGTAATTACATACAAAATACCACACTGAAACATAAGGAAGCTATTTTTTATCTAGAGTATAATTTTTCAATCGTTTTTTTTTCATCTCAGTTCAGAAGTAGCCTAAAAAAAATCTGGATTTGACCATCTCTAAGTTTTGAAGTACCAGCGTTCCACATCAGCAATTAATATATATTGTTACTAATACATGGGCCACATGTCAAGAATAGTCTAAATAAAAACACTACTCTGACCACCTTTAGTGTATAGTACTTCCTTGGACAGAATCTGCTAGTGTAGGCATGGCAGTAGACTGTACAATAGGAAAAGAATTCCAATAATCATTAATATTCTTCTAGAATGCAAGAATAAGATAATCCCTTTCTTATTCATAATGCACAACAGAAGAATGCTGGTGCAAATGGAACATCCTTTTAATTTAGTAAAATTACGGGTTTGCAATGAATGGAAATAGCATAAAATTGTAATTCAGTTTTCCTAGTAGATCCAAGTTGAAATATAAGTGGTTCAGATTGTCCTTAACCTCAGGAGGTTTGAACTGTGTCTCAGCCTAGGTTGCAACCTCTATTAGTCTGTCATTCATACAAATGATAGAAATGTATTGCTGTGACAAATTTCCCTCAATATGATTGACAATCTCTGATAACAAGTATTTTGGGCTGAGTAAAACTTTAGGCAGAATTTAATTTGCAGCAAAATGCTATGTCCTGCCCACTATGAACAAAATTATGAATTTTGCAATTTCATAAACACCTCTAACAAAAATAATACTACGCAGTTAAAAAAAATTCAGGAATTATAGTAGTATTACATTGCTATCATTCCTCTACATAGTTATAATATTTTGTCGCTTTCTTTCTTTTCACCTGTTCATCATGTTATGGTACCAGTTTAAATAGTAATGTGGAAACATACCACCCTGAATGGCCTCAAGTTTTAGCAAAATAGGGAGATCCGTAAGGGGATAATGCAACAAAATGCACATGGAAAAATCACGAACAATTCCCCTGCTGTTCTTTTTTTCCTAGTTTTGTCTTGGAAGCACAGCTCTCTGGATCCGCTCCAGATGTCCTTTTTTCCTATGTGGGAAGGGGTCCTATGGCCTGTTCCAAGGGCAGTGACTTGAGTTTTTCCTACCTGACCAGAAGGCAGTATTAGAACTGTAATGGTTCACTCACAGACTTCAGACATATATATGGTCTCTCATTCCAGTTTCCATAATAACATCACTCTGACAGCTGGTTGTTGATAAACATGTACACCAAAAGAATAGAGTGAAATCCAACTTTGACTAATATAGGAGCACTTTACAATTACAGAAATTCAAAACTTTGCAAAAACATTTCATAGGTTTTGCTGGTTGACAGAATAATCAGCAAAGACTGATCTTATCTCCTCAGAATAAAGAAATAAAAGTTCTGCTGAACTGCTAGCTGTGAATGTGCTCAAGTGATAAAAGAGAGCCAGTTGGGGTTTGTCATTTGGTCTTCAGATTGGCCTTTAATTTAAAATTATCAGTAGAATGCATTTTAGAATAAAAATATGCCTTTGAGTATTTTGTTTAGGATAAAATCTTGGAGTTTTTTGTTTAGGTTATTTTAGGTCTTACAGCATGAAAATGATCAGTAAACACATGTACTTCTTTTGTCTTTTGGAAAATGAAGTTGCTTCAAATTTACACAGAAATTTTCCTAGTTGGTCCCAAAGAGCTAATTTTGTTTCTCTGGAATAAGGTTGTTTTAATACATACTTTCTAAAATATCTAGAAAGAGGATGTGGATGAGAGAAAGTGAAAGCTGGAAAATACATATGCAGAGACAATTAAGTATAAAAATTTTTTCAAGGAGTTGAGCTTTGCACATTTAGTAGATTACTTTCTGAATAACAGTTTGTAGGTTTTTCTGTATAGGCTCCATGCACAAAACTAAACGACTTCATTTATTACTAAGCTAGGACTAGAAGCAAAGACACTCCAGAGAAAAGACATAATTTTTAAGAGAAATTTAAAACATTTAAATTCAGCTGGTAAATGGTACAATACATTGGATATTTCCAGAAACAGGCCCCAGTATCTTGATATGCTAGGCTAGATACTGCATGTGTTACTTAGGCAGCTAACTAATATGCTAGAGAAATCATGCTCCAGCAGAAGTGGTTTGCACAAAGGAAAGGCAGTCATCTCATTCAGAACATGAACCTGGGCTCTGAACACTTGACACGGTAGCTGGTCTCTGGCACTGGAGCAGGTGCAGCTTTGTCAAGGTCTGCGCTGTAAATTTACTCTACAGAACAACACGTTCATCGTTAGGCTCCCACTTAACAGTTTCCCTGCCTCAAAACGCTTGAAAAGCTCTCTGTGTGCTGTCAAAATCCAACAAGTCTCTACAAAGCGTAGTTATGATTATTAAGAATAAAGGTATGTGAGAAACTGTCACAAGCACTACTAAAATGGTGACATTAGTGCTTTGGGTTTTTGACTGATTCATTTTGATGTATGCAGGGAAAAAATTCTAATAACTTGTTCTAATCAGGAAATCTATCCTGCACATAATTCAAGGAATTTAACTGTCAGATAAACGGAAAATTTGCTAGAACTTAAGCAGTGCATACAACCATGTCATATGTGGTAGTCAAACTAAGTGACGTGGAAGACTTTTTAATTTTTCACTTGTTTTTAAAGAGTTGTTTCCCATGGGAATTTAGTTCTTTCACAGTCAAGGTACTGAGAATTAGTAAGTAAAAGAAATGGTTGAAATTGCAACCTCAAAAGAACAGCAGTAAGTTCACTTCCCTTGGTTATCTCCTTGCAATTCCCTTCCACTTCCGAAATTTCTACATGTTTAATGTGAAATCTAGTTCAGTCTATTGGTGTGTATTTCCAAGGGAGCAAATGTGTCTGGCTGTCATTTTGGCTGTGCACTGGCTTCTTGTGCTGACAGGCTTGCTTCCTTCATCCTTCTGCTCCGAATGCACACAAGACCTGGGCTGCCTGGCTGGTTATCTCACCAAGGAGATAACCACGGAAAACAAGACACCACTCCTCTGGCAGAGGGAGCCACAGGCATAGTTTAGTCCCCACCATAAGCAGCAAAACATAAATGGACTTTGAAAATGAGAAGAAGGCCTGTTTTTCCAAAGCAGGTAGATCTGACACCACTGTCAGAATTCCCTGAGGTCGTGTTTTTCCCTGGGGACTCTTTACCACAGGATGTATTTACATATGGAGTAACATCTCCCTCCATATTTCAGTGAGCTCTAGGAATTGTTTGTTACAGGACAGTCCCCCATGGACAGCTAGATATCTCACAAACTATACTTTGATATATGTGTCCATTAGCCAAATTTTAGAAGCAGCTAATTTCTCTGAACTGGGAGCCCAGGTACATGTTTGATTTATCCAGGATGTTTTTCCTGTCATACCATGTGCAGAGACTGTGGATTCCATGTGGGTGTACCCATAAATTTGTCCTTGAATGACTAACTGTAATTTCTCCTGTGGAAGAAGTAGTAGGTCTTTTCCTTTTTCTTTACTATTCATTTGTTGGAAAAATACTTTGGCTTAAAAATTACAGTTCAGTTGGATAAAATAGGGAGAAGTGATTTTAGATATCAACCAAGTATTTCCTTCTTAAATATTCACTGGATTGCTGGCTTTCAGTTATTTATAAATCATTGACTGTGTTTTCCTTTGGACTTAAGTAAGATCCTTTATACCTTCTGTTATGTAAACTCAGTAAAAACTATACATATGTTGCACTACAAGCCTGATGCTACATGCATTGTTATGGTAAAACTGTAAAAGTCTCATTGGGTGCTTTCCTGGTGTCAAATGCCTGATGGTCTTCACCTGAGACCTTTGCTGTGTTGGTGGTGTTATTCAGAGATTCAAGTCTCAATGAAAAAGTGGCTAAAATGTTGTTCTTCTTCCTTTGCCTATGAAAATTACCCTAGTATTTCCTTTAAAAGATTTTTCTAAAGAACTTAGAGGAAGAAACACATTCAATTCCCAGTACATGCTGTGCACCTTATCCTCTCCCGCCACAATATTTGGTTCTGTCACTGTATTTCCCACTCTTTTATAATTGCAGCTCATGATTGTCCATTTATAAAGCAACCTGGGGTTTGACAGTTTCCTAATGAGATGTTACAAGCCCTCATTACAGCTACTTTCAAACATCTAAATGTGGTGTCTTTGGGGGTTTTTTTAGATCTTTTTTTGTCATGGTTTTCACTCCAGTGAGAAGGTTAAGCAAGCAAGGATCCTTTTATTTCATTTGTAGCCCCTTATTTTCAGTTCTCCAGAGATGATGATTAACAGTTCAGCCCTAGAGAGCCTTCAGTTTTAAATGTTGAAGTCCACATGAAGCAGTCAGTTCCTCTTCCTTGTTCCAGTTGTAAGTTTTGACAATTTAGAAATACATTTTCATTATCAGGTACTGTGAAGAAGAGCTTCTCTCTAAATCTAATCTTTGGAGAACTGTCTGATGCTTTTTTCATATTGTTTGGCAGACATATGGAACAACTGTTAATCATCCTCTGAGTCATACTTTGCCAGCTGGATCAGAGGCTCCTGTTTTCTGGGCAGATTAATCTATATGTTGCTGCCCCATAACCTACTTGGAAGTTTCAGACCTTATTCTGCCAGAGATACACAACGTAGTGATGGGGAGAAATCAGCTCCTTTGCACCCTCTAAGGCTTTTGTCAAGTCACTGTCTTTGAAATGTTGCAGGACTTTAATATTCTTAAAAAGCAGTAGAAGTTTCAATATGGTCACCAAAAAGATGTGGAGTTATTTGAAGTTACTTGACTTTAATGTCACAGGGATATCAATCCTAATTTGCAAATTGGATGTCTTCCCATGGATTAGTTTTCAGGCAATAGAAAACTGGTCTGCTGTTTCTACTGTATGAAATAAAAAAGTAAATATGTGTTGTAAGTGACTTAATTTTTGGGATGCCCAAACAGAAATACTTTGGCATATCTATATTTAAAAGTCAAATATGCAGTATTGCAACAACATTCCAAATACATTATTGATTTATTTTACAAAAATATGTGCAAACATTAATTTATATGTAATAGGGGAAAGCAAACAAACACACAAATAAATACATTCAGTCACATACGTATGTTTATGGAAAGAAGTGAACATTGGCCTTTTTTTCAGTGAGGAGGTAACCTTTTACCCAAATGTAATCAACTAATATTCACATTGGCTATTGAATCTCCTACTACATGAACTTTTCTGACTAAAAGCCTAGCTTGAAAGTGTTGTTATGGTACCTTTGCAATGATAGTTCTGAATATTCTAATAAACAATTGCCCATAAAACTTGTCCCCACCTTTTAAAGGTTTTGGAAGCTATACAGTGATTGAGACAAGAAAGAGTAAAAAAATAGATTTTATCTTTACTTAACTTAGCTGAAAGTCAAGCCAGTTATTGAGTCTCCCCGAAGGTACCAGCTAGTTGTTTAAATCAATTTTTTTCCTGAAGGTCATTAGTGTTTCTCATTTTCTAAACATTCAGCTCAGAAGCTGTTGATGACTTGAAGGTTTCAGAGCTTATTTCTGTCTCTGACATCAAGGAGACTTTTGCATTTACCAAGTGGAGTAAAAACCATTAATATGGTAAGGAAACAGACTCTATGTTTTCCAAACTAGGCACCCAAAAAGATTGCACATACTTCAGGATTCAGCCTTAATATCTCTCAGATACCAGGCTCTATCTATAGAAAAAGTGAAGTGGAGAGGTTTTACAGCCACACCTGATGCAAAAGTCTGAGGTTCTACAGAGACAGGAAACTTTAGGTAATGTGCAATAAGTATGACCATAACTTGAATAAAGGGAAACATAATATTAGCAAAAGCATCAAGTTAAAAGAGAGAGTGTTTTTTTTTTTCCAATGTACAACCCTCATCTGTGATAATAAATAGGTGGTGACCTGTGGAAAATAGCATCTAATTTCACATCGTGCCCAACATATCTTTCCAAACAGAATAGAAAAGTACGATGATGAATTGAAAGACCGATATCACTTACTTGCCCAAAGATAGCATTTATTTCTCCACTGTGAAACTGTATTATTCCAATTATAATTTAAATTGTTTTAATTATATTTTCTTAAATAATCATTTGCCAGCCAAAGTCCAGATAACCTCAGAAACTAATGAAAATAATTATTTTGTAGCTATACTTCTTACTAAGCTACAGACACCTCTGTGGATTCTTATACAGGAAGTAAATGAGAAACAAAAATAAGTATTGTCTTTTCCTTATACTGGGGCTATGAAACTTAGAAAAGCACCTGTATAAGTCCTGTGAGTCCTTTTCAGCTTGAGCAAAACTCAGTTTTGCTACACCCTGCCTGATTACAAGCATAACACAGATGTGGATTATTCCTTTTTTCTTCTGCCTTGATACCTATTCTCACAGCTGTGAAGGACCAGAGCAGTTGTTAAGGTGACCTCTATCAAACTTTTGGATGATTTGCTTAAAGCATCTAAATTGATATTCTTCATAAATTTTCATGTAGATGTAAGATCTTGACCTGGGGTTCTCCTATCATTCTGAGTGTTTGATCCCATCTAAACCTTCTTTGTTATGAAGCCACTGAACTAATCCATTGTGTGCTGCTCCTTAATTAACAGAGATAACAGTTTCAGATCTAAAATTTGGTACTGATGAGTCTGTCAAAAAATTTTGAAATGAGGGCCCAGCTCTGCGGTATCTTTTCCATGGTGTGTTACAGGTGTTTTTTTTCAACTATCACATGCAATGGAACAAGCCATTATTTTGTAATAGCAAATGCAAATACCCAGAGCATTACTGAGGCACAGTTTCCTCTGTATTGGAAGCATGGTGCCAGACTGAATATAGAACAGGAATGTTTCAGCACAGTGGATTTCAAAAATTTGCCATTTTCTCTCGCCTCTACTACTGTGTCCCAGGTTCTGGAGCTGTCAGTGGTTTCCTATGGTACTGCCACTTGTTAAGAATACCCCTCTTCTTTTTTAGACAGTGTAGGTCTAAAGACTGCACATCAGTCAGACTAGAGTGAAGGAGACCTTTCAGGCTATGAGAGACAAAGAAACCCCCATACTGTAATTTTTCTGTTACAAATAAAGGATTTTTTTCTTTTCTTTTGTAGCTTTTTTTTCAATGTGGTTTTTACTTACCAATTTTTACTTACACTGTCTTTTTAAATCTCTTTAATATGTTTGTAATCATTGCATTTTTTTGATATCCAAAAACTGCATAATGATCATAATGATGCCATTTTGTCTGCATAACCTAAGCACATATTTTGGAAAATATCCTCTGGGATGATTTAAAATAATCCTTTATTTTATGTTACTCTGTTGTCTGGTATCTGTAATACAGCTATTTTTCTTCTGCAGCTGATATAAAGTAAATGGAGAGGATTCTAATTTTACTTTGCTGGTGTATAAATGTGTCATTTCATACAACTAGCTGTATTTCTTTGTTGTAACTTCTTTCCCTCTGTTTTAGCCTGCGGCTTCCCTTTTTATTTGATCAGTATAGTTTAGAGCATCACTTCTTCCCAGGAGAAAAACAGGATTTCAAATTGCTGCTCATGATTCCTAAGGCGAACTGAAAGGGCGCTGACTGAATTAATGTTTCCTTTGCTGTTTTCAGGGCTTATTGGTTTTATTTCCTTTGCTCATGGATCTATTGTTTTTTTCCACCTCTAATAAAATTCTTTATCCAAAGATTGACAATTTTTTTTTCTCAGTAGTTTACAGTTCACCAGAATACAATTTGTTAACTAGAAAATTAATCAATCTGAATATTACCTGACACAAGAGATGAATTAAAATTGCACAAAGCCTAGAGTAACAAATTTCTGTCTATATCATCAGAGGGAAAGCCATATAACTTGGTATTCATGTTATCTACCCAGTGTCCCCAGGAACAAATCTTACAGAACTGGAACTGTTGCTATGCATTTCTTAATATACTCAAATTCGTGAAATGATATATTTTTTCTCTTTAAATTGTTTTCCTAGAAACAAGTATAATAAATAACATTTTTAAAGAGAATCTTCTTCTAAATCTAATTAAATTTCCACTGAGAAAACTCACAGCATTTCCAGTCTAACATTAGAAACAAAAATTTTAGACATCATTATTGTTTGAAGGAGTGTGTGCTGTAAATTTGATGTTAGAACTTTGAAGCTATTGGCAAATCTGGCATTGATCTTGAGATCGACAAAACCAACCTAGACGTTGAAACACTCTCTCCTCTGTACTTATATACAAGAGCATATAGATATAGATTCTTGATTCCTCACTGAAGTAACATTATAAGCAGCAACTGAGACTGATAATTGTTAACTGAACTTAACACTGAAGATCTGTTCTCCTTGTCTAATATTCAGATTGCAAGATCACCTGGCAGAAAATTTTCTGTAGCACAGGGTTTTGTCTTAAGTACTCTTATATATAAGAAACAAACTTTTATATGTATGAAATGAGATACTGGTGCTCTTATGTTTTCCATCCCACATCCAACTATATATCATACTACATTCCTTGAATTTAAGGAAATATGTCTTAGAAGGGTAGTACAGCTGCAAGAAGGCCATCTGACACCAAATCTTCTTAGGACATCCCACTAGATGTGTTTACAATGGAGGCACTGAGACACTGGAAGAAGTTGCCCAGAGAAGCTGTTGCTCCTTCACTGGAACTGTTCACAGTCAGGTGTAGTGGTTTAGGTTCGCCAATTTGAAATTTCTCAGCTAATGCATCAAATAGTGTAGTAGTTTTTCTGCTGGCTAATTACAGGTGCACTGACTAGGGTGTACTTACTCATTTCTTGCTGTGAGATGGGATTAGGAGAAAGGCAAAACAGGCTCAAAACTTAAAAGGGTATAAAAAGAGGTTTATTGACAGTAACTAAAGGAAGAAAAATGAGGGGGGAAAAAAGAACAAACAAACAAACAAGACCCTCTTCAGAACCTTCCCCTCCCCACAACCTTTTTCTTTCCCACTGTCAATGTAAAGAAACAAAACTCAGTATTTTCAGTCAGTTTACCACCTTCAAAATAGTCTTTCATCAATACACCTGGGGAGAGAAGTCCCTCTTGCAAATGGTCATGGAGACTTTCCACAAGAAAAAAAAAACAGTTGTGATTTTCAACTCTCATGAATAGCAGCCACCCAGGGAAACCTGCAATCGTGAAGTCCCTCCCATTTTCACACAGCCTTCCCACAGCTGTGTGTATGGGCCATGTCAGCTTATGGGGTACCAGTTTAAAGGTGAACTATTCCAAAGCAAAAGTTCTC